>CM054142.1:70785994-70858494 GCA_028751875.1 Rapana venosa | reverse complement strand
CAGCAGCAGCAGCTGCAGCAGTAGTAAGTAGGCAGCAGCAGCAGCAGCAGCAGGCTTGTTGTAGGTAGCATCAGCCAGCAGCATGCAGCATCAGTCAGTAGCAGCAGCAGCGAGCAGTTGTTATAAAAGTTAGTTACAGTAGTAGCAGCAGCAGCTAGCAAGTAGTAGTAGTAGTGTAGCAGCAGCAGCGCAGCAACCTGCAGCCAGCGCAGGGGCCTAGTCGTGATAGTAGTAGCTGAACGGCTAAGAGTATCAGGGTGCTCAGAGCTAGGTTGCTGCTGTTACTTTTAACATTTTATTATTATTTAAATTAATTATTTAATTATTATTACGAGTATAATGGATACGCACTCATGGTTTGCCTTTAAAAATAGATTTTTACATCTACTCCTCTGATAATATGCAGTTTTGAAAATTTGTATCTGTTCCACCAGCACACAGTGGCCTTTCTTCGAAAAAACGGAACAGGCTTTTTAAAGGTTGTGCACAAGATGTTCTACGTGCGTTTGCGAATGGCTACACTGGTTTATAGTCTCATCCGGAGGTCTTAGGCCTTAATGCTTACTGCTGCTGTTCATTGTCTAACTCCCCCCCCCCCCCCCCCCCCCCCCCCCCCCCCCCCCCCCCCGCCCCCCCCCCCCCCCCCCCCCCCCCCCCCCCCCCCCCCCCCCCCCTCCCCCCCCCCCCCCTCACTTCGGATGTGACTATAAACGATGGCCCCCTGTGTGCGAACGCATGCAAAAATCTTGCCCACGCGTTAATCCTGTTCCGCTTTTCCAAAGAGTAGGCCATTGTGTGCCGGTGGGAACAGATGACAAAATTTACAAAACCGCATTCACACGGGGACTGGATGTAAAAAAGCACATGAGTGCTTATTCCATTATCCTCGATATAAACAAATAAAATAAAATAACACTACTACTACTACTACTACTACTACTACTACTACTACTTCTGCTACTGCTACTACTACTACTACTCTACTACTTCAGCTATGAAGGCTAAGGCGATAACGACGACGACGAAGAAAATGGCAGTGAGCGTCATTTTACTTAATTTTGCACGTTTTCGTATTTAAGACGCTTGCCATGCTACATCCGCTTGTAAGATTGCCGGAGTGCCACCATGGTGCAATTTGCTGTTTGAAGATCGCTGAAAGAGGTACTTGTATATTTATGTGTGTCTGTGTGTGTTCCATAGTTTAATTCCTGCAGTTAACCACTTCCGAGAGTTTTGCGTTTGGGACTGTTTGTAATATCACCCTTCAAGGGAGTCACAAACTGTCTCTGGGATGATGTCGAACCGCTGTAGTATACTGTATAGTTGTAGTGAGAGTGACTGAGAGCCTTCATTGAATGCTGAATTCGCTTCTTAAGTTGTTTTGTAATACATTTTCAATTTTAATTTTCATTTGACATTCTTCGTAAATAAAATCGCACAACTATATGAAGTGCTCTTTTTTTGGAAGATGGAAGTGAGTTATGTGCGATGATGCATTCTAATTCTTGCATGAGACCGAAAGCTCGTTTGGATGGACTTTAAAATGAAACTGAAAACTGTTAGTAAGTAAGTAACTTTGGAGATTTCTGATTAACCTTTCCCACACGCCGTGGGTAAATTTTCATCCAGACCCCTATATTTTGCTCTATACCTTTTTAAGAGGTCAAATCCATTATGACATTAGAATGACATCACTGCCCTGAGGCTTCCTTCATCCTAGTTGCTAGGACACCCATCCTTGTACTGAGAACTTTTGCTCCCTGAGTCCCTGCTAAGTTGTGGTGGCCCATGAATTGATACACATTACAATGACAGGCCTAGGCCTAGTACTTTTCAGAGGTTGAGGCAGTAAATCAAGTGTGTGTGAGTGTGTGTATGTGTATGTGTGTGTGTGTGTGTGCATGCAAGAACACACATCCCACGCCCAGGCTTGCAGGGCACAAGTGTGCCTGCCTTTGTGTGTGTGCTTGTTTTGTGCACCACTGTGTGTGTGGGGGGGGGGAGGGGAGGAGGAGGGGCGGTGTCGAATGTGTGGCATGTATATGTGTTATACTGTTATGGGTGTGTGTATGTGTGTATCCATGTGTGTGTGTGCATGCATGTCATTGAGTGTGTGTTTAGAGTAGATTACTGACAAGTACAGAAGCCGAGACGGGCAAGAGACATTATTTTTTTTGGGTGTAATCTGCTACGTGCAAACCTGGTATCATTGTCTGTGTCAAGTGTGTGTGTGGTGGGGGGAGGGGGCATGGCTGGGGGGAGGGGGGTGGGGGTGTGTAGATGTTTACTACTTTTTGACTTCTAGACAGAGTTCTGAAATATGAATAAGCTTCTGGGAGGGGTAAAAAATTCAAGCACACATGGTGATGAATAGTATTATAGTAATAGTAAGCTATGTTTGTCTGTCTGTCTGTCTGGCTGGGGGGCTGTCTGTCTGGTCTGTCTGTTCTGTCTGTCTGTCTCTCTCTCTCCTTCCTCTCTTCTCTACTCTCTCTCTTCTCTCTCTCTCTCTCTCTCTCTCTTTCATGGGTTATGTGCATAAGTGTCTCACTTCTGCACCCCTCTGGTATCAAAGTACCTAATATGTAATACTTTGCTTGACAGCTTCGTCAGATATCTGTAAGGAAAAACAACACCAACAAAACAAAAACATAACAAATAGCCAAAAAAGAAAAAAAAGCGAAAGGTAAGAAATAAAAATTTAAAAAGAAGAAACAAAAGAGAGAAAGAAACAAACCAAAAGAAATCATCTGCATAGATTCTATAATATAAACAAAAATCTATGATAAACAAAGATTAGACATATCAGGGCACCATGGATTTTGTCTCGTAGTGTGTGTTTGTGTGTGTGTGTGAAAGTGTGTGTTTTGTTGTTGTTCCTGTGTGTGTGTGCGTGCATGCGCAGGTGGTATTAGTGCTTTTTGTGTGTTCTTCTGTGTGTGTGTGTGTGCGTGTGTTTTGTTCTGTGTGTCTGTGTGTGTGTGTGCACGCATGGCATTACATATATATGTGCGTATGTTGTGTGTGTGTGTGTGTGGTAAGGGTTGTGTGGGTGTTTGATTTGTGTGTGTCTTATGGGGGGGTAGGGGAGGGATAGGAATGAGAGCTGGACTAAAAATGATCTGTATTTTCAGTCTGTTTTACTTCCGACTTATCACACTCACTACCCACTCACAGAACCATTACACTTGAGTTTGTCTTCCCCCCCCCCCCCCCACCCCTTTCCACACAACACACACACACCACTCACCACACACACACACAACACCACACACACACCACACACATCGATGAACAAAAAATTCTGTGGGGGAGACTGATGTCACTGTCTGTCAAACCCATCAATTATGGATATTCCCCCTCCCCCATTTCCTGGTAGGAATTTGTAGAGACCAAATAGGGGATCACCTAGAGTTAAATTTTATGTTGTTGTTTTACTTATATTTGCAAACAAGGAAGCAAAATAAGAGCAAAGGAGCAATATACAGTATAATTTTATAAATAATGTAAGAAGAAAAAAAGGCAAAAATAATAAAATAATGGTTACTTCTCAGTCTCTCTGTCATCTGTCTGTCTGTCTGTCTCTCTTGCTCTGTCATAGTTTATTATACACACACACACACAGACACACACACACACAGACACACACACACACACACACACACACACATACAGAGTCATGTGTGTTTGCCTTTGTCTCTCTTGTTCTCTCATATTTTTTTCTCCTGGAAGGGAGGACTTGAAGTCAGGACTGACCATTTCTTGTTTTGCCAATTTGTTCCACTTCTGATTTATTACAATGGATACTACAGAATCCATATATATATGCACACTCACATACAGAGTCCCACCAAGATGCATTCAATGGGTGGGGGTGGAGATGGAAGGTCAACAAATCCAAATTCATGCTTTATTAATTAGCATCATCTGTGAGATTCAATGGGTGTCGGGGGGGGGGGTGGGGGGGGGGGGGGGGGGGGGGAGAGTGCTATACTACATATCTGATCTATTCTAGGCTGCTGATCTGGCATTTTTGACATATCAACTTTAGACACATCATGAGAGATTGATATGCTTAGGGCAGATCTTCTGGTGATACTTGCACTCTCAGTGTTCATTATTATTATTATTATCATCATTATCGTCATCATCATCATCATTATTATTATTATATTATTGTTGCTATTATTATTATATCAAAAGAAAAGTGGGTTATGCCTACTCTAAAACCATGGGTTGCTGTACACCCAGGAGGTATGGTAGTGGGTTATGCCTACTCTAAAACCATGGGTTGCTGTACACCCAGGAGGTATGGTAGCAGGTTATGCCTACTCTAAAACCATGGGTTGCTGTACACCAAGGAGGTATGGTAGCAGGTTATTGTCCTACTCTAAAACATGGGTTTGCTGTTCACCCAGGAGTATGGTAGGCAGGTTATGCCTACTCTTAAACACATGGGTTGCTGTTACACCAAGGGAGTTATGGTAGCAGGTTATGCCTACTCATAAACCATGGTTGCTGTACACCCAGGAGGTATGGGAGCAGGTTTTGCCTACTCTATATACCATGGGTTGTGTACACCAGGGGATATGGTAGTGGGTTGTGCCTACTCTAAAACCAGGGGTTGCTGTACACCAGGAGGTTATGGTGTGGGTTATGCTACTCTAAAACCATGGTTTCTGTACACCCAGAAGGTATGGTTAGTTGGTTATGCCTATCTAAAACCATGGGTTGCTGTACACGAAGGTACTGCTCTTTTTATTCGTACTGGGAAGGTTAAATTGGAGTTGGCCCCAAACTGCCGTAGACTGCAAAAAGTAGAGCTCCAGATTGGCGGATTCGAAAAACGAGCATGTTGTTGTGTTTATAAATAAGTCCCAGTGGGGAGATTTCCAATTTTAGGGACAGAATCGAGGGTCCCCACGGTCCTGTTATGATTTCATTTACTAGTGTTAGTGTTAGTTTAACTATGTAATGAATTTATGAATCAATTTCTGGGCAGCAGTATTCGCTGTAACAGTGTAAGCCTTTAGCTCCATTCCTTACCAACAATGCAGTGTGAAATAATGAACTCATTCCTGGAATGATTTGTCTGTTTATGTTCTGAGTTTACCAGTCACTTACTTTTGACATGATCAGTGAATATATTTTGGATGAATTTCATGAAGTGATTATGACTATAATATGAGTGTAATGAATAATGTACTACTACTAGTGCAGTAGTAGACACTAAATCAGTAAATTTTATGTCTTCTGTCATACCTAAATTATAGCCTATCGCATCTATTCACAGTTCACTGAGTTCAATGTTTTGTACAATCTGTTAAATTATTACTATATTAGACTAGGAAAGTACTAGTAGAGTCATTGTTAATAACAGTTTTCAGTTTTGACACAAAATTTAAGTGTACTTGTGAGAAGCTCACATAGTGACTGGTTCCATTGCGAAGTCACTGACTACATGCTTGCCGCATGTACACATACACGCATGCACACATGCTCACGCACACACCACACATGCACAACGTACGCACACATACACAGATACCACAGTAACACACACCTCTTGACACACACACACACACACTGTGACCACACATTAATTTTTAACAGATTTGAACTAAATCTTTCTCATTTACATGACTGGTCCAGACACTGAGGACACCTCAGACCTAGTTGTTGTTTTTAAAAGCACCACCAAACTAGATTATAAATTTTAATATAATAATAGTATATTTTTTACTTACCATTTTGCTGTTGTAATCGTGCTTTGAACTGTGATTCTTGATAAATAAAGGAAAAAGATCTGCTCATGTTAGGTGGATAGGTCAATTTACTTTTACTATATATTTTAATTTTAGACTATCCACATTTTTTTCTTGGATCCATTGCAATCTTCACTTACATAGAGAGCATTGCCCTCATATCCCTTGTACTAGAGATGTGAGTTGTTGTTCACTAAATGGGTGTAAAACACTGACGTTTTAAAAACCTAATTTATTCTGAAACATTTAAAGTTTAAAATGAAAACTATTGACTTGAAAGAGAACTTGATCTGCTGGCTGCAACAATGTTCATGCGCAGTGGTGGTTCACAATCACTTGCAAGTGATGCATTGACTTGATGATTTAGCTTTTGGTTTGGTCAGTTTTTCTAATGCGCATTTGTCTTGAGCATTGTTTGTGTCTAGCCCCTAACTGACTTATAATATGTTACATATGTAGACTAGTTATTCTTCAGGTACTAGTTATCCTGGTTCTTTTTTTCTCTTAATCTGCAGACAACAACAAAAGTTTTATTTTGCATAATTAATATGTCTATAAATATAATACAGTTTATTAATCAATTTGTT
This sequence comes from Rapana venosa, assembly GCA_028751875.1. Taxonomy (NCBI): domain Eukaryota; kingdom Metazoa; phylum Mollusca; class Gastropoda; order Neogastropoda; family Muricidae; genus Rapana; species Rapana venosa. The sequence continues at coordinate 70,852,142 of CM054142.1, read as the reverse complement.
GCTGCTCTGATTGTTTCAGATCACAAGAGCCAGAAGAAATGCAGAGAACGCTGTTCTAGAGAAGATAAAGATCAGTCATAATGAATCCAGGCTCAGCATTTGGATCAGGCTTTGGACAGTCTCGTCTGCCATCGCCCTTTGGAACTTCTTCTGGCTCTGCCTCTGGCAGTTCTGCACCTTTTGGAACAGGTGTAGGCTCTGGACCCAGCCCTCAAATATTTGGATCAGTGAACACGACAAATACAGGCTTCGGGAATGTTGGTAGCAGCTCTGGCTTTGGTCTGTCTGGAGGCTCTGATTCAAGACCACCAGCTTTTGGAAGCCCAGGACCTAGCTCCAGTGCTGGAGCTGTGTTTGGGTCATCAGGCCTTACTGGCTCCAGTTTTGGGTTGGGCACTTCATCCCCAGCCTTTGGTGCTGTGACACCCTCTCCCGGATTTGGTGCAGGCAGCAATCAGAGTGACAGATTTGGATCAAGTAACCTTAGTGCTCCAGGTTTTGGAACATCTGGATTTGGGACAGGTACAACATCAGTGTCGGCAGCAGGAAACTCCGGGACGCAGTTTGGAACTGGTTTTAACACAGGAACCACTTCTGCCAGCTCCAGTACAGCCAGTCCAGCTTTTGGGGCAACAAGCACAGGGTCAAGCTTTAAAGGACCGGCCTTTGGCACTGGTGGAAGTGGGTTTGGAGGAGGAGCTACACCACTTGGATCAAGTTCATCTGGATTTGGCACAGGTTCATCTGGGATTGGGTCATCAGGATCTGGGTTTGGCACAGGGTCTTCAGGCTTTGGGAGGGGAGCTACAGGTTTTGGAACAAGCACTCCAGGATTTGGACAGGTTTCTTCAGGATCAAGCTCAGTCACTCCTGTTTTTGGTGCCACTTCTGCCAGTGGCTTTGGTGGGTCATCCATGTTTGGTTCTTTCACATCTCCACCAAGCACATCTTCAACATTGTCTACTGCACAGAATCAAAACAACCCTTCCTTTGGTGGGGCTTCAGTCTTTGGCGCAAAGGCACCAACAACAACAGCTGGAGGCCAGGGATTTATGTCGAGTTCAAGCATCACACCAGCTAACCCAGTAGGATCTTCAGTTTTTGGCAGTAATGTTTCCAGTGGTATGAAAGGATTTGGTGGAGGAACCACACCCACGTTTGGTCAGACTCCAGCAACCACAGTTGTTGGCTCTGCTACAAAAGGTTCTGCATTTGGGGCCAACACTGGAGTGGGCAGTTCTGGCACAAGTTCTGTTTTTGGAGCTGTGAGCAAAGTCGGTTCATTTGGAACAAACGCGGGGACAGCAGGCAGTGTTTTTGGTGGTGGACAGCCTCCTTTACTGGGAGGTTTTGGTCCTGGTGGAGTGGCCCCGCCCAGCTACTCTGCGTCAATCTCTTCAGGACAGGCCGGTCCCTTTACTGCCTCATCCACAGCAGCTGTATTTGGAGGTGCCTCCAGAATTGCACCTGGGGCACCTAGTGTCTTCGGCAGTGCCTCAAGCTCAAAGACTGCTTCAGGGGAAGGCAGTGTGTTTGGTGGTACCACCACAAGTCCTTCAGAGCCAGGGAGCATCTTTAGTGGTGCCCCGAAAACCCCGGGAAAAAGCAGGTTTTCGGGGGTGCTTCTAGAACCCATCTGGGAAAAAGTTTTTTTGGGTGGGCCAGCAAACCCTCATCCGGAGAAGGGAACGGGTTTGGAGGTGCTCCCAAAACCACATCTGGACGGCTACCTTTGGCAGGGTGGGGAGGTCTGTACAAGCAGGCACCTTGCAACAGCCCACCCCGCATACAGAAAGCCAGCCACATGTTTGGGGGTTCTCACCCCTTTTGGAAAGTTCCCCAGAGCGAACCCCCCCTTTCGCACAACCCATCCGCCCTCCTGCTGCTTCGTCTTTGGTGGGAAAAGAAACTTCACCCGACTTTCGGAGGGCCCTCAGCAGCCGCCCCGGGTATGAAATCGCATGGCCAGTTCTGTCTTTGGAGGAAGGCAGAGCCAGGAGCAGAAAAGGGGCCTCCCCAGCCAGCCCTGTTTTTCGCACATCCAGACAAAAAGCCGGTTTAGGAGGACTGATCAAAACCATGGGGGGGGAAGGGGGGTTTCAATTTAGGACTCGCAAGGTAAACTGTGTGTGATGGGCTTGTCTACTTAGGATCTTTTCTGCCACCCTTTTGTTCACATTTAATTTTCTGTATATTTTCGGGTTGAATTTAAAAAATAGGGGCTTAAAAAAGACGTTTTCTGATGTTGGTATTCAAAGAAAAATTTAAATTTTTTCACTGTTTAAAACTACCATTGTCGTATTTTCATTTTTGCCTAGCCTGTGTGGAGTTTTTCTACTTCATTTGTCTTTTTTTGCATGTGTAGTCTTGGGGTGGGGTGGGGTCATGGGTTGTAAATTGTTTAGGCCCACAAGGGGTTTAGGGGTTTTTGTTATGATGGGTAAATTTACTGAAAGAGGAAAAAAAACGAAATGAAAAAAAACCCCAAAACCCAAAAAGCTCAGATCTTTAGTATGCCAAAACAGCCCAGATCGTTGGAGCAGTGTGTACACTGAGTTTTTCAGGCTGTTTTAAATATCTCAGACAAGTAGGACCTGGTCTTGAAAGTCCATCCCTCTCCAGTTTACAGGGTTGCAAACTTGTTATGTCTATTGCATGTATTCATCTGTAACTGGCCCAAACCAGCCTATTCTTTGTAAAAGGTGGCTGGATTTTAAGGTCTGCACAAGATGTTCTGTATAGGCTCACACACAGTACTTCAGTATACATTTTTAGTTTCATCTGATAAAAAACGCACCAAAAACCTTATTAGGGGAATGGAGTCAAAACCAGCAGTGACTCCAAGGGGAAAAAATCACAGAATCAGACAATGCATCTCAGCAGACACTTGGACAAGTTGTGCTCTCAGTTAGACTTATAGTGCATGTTCTAACTGGTCACTAGTCTAGGCTGTATCCAGCCTCCGCTCTGACATCACAATGGCCAAAAACTGGACAACAAAGTCTGAATCTTCTTCCTTAACAACGGCGTATGACAAGATCTGAGATTTTCTTTATCATGTAATCAAATGGGTTTTTTTTTAAAAACAAATTTCTGCTTGTTTTAATTAAATCTTAATGAATGAACACAGCAACTATTGTGCAAATAGTATTTCATCAAATCTGCTTTTGTTATTAATGATTTTCTTTAGTTTCAGTTTTATTTGGATTGGTTCTTTTAAAGTGAAAACTGAATCCAGTGAATCATGACTTGAATAGATAGAAAATGCTAAGCATAGAACTTAGAAGAAAAACAAATATGGAAAGAAACTGAGTTGCTAATGTGGGAGCTTAAGTGGGAGCTCAAGATCACATACTGTGATCCATTAATTATTGTGTTTCAAGAGAACTTAGTATCATAATTCAATAATTACATTTGCATGAATTAAGTGTTTACATTTAGTGTAAAAAAAACCTCTCAACATTTTTATTTGGTCCCAGATTCCAGCCAGAGTCAGAAGAGAAGTGCAGCTGGAAATGAAGAAGGTAAAGTGTTTGAGAAATACTTACTTAGCCTATGTTGAGTGTATTATATGCATGCACACACAACACACACACAACACACATACACTCACACACATGTACACACAACACACACACACATGCATACATACACACAACACACATACTCATGTATATTCTCTTTTTTCCTGAATTGTGTGGCCTCACACAAAACACTCTCACTCTCGCTCTCGCTCTCGCTCTCTCACATGAATCTCTGTCCCTCTCTTTCGTTATCCGTAAGAAAGATCCTTAGTTTAGACAAGGTGACCCAAGTGCATGCAGATGATCAACAAGCAATCACTTTTAAAACATGTGTGCATGCATGGACACACACTCAAACTCTCACAGTCACACACACATGCATCTGCACACTGTTACAAGCACACATACACAAACATACACACAGACATGCATGTGCACACATGCTTACAAGTAAAATTTATTATATGTATATATCTTTATATTGACAGATTGTTAAAGGGCCTCTTCCTGAATTAAAGTCTCATATCAGCACCATGTGATAGTCAGATTTGTTCCCCCTTTCTTTTTTTTTCTTTCTTTTATTGGTAGTTTTTTTTTTTAATTTGATTGTTAAAATTTATTGATAAAGTAGATTTATCATGTAGATCCATTATAAAATACGTCATTGTCGATCAAAATATGTCACAATCCTCACATTGTAATTTTCCAAATCTGTGACTCCTACAACAGCTAGGCAACAGTATTTTGAAGAAGGAAAAAAAGACTTTAAAATAAGAAACGCCCATGGATATAAATATATGTGCGGTGTATCTTGTATTGTAATTTTAAAGCATACACCTAGATTGTATTTGTACACACAGCACATTTGAAACAAACATACAGTCATGCTAGCACACATGTGTGACATGTAGTTTGTACTTTCAAATTAGTTCGAATACTTGTTGTTATCTAGAACATGTGTGGTCTCATCCCTGCATTGGTGAAATATAGATCTTGCTTTTTCTTGTTTAAATTTTGTTCTGGTCAGCACATCAAAGCGTAAGTAATAATAATAATAATAATAATAATAATGTATGGAATTTATATAGCGCTGAATCTTGTAAAGCAACAAATCAAAGCGCTCACTTTGCAAGAGGTACATAAGAAGCAAAATCTTTACTGTATTTGTTTTTTTTTAAATCAAATTTTTTTTTTTCATGTTTTAAAAATTTTTTAATGTAAAGTTACTTGTACTTGTGATATTTGTATTGATTGTGCTGATGATGTGTTTCATGAGATGTGTTTGAATGATTGTTGTGTTGTGGTTTTGCTTTGCTACTCTTAACCTTAACTGAGTGGTGTGTGTACGCGCATGCGTGTATGTGTATGTGTGACGTAGATTGTTGTCAGCTTTTAAAATATTGTGTTATTTCTTAATCTGTATTGTTTAATAATGCATGCTGTGTAATTGTAATTTTAAAATGCCACTCGTAATTTGTCTATGAGACATTAAGTAGTCTTGAGCCTTTAGTCTTTTTTAAGTTGATCAAATTCTTACAGGTGCAGTGGAAAGCAAAAGAGGACGGACAGAGGATCAGCAAAACCGAACTGTCTCATCAACAAGAGGCCTTTTTCGAGGTCAACCTAACGCAAGCTGTACGTATTGCTGTTGTGCACAGTCCCCTCTTTCTTTAAACCCAGTACATTCATTTGTTGGTGGTGGTGGGTGTGTGGGTGTTATTTATTATTCTTTAATTTTGAGGATTTATTTATTTATCTATTCTTTTATATCGAGGTTAATGGAATAAGCACTCGTGTGCTTTTTTTTCAACCAGTTCCCGTGTGTATGCAGTTTTGTAAATTTTGTCATCCGTTTCCACCGGCACACAATGGCCTACTCTTCTGAAAAGCAGAACTTGTGTGTGTGTGTGTGTTGGTGGTTAGCAGGGCTGTAAGTAACAATGTGATTGCATTGATTTGGTTTCATTTTGATGGGCCTCATTTTTAAAAAAAACCAACACAACTTTTTATGACAGTTTTGTTTCATTCAGAACTTTTGCAGCAATGCATGTTGTGTTTAAGGTTTTGTTAGGCGTTGAAGGAAACAGGACTGATGGTCTAACCACCGGGCATTCCATCCCCTCTTAAACAAGATGACTTGATCCCAACCTCTCTCTGCTGCCTTCTCTTTCGCACAGCAAGGACACCAGAGAGGCCTATACGCCGCCTGATGTCGGTGGATCTGGAAGACACCACCAACAAGACGACGCTCGTGTGTAAAGGGATTGCCGCCAACCTGAACCAAGCCAAGACTCTTCGAAGCCATTTCTCTCAGTTCGGCAAAGTGAAGATCGTGCGGCCTGTGCCTGCCAAGCGCTACGCCTTGGTTGCGTTTGGATCCCATGTGAGTTGGAGGAGATGAGCATGGAGGAGCTTGCTCTGTGTGTGTGTGTGTGTGTTGTGTGTGTGTGTATCTGGAATCACTTATTTGTTCTTTGCTGTTGATTCTGTGTGCGTGTTTGTGTGTGTGTGTTGTTGTTGCACTTCCTTCGCTTCTTGACTGTAAGGTTTTCTTTCATTCGTTTTCTTTCTGTTTGGATCATATTTTTAAAATAATACATTCTTTGTCTGTCTGTCCTTGTCTGTCTGTTTTTCTTCTGTATAAACATGTGTCTGTGTGTGTGTGTGTGTGTTAATGTGTGTGTGTTAATGTGTGTGTGTTATGTGTGTGTGTGTGTTAATGTGTGTGTGTGTCTCTATTTTACGTCTGTGTCTATGTCTGTGATTGTTATGTCACATATCTCTTTTCCCTCTGTGCCCTGGTTCCTTTTGTTTCCTGTAAGTTTCTTCATCCTGGGCAGAAATGTGACAGGGCAACTTTCGCCTCCTGGAGAGATTTTCTGCAAGTGTAAAGCAGTTCTTGTCAAACAATACTATTCAACGGAGAGAGAAAAAAAATCCACATGTTACATTGATTGCTGAAAGTTTAGTTAGATGCGTCAATGAGTGTGATGATTTTTGTGCAAATGTGTTCGTGAAAGGATTTTTAAAGACTTTGAACAATTGATTTACTGAACACTTAATGAAGTTATTTATTCACATGTGGATTTTAAATAAAAAAAATGTTTAGGAAGGAGCTGCCAGGGCGAAGAAACATGGGACGATGTTGCCGGGACAGGACATGCCCTTGACCATCTTCTGGAGGTTTTCAGGCAGCGACAGATCACCAGGAGCTCCTAACGATGCTTCCCAAAGCAGACTTCCCTGGGGAAGATCGGGAGCATCTGAATCTGAGCCCCAGCCAGGTAACCTGTACCGTCCACTCTTCATCTGTTTGTTTATGTTTGTTCCAGTGTTTATGTTTGTTCCAGTGTTTATGTTTGTTCCAGTGTATGTTTTGCTGTGTCGTGATGAACTCCACGTCTGGACAGTACCAGGCCAAATTGTAGTGACTGAGCATTTCCCCTCTGTAAACATTCTTGGGGTCACCCGCAGTAGGTATTTTGTCTCACTCATCACATTTCAGAATCATTGGCAGGCGAAGTATGCACCAAATGAGAAGTTTGTTTGTATGGCTGTTTTGAAGTTGCACCTTATTGGCATCCATGATTCGACTTAAGAGATTTTTTTCTCTTTTTTAATAGAGTGTGCAGTTTGTTAAAATAGAAGTTTTTCATGGATAAAGATAATCAGAGAATGACATTTTAAGTATAACAGTATTTTGAGGTAGGCTTGGCAGTTTGCTTACGTTGATAACTGTCGAAGCTTTTGGCCTTGGCCAGACTAAATTGAAAAGTGAATGGACATGGGTGGCATGATTGCAGTAAGTATTTGGACATAGACTGTACAGATTTCTGCTGAGTGCACGAAAGTGTATGCTTCCAGGAGTTTCTGTTTTTGTTTGGCTGACAGAGCAATACTTGGGCCATTGTTGCCATTGTCTGTCTGATATGGTATAGTATATAACACCAAAAATACTGGCTGGGGCTGATTGTCTTGTTGGGCATTTCCCAGCTTAACTAACCCCCAGTGGGTGACCCAGAATATGCACATTGTCTTAAGTACTCTCCACACCAGGGAATCTTTCTGAGACCTGAAGTACACAGCGGATGAGAAGTTTGTGTGTATGACTGTCTTCAAGTACCTCTCCATACAGGCAGTCATACTTCTATTTCTGAGGGTGGGTGAGTGCCTGAATATGCATGCATGTTCTCAGAGAGTCCTTTGGAGGAGACTACAAACTGAGGTTCCGTGTGCAAACGCACGCAGAACATCTTGCGCACATGTTAAATCCTGTTCCACTTTTTGTAAGAGTAGGCCATTGTGTGCCGGTGGGAACAGATGACAAAATTTACAAAACCACATACCCACGGGGACTAGATGTAAAAAAGCACATATGTGCTTATTCCATTATCCTTGATATAAAAGAAACCCCCCCAAAAAAAAAGAGATGCACTTATACATATATATATAAATAGTTATTTTATATATGTATATATATATATATATATATATATACACAGAGATACAGATAGATAGATAGATATATATATATATATATATATAATATACATATATAGATAGATATCTATGCACACACACACACACACACACTCAACCCCCCCCCCCCCCCCCCACACACACACACACACACACAAACACTCCCACAACACACACAACACACACACCCACACACACCCCCACACATCTACACACACACAATACATGCACACCACACCACACTACACCATATCACACCACACTACACACACACCACACCACACACCCACACACCACACCACACACAAACCACACCACACCACACACACACTCGCAAAACACTCCTCACCCCGCCCCACACACACACACACTTCTCCTCCCCCACCACCCCCACCCCCACACACAACACATACACAACACACACACACACAAAACACACACAAAATCATGGACATATCCCCAAAGCAGTCCTCTCACTTTGATATATATTTATATATATAGAGAGAGAGAGAGACACGCACACACACACACACACACACACACACTGATGAGACTATAAACCGAGACCCCGTGTGCAAACGCATGCAATACATCTTGCTCACGCGTTAAATCCTGTTCCGCTTTTCGAAAGAGTAGGCCATTGTGAGCCGGTGGGAACAGATGACAGAATTTACAAAACCACATACACACGGGGACTGGATGTAAAAAAGCACATAAGTGCTTATTCCATTATCCTCAATATAAACAAATAAAATAAAATAAAAAGTAAAATAAATAAATACAATCACACACACACCACACACACACATAATATATATATATCTATATTATATATTATATATATATATATATATCTATATATTATATATAATAAAATTTTAATCCTAACCAGGGGGAAGTGGCAGTCAGACACAACTACAGGCCCTGCCCAGTTCAGTGGCGGCAGAACTAGCCAGTATGAGTGGAGCAGACGCCGACCTTGGCGAAGGTCAGAAACACTCGCAGGACCGTTCCGCCAGAAGCAGAATGACGAGAAGGGAGGTCAGTCCTCGCAGAACGGAAACGGCTCAGGCCGCGAGGAGCAGAACACCACCACCACCATCGTCGTCGTCGTCATTGTCTGCATCGACGTCCGGTGTGTCTGGCGCCAGCTTGAGCAAAACTACGAATGGTGAGTTTATTGTAGTGATGATGAAGGCAGTGGAGGATAGTTTTTCCAGGTAAAGATGGAAAAGGAGAAAGGTAGTTTTGTCTTGGGGATGGGGAGTGTGTTGTGTGTGTGTGCGTGCAAGTGTGTGTGTGTGGTGCGAGCATGCATAAGTGCTGGGATCTATAAACCTTGTTTGTCATTAGTATAGTGATAATGAATGTGTGATATAAAAAGAGCATAAAAAACTACACCGATACGTGTGATTTTCAATACTTGTAGACATAAAATACCAAAGTTTTGCAAAAAATACATGTATATAGTATTTTCCTGGTAGCATTAGTGTATGACGTCAGTAGATGCTGCTTCTAATATTGTGCTTGGATTTTATAATTTAAAGATTGCGACATGTTAAATAAAAATCCCGTAGACGTTTGACTTTGACATGTAAAATAATTGCTTTAAAAAATCCCTAACGGAGGTGATAATGAAGCTTTTGTTTGTTCTGTACAGCAACGGTGTCCAGCCTGCGTAAAATGGTCGGCACGACCACCATGGAGAAGGTCAACATACTGGACATCAGAGACAAGCTTATCAGGCAGAGTGAGTAGCCTCCAAAAAAAACAACTCTGAGGAAACAGTGCTTTCAAGTATTTCTTGGAAATGAAAGTTGTGTTTGAGTTCCATGGATATTAAAGTATTGGGCAAGATTTGCGCACACATACACGCATGCACACACTCATACCGCACGCACACACACGTGCGCACGCATGCACGCTTGCGCGCACACACACACACTCTCACACACACACACACACACACACACACACACACACACACACACACACACACACACAGAGTGATGTTGTAGTAGTAACAGTAGAGAGTTTCAAAATGTGAGGTAGTTAACCTTGTGGTTCTAGTTTTAGAAACGCCACTGAAATGTCACTCTTGTTTTGTGAAAACTGTTGGCCGTCTGTGAAGAAAGCCTGAATTATGAATATTGTTGTTATTGCATCTAGAATTCATTAGAGCGGGGGGGGGATTTTTTTAATTTGAGGGGAGAGGGGTGTTTGTTTTTGTTTTAGATAATTTAAAAAATCTTTTCATGTTGTTTTGCCTTGTAAATATAATTAATTTTGTGATATTGAAGGTCATGTAGTGATAACGATTTGTGGATCTAATGTTTAGCTTTAGTAATAGATTAAAGTAATTGTAGTGGGACAAGAATGGTTTAAAAAAAAGGTGAATAAAACAAAACAAAAACAGGAACAGTAAGAACAAGTAACACCACCAAACAAACTAAACTCTGTGCACAAAGCTGTTATTTTACTGCATGGGCATTTTATAAACTTTCAAATTTATTGTTACAGCTTCATATTGCTGTCAAAGTGGGTATTGTTTGCTGGAAATAGGAACAGTGTTTAGTAGTTCATCTTTAGATTTGCATTTAATTGACGAGATCAGCAATCTGATTATTAATTACTGCAGAAGTAAACCTTTGGTGTTTAATAGTTCCTCGTGTGCACTGAATGTCTGTTGCGTATTTCAAAAACATGGGCACACATTATTTGTGTTTGTTGGTGTCTTGTGTGCATGGAATGTAACTAACATACAGTGCAGAAGTATGGTCTTGGAATATACCATAACTATAGTTTAATAGTTTCTTGTGTGCATCAGATGTCACTACCATGCACCACAGAAACATGAGCGTGGTCCTCTTGTGTTTGATAGTTTCTTGTGTGCATCAGATGTCACTACCATGCACCGCAGAAACATGAGCGTGGTCCTCTTGTGTTTGATAGTTTCTTGTGTGCATCAGATGTCACTACCATGCACCACAGAAACATGAGCGTGGTCCTCTTGTGTTTGATAGTTTCTTGTGTGCATCAGATGTCACTACCATGCACCACAGAAACATGAGCATGGTCCTCTTGTGTTTGATAGTTTCTTGTGTGCATCGAATGTCACTTCCATGCAGAAACATGAGCGTGGTCCTCTTGTGCTCGATAGTTTCTTGTGTGCATCGAATGTCACTTCCATGCAGAAACATGAGCGTGGTCCTCTTGTGCTTGATAGTTTCTTGTGTGCATCAAATGTCACTACCATGCACTGCAGAAACATGAGCATGGTCCTCTTGTGCTTGATAGTTTCTTGTGTGCATCAAATGTCACTACCATGCAGAAACATGAGCGTGGTCCTCTTGTGTTTGATAGTTTCTTGTGTGCATTGCATGTTAGTTGTGTCCATCACAGAAACGCCGAAGCAGACGAGTGGGGGCATCCACTCCAGAGCTTTTGTGGGCACCTGCCCGGACATGTGCCCTGAGAAAGAACGTCTGTACCGTGAGGAAGTGCGCCGCCTGAGTCTGTACGAAATCATCCCAGGCTCCAGCACCGTGAGTGTCTGTGGATTTTTCAGGTTTTCATTAGAAGCAAAGGACTGAGTGCTCTAGTGTCGTATTTTGCCCTTGTCATGTTAGTTAAAAGTAGTAGTTCTGTGTACTGGATGGTATGCTTGTGTGTGTTGGTAGATATGATGGGTGGTTTTTTTTGGTTTGTTTTTTCGTATAATGAAATAACTCGCTCAAATGCTTTGATATGAAAAAATTCAGGAAGTTTTGTTGTTGTTTCCAGAATGTGTCCTGATTTGTAACTTCTGATGTAAAAATATTCATTTATTTTGAAAACACAAAATTTGTTTTTAAAGTTTCAATAGACCCATGAATTGAGAACAACTGCAAAAACTATAATGGCCTTCAGATTTTTTTCCATTTTTATAGAAGCTGTCTAAATAATGGTTTACTCTGAATGATCATACCATTTTTTAAAAATTTTATGATTATGTACAGTGAAATGTTGCTTGCCTGTTTATATTTGCCTCTGGATCAGATTTTTATGTACTGTACAAACTATTCATTCATTCATTCATTCATCTTTTGATCGATTGATTGATTCATTCAAATGTATCAGTTGATTTTATATCCTCTTTTAATCTGTATGAAGTTGCACAGTTTAAATCTGAGATTTAAGATTGTACAAGAGGACAGCCCCGATATGGCCTGTGTGGTCAGCGGGACTATAAACAAGATAGGATTGGATGATCCCTATGTCTCTTGTCTCTGGACTGATCCTCTTGTCTGTGGACTGATCCCTATGTCTCATGTCTCGGGACTGATCCCTATGTCTCTGGACTGATCCCTATGTCTCTTGTCTCTGGACTGATCCCTATGTCTCTTGTCTCTGGACTGATCCCTATGTCTCTTGTCTCTGGACTGATCCCTATGTCTCTTGTCTCTGGACTGATCCCTATGTCTCTTGTCTCTGGACTGATCCCTATGTCCCTTGTCTCTGGACTGATCCCTATGTCCCTTGTCTCTGGACTGATCCCTATGTCTCTTGTCTCTGGACTGATCCTTATGTCTCTTGTCTCTGGACTGATCCTTATGTCTCTTGTCTCTGGACTGATCCTTATGTCTCTTGTCTCTGGACTGATCCTTATGTCTCTTGTCTCTGGACTGATCCTTATGTCTCTTGTCTCTGGACTGATCCCTATGTCTCTTGTCTCTGGACTGATCCCTGTCTCTTGTCTCTGGACTGATCCTTATGTCTCTTGTCTCTGGACTGATCCTTATGTCTCTTGTCTCTGGACTGATCCCTGTCTCTTGTCTCTAGACTGATCCCTGTGTCTCTAGACTGATCCCTATGTCTCTTGTCTCTGGACTGATCCCTATGTCTCTAGACTGATCCCTATGTCTCTTGTCTCTAGACTGATCCCTATGTCTCTTGTCTCTGGACTGATCCTTATGTCTCTTGTCTCTGGACTGATCCCTGTCTCTGGACGGATCCCTATGTCTCTTGTCTCTGGACTGATCCCTGTCTCTGGACGGATCCCTATGTCTCTTGTCTCTGGACTGATCCCTATGTCTCTGGACTGATCCCTATGTCTCCTGTCTCTGGACTGATCCCTATGTCTCTTGTCTCTGGACTGATCCTTATGTCTCTTGTCTCTGGACTGATCCTTATGTCTCTTGTCTCTGGACTGATCCTTATGTCTCTTGTCTCTGGACTGATCCCTGTCTCTTGTCTCTAGACTGATCCCTATGTCTCTTGTCTCTGGACTGATCCTTATGTCTCTTGTCTCTGGACTGATCCCTGTCTCTGGACGGATCCCTATGTCTCTTGTCTCTGGACTGATCCCTGTCTCTGGACGGATCCCTGTGTCTCTTGTCTGTGGACTGATCCCTATGTCTCTGGACTGATCCCTATGTCTCTTGTCTCTGGACTGATCCCTATGTCTCTGGACTGATCCCTATGTCTCTTGTCTCTGGACTGATCCCTATGTCTCTTGTCTCTGGACTGATCCCTATGTCTCTGGACTGATCCCTATGTCTCTTGTCTCTGGACTGATCCCTATGTCTCTTGTCTCTGGACTGATCCCTATGTCTCTGGACTGATCCCTATGTCTCTTGTCTCTGGACTGTTCCCTATGTCTCTTGTCTCTGGACTGTTCCCTATGTCTCTGGACTGATCCCTATGTCTCTTGTCTCTGGACTGATCCCTATGTCTCTTGTCTCTGGACTGATCCCTATGTCTCTGGACTGATCCCTATGTCTCTTGTCTCTGGACTGTTCCCTATGTCTCTTGTCTCTGGACTGTTCCCTATGTCTCTTGTCTCTGGACTGATCCCTGTCTCTTGTCTCTGGACTGTTCCCTATGTCTCTTGTCTCTGGACTGTTCCCTGTCTCTTGTCTCTGGACTGATCCCTGTCTCTTGTCTCTGGACTGTTCCCTATGTCTCTTGTCTCTGGACTGATCCCTGTCTCTTGTCTCTGGACTGTTCCCTATGTCTCTTGTCTCCCCATATGTGAAGTAGTGGGGGGAAAACCCACACCCCACCAGGCTCACATACTAAGGCTATGTGTTTTGTATTGACAAGGGCTGTGGTGTGTGTTCTGCCTCTGTTCAGTTGACCGGCTCCACATCCTTGGTGGATCACTCCAGGGCGGTCAAGGAATACAGTCGATCCTCAGCCGATCAGGTGAGACCCGCGTTCAATGGCATTTTTTTTCCTGGTTGTAGAAAGGACAGGCAATGTGTGCACAGTGAAGAGGGACACTGCAGTGATAAACCCACTCTTGTCTGAATATGCTCAGCTTTCCATTTTTTGTGTACAGTCTTTCTCATAATTTTTTTTTTTAGATGTCCAGACATAGAATCCTGTTTCTTCTCTGTTTTAACCTCCCATTTGCATAATGTGACTGTGCTGGAGTAGAACAGGCACCACTGAACATTGTTTGAGTGACCATAGCAGTAGCGCAGGGCTTCTTCGAGTGAGTGGCCTCATGGTATTGTAATGTTGGAATACTGCTGGTTCTGCTAATAATAATAATAATAATAATATATGGAATTTATATAGCGCTGAATCTTGTAAAAAAAACACAAATCGAAGCGCTGAAGAAGTAACCTGGGTGTAGCTGTGTGTGTTGAGGTCAGGATGACAAGAATGGAGCTAAAGGAAAGAGTGTTGAGTGTAGGAAAAAAGTGTGTATTTTATGCTAAATTTACATATGATCCAAGTTTCTGTTTTACTTGTAAAGATTCTCTCTTTGTGTCTCTGTCTGTCTGTCTGTCTGTCTCTCTCTCTCTCTCTCTCTCTCTCTCTCTCTCTTTCTTTCTCTCTCTCACACACACACACACAGTCACATTTTATTATGCCCTAAGAAAAGCAATCTGCAATCAATGAAGAATGCCATAGAAAGTTAAGCTAATTCAGAATAAAGAACCTTGATTAATTACATGGTTACATTTTATCCATAGTAACAGATAAATGTTACCCCCTGACTAATATTCCTTACATGTCTGTGATCATTTTCATCTAGGATGAACCATTACCCCACGAGTTGCGGCCCCTGCCCATCCTGACCTTGACCATGAATTACCTGCTGGTGGAGATCGCGGATTGTGGGGAGGATGGCAAGTGGGCCGAGTGGTACGACTTTCTCTGGAACCGAACACGGAGCATCAGAAAGGTCAGGAAGGGCGGATTATAGAATTATCTTCTCGTGTTTTGTATACTTATTATGATTATTGGATATTTCGTACTATGTGGTTTTGAAGCTCATGGATAATCTTATACGGTGGTGCAGAATGAACCATGCATGCATTATGATAATACAGTTTTTTCTTTCTTGCAAAATATTTATGTATGTCCCATGTATTTGTGTTGTTCTGTATTATTTGATATTATACACATGCCACCTATACATGTAAAATACTTACTAAAAATGTATATAGAAAAACAGAAAGGGGAAAAAGAGAGAAAAGTGCATAATGACAAGGAGGGATAGCTTTAGTGAATGCCTCTGAAGGGATCAATCAGGTGGATAGAATAGCTCAGCTGTTGGCGCATGGGGCTTTTTTTCGAGCTGTTTCTGTACCAATTTGACTCAAGCTTTTGGCTGTTTGATGATTTAGGCTATCATTGCCTGTTTTCTTCTTAAAACTTTTGCCTTGATGGGCCCCTGTATCACCTTCACTGCTGCTGATGGTGAACCATCTTGTCTGCAGGAGATCACTCAGCAGCAGCTGTGCAGTCAAGAAGTGGTGGACCTGCTGGAAAAGTGCGTCCGCTTCCACATCTACTGTGCTGAGCGGCTCTGCATGGAGGACATGATGGTGTTTGATTCCAAAATCAACGACGAAAACCTGACCAAGTGTCTTCAGACCCTGAAGGAGCTGTACGCCGACATGCAGAATAAGCACGGCCTGTACTGCCCCAACGAGGCCGAGTTCCGGGCCTACATTGTCCTCATGAACCTGAATGAAGGCGACACACTCAGGTGAGGAGGACAGCATTAGCAGGCGATGTTTCAGTCAAGCAAAGCTCCCATATTTCCACCAACTTACAGATTTCGTGCGAAAAGTGAAAATGAGAAACTGCAAAGAAAAAATATCTGCAAACAAATTCAGGGTGACGGTTTTGATGGGAGAAAAAAGACTGGAAGAAGTGGTCAGTATTTGCGCTGCAGTCATTTTTGAACAGCATGACATTTTGAGGTCATGTGCGACATTTCATTTGCAAGAGTGAGTAGTAGCCTTTTTTGTTTTGTCGTTGTTGTTGCTCAGTTGAAAGCAAAAACATTTTGAATGAAGTGTCATGCTCCAACTTTACACTATAGAATAAGATGATACAGAAGTAAACATGGTTGACAAGGCCTGTATGATTGAGCAATTGTGCCAAAAGGGGATGAAAATAGCAGCAAGGAATGCCTCCTATCCCTTTGCTGTGCAGACATACGGAAGGGTTGTAGTAGGTATGGTCACAGAAGTCAGAGATGATAAACGGAGAGCTGCAGAGTTAGTAGAACACGCAAACTTAATGCAGCTGTAGGGAACAAGGAGAGGAAACATCCACCTCTCTTCATCTTGAAAATTGGATTTATGTGGAAGAGAAGGGGCAGTTGTGTTAAAAAAAGGGGAAATACATTTTAAAGAGTGGAAGAGTGAGAGAAAGCCTTTAAAACCACTGTTTTTACCTTAGAGAGAGAGAACACCTTTAAAAACACTGTTTTTACCTTAGAGAGAGAGAAAGCCTTTAAAAACACTGTTTTTACCTTAGAGTGAGAGAACGCCTTTAAAACCACTGTTTTTACCTGAGAGTGAGAGAACGCCTTTAAAACCTTAGAGAGAGAGAACGCCTTTAAAAACACTGTTTTTACCTTAGAGTGAGAGAACGCCTTTAAAACCACTGTTTTTACCTTAGCCTTTAAAAACACTGTTTTTACCTTAGAGTGAGAGAACGCCTTTAAAAACACTGTTTTTACCTTAGAGTGAGAGAATGCCTTTAAAAACACTGTTTTTACCTTAGCCTTTAAAAACACTGTTTTTACCTTAGAGTGAGAGAACGCCTTTAAAAATACTGTTTTTACCTTAGAGTGAGAGAATGCCTTTAAAAACACTGTTTTTACCTGAGAGTGAGAGAACGCCTTTAAAACTACTGTTTTTACCTTAGAGTGAGAGAAAGCCTTTAAAAACACTGTTTTTACCTGAGAGTGAGAGAACGCCTTTAAAACTACTGTTTTACCTTAGAGATAGAGAAAGCCTTTAAAAACACTGTTTTACCTTAGAGAGAGAGAACGCCTTTAAAACCACTGTTTTTACCTTAGAGTGAGAGAACGCCTTTAAAAACACTGTTTTTACCTTAGAGTGAGAGAAAGCCTTTAAAACCACTGTTTTTACCTTAGAGAGAGAGAACGCCTTTAAAAACACTGTTTTTACCTTAGAGTGAGAGAAAGCCTTTAAAACCACTGTTTTTACCTTAGAGTGAGAGAAAGCCTTTAAAACCACTGTTTTTACCTTAGAGTGAGAGAAAGCCTTTAAAAACACTGTTTTTACCTTAGAGAGAGAGAACGCCTTTAAAAACACTGTTTTTACCTTAGAGAGAGAGAAAGCTTTTAAAAACACTGTTTTTACCTTAGAGAGAGAGAACGCCTTTAAAACTAGTGTTTTTACCTTAGAGAGAGAGAAAGCCTTTAAAAACACTGTTTTTACCTTAGAGAGAGAGAACGCCTTTAAAAACACTGTTTTTACCTTAGAGTGAGAGAAAGCTTTTAAAAACACTGTTTTTACCTTAGAGAGAGAGAACGCCTTTAAAAACACTGTTTTTACCTTAGAGTGAGAGAAAGCTTTTAAAAACACTGTTTTTACCTTAGAGAGAGAGAACGCCTTTAAAACTAGTGTTTTTACCTTAGAGAGAGAGAAAGCCTTTAAAAACACTGTTTTTACCTTAGAGTGAGAGAAAAAAAAAAAAAAAGTATGTTCTTTCGAGCCAGAAGGCCCATAGAGCCGGAGCTTATCCCGGTTTCTGTAGCGTTAAGCGAACTGATGGTTTTTCACCACCCCTGTGACAGGACGCTAGTCTGTCGCCAGATACTTCCCCAGCAGAGCTGGTACCCACTTGTACACCTGGGTGGAGTGAGGAAAATAGGAGTAAAGTGTCTTTCCCAAGGGCACAACACCGAGCCGAGCGGGGATCGAACCCGCGACCTCTGGATCACGAGTTGACCGCCTAAACCACTCGACCATGGTGCCTCCTCTTAGAGTGAGAGAACGCCTTTAAAAACACTGTTTTTACCTTAGAGTGAGAGAAAGCCTTTAAAAACACTGTTTTTACCTTCTGTGCAGGGAGGTCCAGCAGTTTCGGAGTGAAGTGCGATCATCTCCAGAGATCGCCTTTGCTGTGAAAGCCTACTCCGCGCTCTACTCCAACAACTACGTGCGCTTCTTCCGCCTGGTGAAGAATGCCTCCTTCCTCAACGCCTGCATCCTGCATCGCTACTTCAACCAGATCAGGGCGCGTGCTGTGCAGATCATCCTGAAATCCCACACAGCAGGCCAGAAGAAAGTTGGGGTGAGTGTGACCGGGTGGTGAGCAGCAGGAGGAGGAGGGGTGGGATGGTCTGGGCCTGGGGGTGTTGAGAGTTGCTGGAAATGAGGATATATAGAGGAGAGAAGTGGGGGTTGTGTGTTTGTGTTTGTGCATGTGTGTGTGTGTGTGTGTGTGTATGCCCGCACATTTTGTAAATGTGTTCTGTTTGTTTGACAGTCCCTAGTTTTTGTTTTCAAAAACCAGAAGTTAGCTTGATGATTGGCCCGGTTTGTACTTAGCATGATGTTTCATATCTTGTTCAAAACTTTTTTTCCACTGACATTTTGTCCATGAAAAAAAGACTTGATAAAACAAAATATACCCAGTTTACTCTAGAATAATCAAAGCTTTTCATCTAAAACCAAAAATCCCACTGTATGAATCTTGATTGTGAAAAATTTGCTAGCACCGAAGTAGTGCTGTATGAGTTTGATTATCTCATACTTCCCATGACTTGTTCTGTTGATTCTTCCTGTCAGTTTTCCTTGTCGGAGCTTCAGCGCCTGCTGATGTTTGAGAGCGAGGAGGAGATGCGCGAGTTCTGCTCGTACTACGGCCTGCAGGCAGAGGGGGCGGACCTGGTGCTGGACCGTGCGCAGTACGTGGAGCCGGAGACCTCCATTCCCTCCTGGAGGGCTGCGGGGCTGGTGGAGGCCAAGCGTCGGCTGGCACCAGTGGGAGAGGTGAGAGAGAGTGTAGTGTGGACATCAGCCCCTGTCTTTTCCCTCCTTGGAACTTTCTAAGTGATTGGGTGCGATCTTTTGCTTGTGTGTTGACTCGTTGATTTTGTTGGGATTTTTAAAAATCATTGTTGATCAAGATTACATGTTATACATCTTTGCTATGTCTGTTTTGAGGAATGTGGCATGTTCATGCAGCTTTAAAAATATTTTTAAAACCCTCATATATTTTTGTTTATGTCAGGTTTCAGAGTTTATTGCTGAAGGTTCTTGGGCAGATAGTCATATTGCAAGGAACAAATAATTTTCTGTTCTTTTCTTATTATTAAATGGTTCATCGTCCTCGGCCCAAATCAAAGATGGGATTATCATTGGTATAACAAGGAAGGTAAAAAGGTAAAGGTGTCCCGTAACCTATGTAGTTGTAGAGGAGTGAGGCATCAGAGACCTCAGCTTCTCCAGGGGCCAGCATATTGAGGGCAGCTCCCGTCTCCTCTCCCTCGCTGCTTTACCTTCCCTGACCCTAAAGAGGGCAGGTATCCATTTACAGCTGGGTAAACTGGGGGACTGTACTGAAGCCAAGGTGTGCAAACTGTCACCCATCCAAGTGGTAACCACGTTTGATGCTGCTTAACCTTAGCTGGGGGAAAGCAAGTGCTCTGACCACTGAGCAATCCCATCCCCATACAAGGAAGAGTAAAGCAAAATATTTTGTTGAATACAGGTTTCTTTTTGTGTACCTTGAGAAAATAAAACTGTGATGAACATTTGTGAAAAGACAGTCCTTTTAGGACATGAATGAAGCCATTACAGCTGTCTCAACTGACACACATTGTAATACTTGAAGCCATTCATCAGTTTTTAAAACACACAACAAATTCTCAATCTTAGACAGTTTGATTTCTATACATTAAGAAAAAAAAAACATGAAAGGGGCGAGAGGAATGGGGTGTTAAAAGGACTAATTTCACTTGCTGCTTCATGCATTATTTATGAACAAAAAATTTTTTCACGCGCTGTTGCATGCATTATTCATTTTAAAAAAACCACACCCAATCTTGTGATTTGATGTGCTGTTGTTGTGTGTGGTCTTGTGGTTACAAGTATGTTTTGAATGTTCACCTTCACCAGGTGATCAACGGAGGGGCCCTTCAGCCTGTCAGTCTGCCCGCCCCCCAGTGCAGCTTTGATGAGCAAGGCCGCTTCATTGGCAGCTTGGAGGGGCTGGCTGATGACGGTGAGAGTGCGCGCAGGGCTGTTTCATTATCCTCTTAGTCCCCACCTGGGGATACCCCCCTTCCCTTTAATCCCAGTCCGGGATTAGCCAGGATTTACACACAGTAGTTTTCCGTCCCCCTCCCAGACACAAAAAATATAGTACAAGTTATAGTACGTTGTCTTATAAAGCCAGCTGTCGTGTTTCGTTCTTGTAAACAACATTTAAACGCCAACAAAATGAATTACAGTTTACACCTACCCGATTTTAGGCCGAAAGTAATAGAAGAATTTGAAATCTAGGGGCGATTTGTGTTCACAGAATCCAAGTGCAAGAAGTTTAAGGCGTTCTTGTGCATGGCAAGCCTAGCTAAGATGTCTGGTGGTTGCTCCTCCTGTTAACGTCTTTCTTCTCTAAAGTTGGTATCAGGTGACATAGTTGTAATTGCCCTTCATGGGATGATTAAAGTATCTTGGCTTGACTTGACTTGACTTAATAAAGGAAAGGGGTATAATAATAATAATAAGAAGAAGAATGTATGGAATTTATATAGTGCTGAATCTTGTAAACCAAACAAATGGAAGTGCTTGCACTCAAATCATTTACATTTACATGAGGTGAAAGGGAAAAGTACATTTGTGTTAATCATTACTTTTGTGTTTGATTCATGCTGTCCTCCTCCTCCTCTCCCTTTCCCCGCCTTACACTCATGTTTTAGAGATGAAGAAAATGTTACAAATAGTTCTTAGACCTATACATTTATCTGTACTTCACACAAAGGATTTATTTGTGGCATGCATGCATGAAAGAGAGAGAGAGACAAGACACATTGAGAGAGAGAGAAAGAGAGAGATAAATAGAGTGAGACACACACACACATGCACACGCACACACAAAGAGAGAGAGAGAAAAAACGCGTGCATGTATGAAAGAGAGAGAGAGAGAAGACACAGTGAGAGAGAGAGAAAGAGAGAGATAAATAGAGTGAGACACACACACATGCACACGCACACACAAAGAGAGAGAAAACGAAAGGGAGAGAAAGAGAGTGAGAGAGTGCATCGTGTCGCATCCAAAAAGATGAACGTATTTGATTTATGACTACCATGCTCAGGTCAAGAATCTGCAATGAAAGCACCCTCCTCAGTGAAACCCCCTCTGCTGGAGACTCCTCATAGCTCTCTGTGGCAAGGCGTCGCAGCCAACACTGCTCCCACAGCACCAACACCTTTCAGCGGTATCCCAGCAGCAGCAGCAGCAGCAGCAGCAGCAGCAGCAGCAGTGTCTGGGGACTCCTCCGCTGATGCCCGAAAACAGCAGCTGAAGACCAGTGGCGAGGTAGTGGGATTTGTATTTCCGTCAGTGGGAATGACAGGAATGTATGTGCGTGTGTGTGTGTTTTGTTTATTTATTTTATTCTTTTATTCTGAGGATAATGGAATAAGCACTCATGTACTTTTTTTCATCCTGTCCCCGTGTGTATGCAGTTTTGTCAAATTTGTCATCCGTTCCCACCGGCACACAATGGCTTACTTTTCCGAAAAGCGGAATGGGTTTTAACGTGTGGGCAAAATGTTTTGCATGTCTTCACAAACGGGACCTCGGGTTAAAGTCTCATCCGAAGGACTTTGGGGAGAGTGGAGTTGGCTCTGATGTAAACTCAAAGGAAAAAGCTTCTTGAACAAGATTCAAACCCAGGTCAGCAGATCACAGATGCATCATTCTAACCACCAGGCTATCCTGTCCCCTGTAAGTTATACATGCATGCTAACAGATTCTTGTAAACAAGTACACACAACAGTCATGTTGGTTTTTATGTATGTTTTCTTGTTTTTCATGCTGTGAGTGAGAACAAGAGAGGGAGAGAAGCTAAAGCTAAACACCTAGGTCTGTATCTGTGTGTTCATACCTACAGATTCATATGAAGCAGATATAAATATATTATATATATATATATATATATATTGTCTTTGTCAAAATTTAAATCAGTTTGTATAAATGCACTGATTGGGGTGATGGAAAATTCATACGTATTGCTGTATTGGGGTTTTTTTGGTCTGAGGTGGATTCATGCTTGATTTTTGTCAATTCTTTATTTTTTATTACCTCAGGTTCTGAAGACAATCGCTCGAGACCTGTTCTTTGAAGTGATCAACGAGCATGCGCGCCAGGTGGCAGAGGTGGTGATGTCGGAAGCACAGACAAAGCGACAGGTGAAGTACACATGGCCGCTGACCTGATCGCTTCCACCGTGAACGATCTGGCGAAAGTAAGTTTGCTTCTCTGTGTGTCAAGTCAAGTCAAGTCAAGTCAAAATTTTATTTCCAGATGGTACATTGAATAAGCAATGTATTTGCTTTTTTTCATCAAGCCATCTATCTAAGAACAAATTTCGTAATGATTATACTAAGTCACTACATTATAGCATCATTTACCATTAAATTAAACCAGTAAAAAAGAAAAAAAAAGGAAAAAATCGTGGGTGTGTTTGTGTGTGTGTTAGTGTGTGTATTGTGTCCATTCCTTTTTGCTTCTGTGTGTGTTGTGTTGTGCTGTGTGTGTTGTGTTGTGTTTGTGTGTGTGTGTTGTGTTAATTCCTTAGTCTATTCACTCGCAGTGTCTGTGATGTTAGATGGGGAAAAAGTTCAACTATCAAATGAAGAGGATTTGAGATACTAGTATGTAAGCATTGTTGTCTTCGATTTAACGTCTGTTCACACTCAGTGATATTAGATGGAAAAAAAAAAAATGCATGGAAGTTGAGGGTGGTGGTAGATGTCCTACTGAAATGTGTACAAGGGAAACATAGTTCACATAGGCAAAAAAGAAACTTCAGAAAGCAAGAAAACCAGTGAAAACAAAACAAACAAACAAAAAACCATCAAACAATGCCTCCATGTATGTGTGTGTGTTCGTGTAATGCATCAGTATGAAGCATACACACTGACACGAGTATTTCTTTTGTGGTAGATCTGGCCACATTTGTTTCCCTCACTCTCTCTTTCTCACTGTATGCATGCACACACACACACACACACACCTTGCCTGTACAACCGTGTGTCTGCATTTGTATGTATCAGCACTTTGGTCGTTGTCTTGAAAGCAAGTTCCATAACAGAAAATGTGTGTGTGATAGTTGAGTGGCAGAAAACTCCAGCTCCGAGTCTTCTCTCTGTCAGGCAGGTCAGCGGGGAGGTGGTGGAAGGGGAGAGAACTCGCCAGAACCAGCTGCTGGCGGCGGAGAAGCGGGAGAGAGCGGCGCGGGTGGCCGCTGATGTGGTGGACACCATCATCGAGGACACGGTGACGGCAGAGGCCAAGGACGTGGCGCTCAGAGAAATAGAGTGAGTCTCTTGTGTGGGGGTGGTGGGTGTGTAAGGGACTGGCTGATCTGTCCATGGATTCGTTGATGTCTGTATTGTTTTGTCCTTATGTGTGCTTTTATCTGTGTTTTGTTTGGTCGTTTTTGTTTGTTTTGTTTTTTTGTCAAGCAATTTTGTTTATTAGCTTGCTTTTCTTCTTCTTCTTCTTCTTCTTCTTCTTTTTCTTCTTCTTCTTCTTCTTCTTCTTCTTCCTTTTTTGTCATGTTTCTCCCAGGAGAGGATTGACATTGATGAGCCTTCTCCATCTCTCTCAGTTTTGTTTTTGTAGGGATTTATTATTTCAGGGTTGTTGTTTTTTCAGGTTTTGTGTATGTGTGTGTTTGGGCTTTTTTGTTATCATTGTACAGCATATTAATTAAGTCGCAACATAAAATTTCTTGGAATAAAAGTAAGGTTGCTGTTCCATGGAGAGAGTATGATTATGATTATAATTTTTTTATGTTTTGGTCTGTTGTCTTCATGTAGGAGGCTATAGGGGCCATATCAATTCCATTAATTATTATGTGTGGATGCATGTATGTGTGTGTGTGTGTATACTTTGAGCGCTTTGGTTTGTTGCTTTACAAGATTCAGCGCTATATAAATTCCATACATTATTATTATTATACTGTATGTATGTACGTACGTATGTATGTATGTATGTATGTACGAATGTATGTATGTACGTATGTACGTATATATGTACGTACATATGTATGTATGTGTGTATATGTCTACCATATGGATGTATGCATGTATATTTTTCATGAAACATGTTCAACACACAGGACACCCACTGAATGTAAAGGGCTAAACAAACACCGTAAAAAAGTGTAGGGCTGGCATAAAGTCATCGTTGGGAAGACTTGAACCACCACCTGTCTGGCCATTGCAACAGCTTTGAAACAACACAAACCCCTTGTCTCTGCAGAGAGGAAGAGGCCAGGGCGGAGTCGGAGCGGAAGGAGCGCTGCATGCTGGCCATCCAGTCGGAAGTGCTGCGGGAGGTGCTGGGGGAGATGGTGGTGGATGTGGGGGAGGATGTGCACGAGGTGGAGGTGGTGGCTCGTCTGAAGCTGCTGGGGGAGCTGGAGAAAGTCCTGGAGCTGAAGCGCTGCAGTCAGTGGCTGGCCGTGTGGAGGAGGGTGGGTAGCAGGGCAGGGGTGCCTGGCTCTGTCTGTGTGTAATGTGTGTGTAGGTGTGTGTGTGTGTAGGTGTGTGTGTGTGTGTGTGGTGTGTGTGTAGGTGTGGTGTGTAGGTGTGTGTGTAAGTGTGTGTGGTGTGTATGATGTATGTGTAAGCGCTGCAGTCAGTGGCTGGCCGTGTGGAGGAGGGTGGGTAGCAGGGCAGGGGTGCCTGGCTCTGTCTGTGTGTAATGTGTGTGTAGGTGTGTGTGTGTGTAGGTGTGTGTGTGTGTGGTGTGTGTGTAGGTGTGGTGTGTAGGTGTGTGTGTAAGTGTGTGTGGTGTGTATGATGTATGTGTAAGCGCTGCAGTCAGTGGCTGGCCGTGTGGAGGAGGGTGGGTAGCAGGGCAGGGGTGCCTGGCTCTGTCTGTGTAATGTGTGTGTAGGTGTGTGTGGTGTGTGTGTAAGTGTGTGTGTAAGTGTGTGGTGTGTGTGTGTGTGTGTTGTGTATGCGCTGCAGTCAGTGGCTGGCCGTGTGGAGGAGGGTGGGTAGCAGGGCAGTGATGCCTGGCTCTGTCTGTGTGTAATGTGTGTGTGTAGTGTGTGTGTGTGGTGTGTGTGTGTAAGTGTGTGTGTGTGTAGGTGTGTGTGTGTGTGAGTGTGTGTGTGTGTGGCTTTAAGCTTTCTGCTTCCTTCTGCAAGTAATGCAGTGTGTATGTGTGATGTGTGTGTGGTGTGTGTGTGTGTGTAAGTGTGGTGTGTGTAAGTGTGGTGTGTGTGTGTGTGTGTGGTGTGTAAGTGTGTGTGTGTGTGTGTGTAGGTGTGTGTGTGTGTAATGTGTGTGTGTGTGTGTGTGTTAAGTGTGAGTGTAAGTGTGTGTGTGTATGTGTGTGTGTAAGTGTGTGTGTGTAAGTGTGTGTGTGTAAGTGTGTGTGTGTATATGTGTGTGGTGTGTGTGTAAGTGTGTGATGTGTATGTGTGTGTGTTGGTGTGTGATGTGTGTGTGGTGTGTGTAATGTGTGTGTGTGTGTGTGTAAGTGTGTGTGTAAGTGTGTGTGTGTAAGTGTGTGTGTGTGTGGTGTGTGTGTGTGTGTGCGTAATGTGTGTGTGTATGTGTGTGTATGTGTGTGGTGTGTATGTGTGTAATGTGTGTGTGGTGTGTAAGTGGTGTGTGTGTAGTGTGTGTGTGTGTGTGAGTGTATCTCTGTGTGTGTAAGTGTGTGTGTGTGTGTGTGTGAGTGTATCTGTGTGTGTGTGTGTATGTGTGTGGTGTGTGTGTGTGGTGTGTGTGTGTGAGTGTATGTGTGTAAGTGTGTGTGTGTAATGTGTGTGTGTGTTTGTATATGTGTGTGTGCGGTTCTGTTTATGTGTGTGTGTGTGTTAAGTGTGAGTGTGTGTGTAAGTGTGTGTGTGAGTGTATGTGTGTGTGTGTAAGTGTGTGTATATGTGTGCGTGTGGTTCTGTTATGTGTGTGTGTGTTTTGTGTGTGTTAAGTGTGTGTGTGTGTAAGTGTGTGTGTGTGAGTGTATGTGTGTGTGTGTGTAAGTGTGTGTTTGTATATGTGTGTGTGTGGTTCTGTTTATGTGTGTGTGTGTTTTGTGTGTGTTAAGTGTGTGTGTGTGTAAGTGTGTGTGTGTGAGTGTATGTGTGTGTGTGTGTAAGTGTGTGTTTGTATATGTGTGGTGTGGTTCTGTTTATGTGTGCGTGTTTTGTGTGTGTTAAGTGTGTGTGTGTGTAAGTGTGTGTGTGTGTGTGTAAGTGTGTGTTTGTATATGTGTGTGTGTGG
This sequence comes from Rapana venosa, assembly GCA_028751875.1. Taxonomy (NCBI): domain Eukaryota; kingdom Metazoa; phylum Mollusca; class Gastropoda; order Neogastropoda; family Muricidae; genus Rapana; species Rapana venosa. Next base: position 70,825,396 of record CM054142.1, on the reverse strand, counting down.
TTCTGTTTATGTGTGTGTTTTTTGTGTGTTTTAATGTGTGTGTTAAGTGTGTGTGTGGTTGTGAGTGTGTGGTGTTTGGTGTGTGTATATGTGTGTGTGTGTCAGTGTGTGAATGTGTGTGTGGATGGTTCAAAGGAAGGTGGGATGGGAAGGGTAAAGGGGAGGTTGTGTTTGGGAGATGGTAGGTATTGAGAGGTAGTGTGTGCGTATATATATATATATATATATATATATATGCGCTTTGATTTGTCTTTGCAAGATATAGTGCTATATAAGTTCCATTTATTATTATTTATTATTATAGATCAGTGTGTGTGTGTACATTTGTGCACATCCAAGTCTTGAATGCATGATTTTCTCTCTGTGTGGGCATTGGTACGTGTTAGAGTGAATGTGTGTGTGTGTGTGTGTGTGTGTGTGTGCATCCACCCATGCACCTGAATTTTTGTTTATATCTGGGCATGAGTGTCTGTGAAATTTATTCAGAATTTGAAAGTAACACGGCTGGCACACAGCCCTGATGTTTTTTGGGTTTTTTTAATATTCTTTTATATCGAGGATAATGGAATAAGCACTTATATGCTTTTTTTTTACATCCAGTCCCCATGTGTATGCAGTTTTGTAAATTCTGTCATCTGTTCCCACCAGCACACATTAGTCTACTCTTTAAAAAATCGGAACAGGATGTAACATGTGTCGACACGCGCACAAGACTTAACCCACAGCTCATTCAGAACATTGTGACAGTGGCGTTACCACTTTTCTCTTCCTGCCCTGGTCCAGGCTCTGAAGGTCCGGCAGCGTCAGAAGAGAGCCATGCTGGACTTCCCCTGCGCGCCCCCCATGCAGCCGGCCAGTCAGCGCCTCCAGGGCCTGTATCCCGACAGACCTGCCTACGCCGCCGCTTTGGTCCCCGGCAAGGCCGCTCTCCTTCTCAACCAAAGGTCAGCAGATTTGGGATCCACCCAAAAGATTTTCCTACTCAGATTTCCAAAGGACTCTGTTGAATGGAAAGTTTTCTTTGATCTTTTTTGTTTTTGTAGTTTGATAATAATGGCAACTGTAGAAGCTCGTGGTTCGTGTTGTAAACCTCCTCTGAAGGGTTGCTAGTCCTGGCATGGTTGAAGTTGTGTGGAGAGATGTCATGATTATCGTGGTGTCTACATTAGTCACTCGTTCTCACCTGGGAATTTTGGGGGTTGTTGTTGGTTTAGGGTTTTTTGTTTTGTTTTTTGGTTTTTCTTTTTCAGTCCTGATAAACTCCTGACCAAAGTTGAGTGTGCTGTGGGTTTATAGGGGTAGATGATACCCTCACATTCACATCTCTGCTGTACAGATGTGTCTGAAAGCTTGGCTCAATAGTTTTATCAAGTGCTGCAGATGTCTTTGTGTGTGATAGGGGTGAGGGAGTGTGATTGTTGTATTATATCACAAATCATTTCACTGTATCTGAAGTCTGCTTTAATATCTAAGAAAAAGTATGGCATGTCAAATGATATTTCTGTCAACTGTCCTATTTGGATTGTTATAGAGGGCTCTACTTTAGTCTCTCCTTGATATCAAATGCCATTTGCATTACATATTACAAGCGTAGAAAGGACAGAGGATATCGCACTTGCAAAAGTAGTCTGTTATTGCTGATATTTTAACAGGAATGAAAAGGGGGAGACAGAAGTGGGGTGGGGAGAGGAGAGGAGGAGAGAAAGGTGTAAGACGTAGTAAAAACCAACAACAAATTGATAGGATACCTTCAAAGAAGTCTGCCACATGCGAAAGTATAATGAAACAAAGCTAGCACGTTTTCATCATATTTTTATGCAGCGTGTTTTATGTGGAAAATAAACCTTACCAAGTCTGTTTTATATACCATGCTGTGGCATAGTTTCACCGCATTTACTGACAAAAGCGGTTTTCTCCACTTATTTTTCTTACTCATCTTTTATCATTCAGCTGCCCACTGAAAGCAACACACATTTTTGAAATAGTGGATCTGGTTTAACCCTTTCCCATTTTTACCCGCCGTAGCCCGCCGCTGCCCGCTTGCCCGCATCTATTTATACCCGCCGCAGCCCGCCGGACGTCATGTCAGCCTAGTGGGGATTTTCCATCACACACTAAGCTCTACCTAGTACACGCACACCATGAATGAACATTCCACTGAGGTCAGCATAAACTAAGGAAGGAATGGACACCAAATTCAGTGCTACACAGCCTCCCTTTCACAAGAAATTGGCCAGTGACTGGCTTTGTCTTTCCCACGCTATCTTGTAGCTAAAGATGGCAGCAAAGATTGAGCATACAATTTGGGAGGAATATACTGATGTGGAAATTAAAGCTATTTTGGCTCAAGTGGAACAGTTCGAAAGAGAATAAAATATTGAATCCGATGTTGAAGTAGATGTAGAAGAAGGAGATGAAATAGGAGAAGGTAGTGAGTCAGAAAGTGATGCTGAGGATAACATTCCGTTGGCTTCATAGCAGACGACATGGCGCAGCGCACAAGTGCCTTGCTCAGTGCAAGACTTCATGCTGCCGACTGGACCGGCACAAACTCTCCCACTGAATGCCAAGCTCTTAGATTACTTTGTTTTGTTTGTGCCCCAACATTTTTTTCAAATTGTAGCAGATGAAACTAACAATTATGCCAGGCAAAAGATCGCTGTGAAAGGCTTAGTCATAGATCCATTACGGACAGAAACAACACCTGATGAAATTTGGGCTTACCTGTCAGTTTTGATCATGATAGGGCTCAAGCGTTTGCCGAGGCTTCATCTCTACTGGTCTACTGATTTGACATTTTCTGAGTCACAGATCAGTAATATTATGACGAAAACCAGATTTCTCAAAATTAATCAGTATTTTCACCTGAGAAACACGCCAACACACCTGGACGCGACACTGGCTGTGACACCTGCATTGTGACAGCCATGTAGCTAGCTATTGGTGAAGGACACACTAGTGTCTGTAAATAGTAGGCATCAGCATATATTTGTAAATAATGTATATACGCCCATTAGTCAACGCCGTTTTCAATATGTTTGAATACTTTCCACTGAGGAAGTGTAGACTTGGTGACAGTAATTTTGTGACGTGTGAATGTTCGATTGGATTACCATGACGGTGGATGCGATGGAGGACACATTCAGGCAGGACCACACATATTATTATTTTTAATCACATACCTATATTGCGCATGTTAGAGGGTAGTTGTAGACTAACAGCATGATGTCACTGCAATGTTACCTGTATTTGGTGACAAAGAGGGGACAGCAGCACGACACATGTAGGTAGGACACACATCTTGGGGTGCAGAACAAAGTATGACATCATATGAATACTTTGGCCAAATATAACTGCTCTGCGAACAATAGTAACTGTACAGGACTATGTGTACTTGAGGTACCTTATTCTCTGAAAAAAAGAGTGTAAATTTCCGAATACTACAGAGAGTTTCTCTGTAAGAAATGCGAATGGTAAAGGGTTAAAGATGTTTATTCAGAAAAGACACAGGCAGTGTGAAGTGGATTCAGAGCAGACATTTGGATCTGTTGTCATTGTCCTAGGGCACAGATCACCGTGTCAAGTCCGTTTGAGTCGGAGAAGCGGTCGCTGACGTTGACGGCGCGGCTGTCGCTGGCCTGGCTGAAGAGCCGGCTGCAGCGCAGTCAGGCCTGGCAGCCCCTGCACCTGGCCAGTGTCCTGAGGTCACCGCTGAACCAGGCAGTGAGGCACTGGCCCGCCCACCTTGTCAGAGGTAGGTACACACCTGCATGTATGTCAGTCAGTCAGTCAGTCAGTCAGTCAGTCAGGCTCGCTGGGCGTGTGGGTGTGTGTGTGTGTGTGTGTCCGTGCGCGCTGGTTGCCTTTGTTCATGTGGCTCTGTTGTAAGTCTTCACCTTCAGTTTGTCAGCCTGCTTTCTTTCTTCTCCTTTCTTTCCTTTTCTTTTATTTACTCTTAATTGTACATGATATATGTTTATAAGAAAAGAATATGTAAGCTTAATATTACATCATATCTATTTATTAGAAAAGAAAATTTAAGCTTAATATTACATCATATCTATTTATTAGAAAAGAATATGTAAGCTCTGTGTGAACTTCTTAACATATCACTTTGCAGCATGTTTCACTGCTTCTTTCCCCTCTCTTCTCATTCCAATATGACGTTGCCTTCGTTTGGAGACCAAAATCAGAAACAAATATGGGTTCTCTGAGCTCTGAGTTCCTGGAACTAAATAAATAATAACAAAGCTACAATCTATCTTTATAGCTTTAGAAATAACAAGCAGATCACTTCTATCACATTGTTGTGTTCTGTCATCAAGTGAATGGAAGATTTTAGATTATCAGATGAGTATTTTCCTAAACAGAGGCCACATTTTGTTTCATGTACAAATATAAGAAAATGTCTTTCTGAAGAAATCGTTTCCTTATGCCCCTAAAATGATAAATCAGCTTTCTGGGAAAAAAAGAGTAATATTTCCTGTCTCTTCTTAATGTAGACCTTTGACTGAGCAATAGAGCCATGCTTGCCTTTTCTCAGTGTAAGAATCTACATGTGTTCAAAAGACCCCAGGTTCAGTTTGACATTTTGAAACAGTGACAGGAACTGGGGCCTTCCTAGGTATTGTGACTACAGGTGAATATCTGCCATCACACAGTGTGTGTGTGTGTGTAACAGAAGGAAAGAAGTGACAAATCCTCATCCCTGGTTGATGCTGATAAATCAGCAAAACAAGGGGCAGTGAGACAAAGACCTGAAAGTAGTTTAGAAATTCATATAAACGAGATAATTACAGAGCTGACTGACATAGTTAGGGTTATTTCTCAGTCTCCCGTTAGCATTTTATTGTAGGTCCTCTTTGTCCCCTCCTTTTTAAAAAAAAAAGTCATCTTTTATCCCTCCCTCCCTCCCCCTCTCTCTCTTCCTGTCTCTGTCTGTCTGTCTCCTTCTCTCTCTTCCTCTCTCTCTGTCTGTCTGTCTGTCTCCCTCTCTCTCTTCTTCTGTCTGTCTGTCTGTCTCTCTCTTCCTCTCTCTCTGTCTGTCTCCTCTCTCTCTTCCTCTCTCTCTCTCTGTCTGTCTCTCTCTCTCTCTTCCTCTCTCTGTCTGTCTGTCTGTCTCTCTACCTCTCTCTCTCTCTCTCTGTCTGTCTCTCTCTCTCTCTCTCTCTTCCTCTCTCTCTCTCTCTGTCTGTCTGTCTCTGTCTCTCTCTCTCGTCTAATACCGCTGAAGGTGAACAGACTTTAGACATGGAGCAACAACACATCGATGTTGCTGTCTGTGTGCAGCAGAGTCCTCTCCCCTGAACGTGCAGTGGAAGCTGCTGCTGTCATTGCCTGGGGACATGGAAGAGGAGGAGGAGGAGGGGGAGGAGGAAGGAGAGGATGACAGAGTGATGGGAGGACAGAACATGCCTGACCGGTTGATGCCGGTGCTGAAGGAATGGCTGTGTGCCAAATTCACCCACGGTGACAGCAGCGCCAACAACAACAGCAACAACAACAGTGCTGCTTCAGCCAAGGTGAAAAAGCTCTCCTGCTTTATCAGGATGGTTGCTTTTGGGTCTTTTTTGTGTGGTGCAGACTAGATTTTATATGAAGGTGATGTAGTTTCTTTGAATGGTTATCCATAGAAAGATGTTGCTTTGATTCATTTATATAAACTGTGCCCTAGTAGATTTCAGGGATTGAAAAGTGAGAAATTTTATTTGAATTCCCCCCTTCCCCTTGAGATTGTTGATGTATGAACATTTTGGCAAGCTTTAATCAGGAGACTAAATTTGAGTGCTACATAGTTTTGAAAAACATTGGTTGATGATAATGTGTACAAGAGTCTTTGCCCTGACGGTTACAATCATGCATGAACGTTTGGATTTGGTCGTGGGAAAAGAGAGAGGATTGGGGAGATCCTTATTGCATATCTCCTGCTGTTGTATTTTTTCCCCTTTTCACAAGTGACTTCTTTCACTCCATGAGGAGTCAGTCTTTGAGTCACTGTGTTTTTCAGGTAGTGTGTCTTGGGCAGGCTGAATCTAGCACAGCTCGTCTCTTTCAGAGTCACAGTATGCCTGCCAGATATGTGTTTGTGTCGTCCATACCACTGGCCACAGCAGGCCTGCTCTCCTACAAAGGCATGCTACTGTGTACGGGTTCACTCAGAGGATCGTAGTGGTATTGTCTCATCTGAAGAAAAGTATTCTCAAAAGGACACCATGGTGGAAACTGAAGCCCTCAACCCACTTACTATTAGATGAGTTTTACACTTTTTTTGGTTTGTTTTTTGTTTTTATTCCTCGGCTAGAGCTCTTGAGGTTTACCAATGATGAGATTTTGTGTTTGCATCTGTTTTTTGCCCACCATTAAGGTAGCCACATTCCGACTTAAGGGATGATGTCTAAATACAACACCAGTGTGCATGTGCTTTTTAAAAAAAATTTGTGTTGCCCTTTTCTGCCAGCACAAATTGGCCTACTTTTTAGAAAGGCGCCGTGGGTTTGAACATGTGGTCAAGATGTTCTTCTGGACCTCAATTTGTGGTCTGAATCAAAAGACTTTCGTAGGAGTGGATTTGGTACTGATGTCCACTCCAGGGCAAAAATCCCCTCAAGCTCAAACCCAGGCCAGTAGATCATGAGCACAGCACTGTAACCACTGGGCTATCCCACCCTTGTTTTACCTTCTAACCGGTAGGTTTTCCAGCCCTAGTTCAAGCGTACAAACCTTATTTAACACACACACACACACACGCGTGTCAGCGTAACAGATGTACAGTATTTGTTCTGACCCTGTTGCAGAGAAACGTTCTGAGTCAGTACAGCATCGAGGTGACCAGCAGTGCAGTGACCGCCCCCAAACTGCGCGTAGGCGTGTGCGTGCGCAATGTTCCGGAGTTCGCCAAGGAAAGCAGAAAGGAACAGCCAACCAAAGAGCAGGGCGTGTCCATCACCAAAGGAACCAGCGCCATCTTGTTCCTCCTGCCGCACGCCGATACTACGGATGATGTGGGTTCTTTTTCTTTCTTTTTATCAAACTGTAGAAATTTGGTCGCTTTATGTCATTGATAATAAATTTAATGCAGAAGTAGTAGTGGAGGTAAAGCAAGTGCAAGTAACCACTTACAACTCCTACTTGAAGTAAAGACAAGCTCAACTTGATAGTAAATTTTGTGTCCGTTTGATGATCGATTGTTAATTATTGTGGATTTTGGTGATTGTGAATTACTGTAGATTTTGGTGATTGTGAATTACTGTGGATTTTGGTGATTCTTGGATCTGTATTAAGTTTTAGTAAGGGGGTGGGGGGGCACAGATTCTAGGGGCTGAGCATATTTTTTGGGGGGTTAGGGGGGACTGTGGGGGTAAAAAACAATAATAGCATTGATAGGCGAGTTCACTCTCAGCTTTCCAGACAGGCTGGAGTGTATGTGTGTGAATGTATAAGTGTGTGTGTGTATAAGTGTGTGAGTGTGTGTGTCTGTATAAGTGTGTGTGTGTATAGGTGTGTGTGTGAGTTCTTGCGTTTGTGCATGGGTGTATGTTTCCACATATGTGTGTGGGTTTTGTGTGCATGCATACATACATGCACGCACGTTTTAGAGTACAGAACAGTAAAGCGCACAGTCAGTCGTGACCCTCCAACATGCTCCCGCCCCTCCTGTGCAGACCACGTGGCTGGCGGCCAGACTGCGGCTGGCTCGACTGCTGGAGGCCAAACCGTTGCTCCCGGCAACCCCCCTGGCCCTGCTGCTGCCCTGTGCACTGACCACTGCTGCTGGCCCTGGCTCCTGGACTGCCGAGGTCACTGCCCGCATGGCCCTCCAGGACTTCCAGGATCAGGGCCTGGTGTCCCATGTGGCCGTGGTCGAGCTGGCCGTCCGAGCCGGTCAGCCGGCAGACGTTGCTGTTGCTGTTGCCGCTCCGGCTTGGCAGACGCAGGTAAGGGTGGGTTTTTTTGTCTGTCTGGCAGGGGAGGCCTGGTTTAGTGGTGTTGACTGTTTGTATGATCTGTCAGTCATGAGGAGTGTTTCAGAATTCTGAACTGTGTATTGAATATTTACACAGGGAAATATGTATATTCATAGCTCCAACATTTTTCTTTACCAGAACAAACATTGCGTGTGTGTTTATATACTATGATTATCTTTCTTACTTTTGGTATCATTAAGCACAAAATACTTGCACCTCAAACAGATGAATTCAAGTACAAAGTACTTACACCTCAAACAGATTAATTAACTACAAACTACTTGCAACTGGAACAGATGAATTTAAGTACAAAATACTTGTACCTCGAACAATTGAAGCAGGAAGAATACACACACTAAAGAATGTATTTATCTTAAATATTACATCAGAGAAATTGTTACGCATTGATCTGTAAAGGTGTGTCGTGAACACTACCCCTTGTCTGTGTGGCTGCCTGTAAAGGTGTGTCACACGACTCTTTGTGTGGCTACCTGTAAAGGTGTGTCATGAACACTTCTCCATGTCTGTGTGGCTACCTGTACAGGTGTCCGACGCTGTCAAGTTCCTGGCCTCCAACCTGCCAGAGCCCCCCGACCTGCGGCGGGAGCGACTGGGGGACGTCGTGGAGGACACGCTGACCCAGCACTTCTTCACCCCGGTCCTCCAGGACCTCCGGTGTCGCCTTCACCTGAACAAGCTGCACCAGGTGAGTGAGGAGGCTGGCTGGCTGGCTGGCTGGCTGGGATGGTCAAGTCACAGTACATACAGCATAAAGCGCTTGCCTCAAAGACGTGAAGCTTTGGCTCTGCTCATAGATGATAAGGAATTAGGAACATATCTGCTTATTGCTGTGATAATTACCCTCCCCCATGGGGATGACGAGGACTCCTTCAGTGTCAATAACATCCCCACCTTCTGGAAATTCTGTGCTAGAAATGTCCCCTTTGCTAGTTCTTTTGCTTTTGTCTCTCTCTCTCTCATGCTTATTTTCTGCCTACTGCGCCCATTCTCCTGCTTTTTTTTTTCTTCATTCTCCTGCCTTTTTTCAAACAGATCTGAAAATCTTTTCTTGTGAGCCTTTAAATGAGCAGCCCTGAAGTTGGAATGTGTTGGCTGAGGCCAGCGGGCAGACCTCCTGCAGGCCTCTTATCTGTGCTTAGAGCTCACAGCACTAAAACCCAGCACAACTCAGTCCAGGGCCAGTGCTAAAATTATCCCCTTCCTTTTACCAAGTCCGAGTGCAGTCAATTTATGCTGTAATTAGCACCAGCTGGGATGGAATGGATAGCAGCTGAGAGCAGCTGAAAGAGGGGGACACTGACAGCTGTGGGCAGGGCATTTAAAGAAAAAGCATGACTGTGGTATCAGTGTTGTAGCCTACATTTTGTCATGGCAGTGTTAGGTGTTTGACGTCTCCAGCAACAGGCTGATCAGTCTGTGCACCAGTGGCCTGCTGGCAGCAGCTGTGCACTTGCAGAACTCACAGGGTTGAAACGTGTGTAGATTATTTGATAGAAATGGCTTCTGTTGGCTAGGTAAGCTAGCAGTTCACCTTCACCTATCCCATTGTCCTATGGACAGTGGGGGCACCAGTGAAGATTTTGCAACCAGCTTCCTCCACTCCCTGCGGTCCTCTGCTTTCTGTAGCAAATCGTTCCACTCAAGGCCAGTCCACTCTCTGATGTTGTCTTCCCATCATTTTCTCTGTCTGCCTCTTCATAGCCCTCCTTGTACTGTTCCCTGTAGGACAGTCTTGGCCAGTCCAGATGTTCGTGTGACGTGCCTGAACCACGTTAGTTTGCATTTTTTCACTGAAGTCAGGAGCTCTTCATGTGGTTCGATGGCATTTTAAATTCTGTTTTTCACTTCCTCATTGGTGATACGATCTCTGTATGAGATACCGAGATAAGCTGTCAATTAAGACTTGTTCATTAAGGGATTAGCAGCTTAGAATGATGTGATGTATGTGGTTGGAAATAAGTGCGGGTGATAATTGCAGTTGTGTGTGTTGTGTGTGTGCAGGCCCCCAACACGCTGATCGGGCTGTACAACAGCGTGGTGGACCACATCTGCATGGCGCTGACCTCACCCAGTCTGCAGGACATCTCCTGGCCCCCGCCTGAACTGCTCCTCTCTGCTGCCACCAGGGAGGGTGAGGACATTGGGGGTGGTGGCTTTTGGGTGGGGAGGGCGGTTTTGTTTGGTTGGGGTTTTTTTCTTGGGGTGGGTGGGTGGGGGGAGGGAATCAAATGTTTTAATACTACCAAAAAAAGAAAAATCCAGAATAATGTTTGGGCAAATACTGTGTGTCCCTTTTCTTGTCATTCAGTTGTCTCACCTCATGATGTCTTTGACTGTGGTACTTATGTGTTAAAATCACAAAATATGCATGGTATGGATTTTTAAGATTAGGTGAAATTGTAAACTGTGTAGTAATGCAGTTAGTGAGATTTTACAAAGTAGGAAGAAAAACCTGTATTGGATGGTAGCATCATTTTTATTTTGAAAAGTATTATGAAGGGAAAGTGCTGCAAAACCTGCTGTTTTGTAATACTATGAATATTTTTCAACTGAAGTGACGTTCTTTCAACCTTTGTGCTATGAGGGGGGGGGTGGGGGTGGGGTTCTCGTATTTGGTTACAAATGTGTTTACACAGATCATGGGAATATAGCTCTTTTGACCAAAAGAAATGTTTTCTCATGGATGTAAAGTGATGTACTTTCATCCCAGGTGTTATCAGATGGTCATATTAGGCTACAGACATGTTTGCACACAATGCAAAGGTAGCGTTTGTTTCCCTATAAATGTGTGTTTTCCAGCTGAAGTGAGGTGATTCCTTGATCATTTGTGTCAAAAGATTGTCATAGTTTGGCTACAAACTTGTTGACAGGCACAATGCAAGAATACTTATTTTTATTGTATGTAATGTATTTAATGAATGACAAATGTTAATCTAAAATACTTATTCTATATGTATGTGATGTATTTAATGTATGACAGTTGTTCATCTAAAATACCTATTGTAAGTGTATGTAATGTATTTAATAGATGACAAACGTTCATCTAAAATACTCATTTTAAGTGTATGTAATGTATTTAATAGATGATAAACGTTCATCTAAAATACTTATTTTATGTGTGTGTAATGTGTTTAACGGATGACAAATGTTCATGTCTAAAATACTTATTTTATGTGTGTGTAATGTGTTTAACGGATGACAAATGTTCATATCTAAAATACTTATTTTAAGTATATGTAATGTGTTAAAAAGATGACAGATGTTCATGTCTAAAATACTTATTTTATGTGTGTGTAATGTGTTTGATGGATGACAGATGTTCATGTCTAAAATACTTATTTCAAGTGTGTGTAATGTGTTTAACGGATGGATGACTGCCTGGTTTGGGCTGCAGACTGGAACAGCACCAAGCACCAGGGGGACATCTATGAGCTGGTCAGCAGCCTGCGGTTGCCATGGTTCCACTACCAGGACTCGGCTTCGACGGAGTGGAGCCAGGTGTGTCACGACGTCTGGACCTTCGTCAACGCTGTGGTCAAGAAACGGTGCACCACCGCTGTCAGTCTTTCCTCCAGGTGAAAATCCACATCAGTTGGGAAGTCGGGGGGGGTTCAGATACATACCCAGTTGTGGCAAAGAGGGCTTTGGGGTTGTTTTTTTTGTTTGTACTGTAATGAAAAATGCATCAGTTGGGTTGTCAGGAGACAAGGAACATGCGGTAAAATGAAGAGACAGCTGGAGATGTGTGTGGGGTGTCAGGAGGGGGGCAGTTATGCTAGACTGTTTATACTTTGTTATGATTTCGAGACGCTGAGACATGAAAGAAAGATACAAAGAACTCTTCATGGAATGATGCTTAACTTTTGAGGGGTTGGGGGGAATTGGGCTGACTTTCAAGAAGGGAGACAAGATTGAAAATGGGATGTCCAGTAACTATAATAGAAGGTCACTCCTAAGTATTTCATATCTTGAATAGAAGTGATATCTGAAATCCAGAAAAAAGCAGATATTGATTAGGAAAAAAGGAAATCTAAATTGAAGGGAGAAGCCTATATTAAAAAAAACCCTCCAACTTCTTGATGCCTGAGGGAGGAGATCAAACGAAGGCTCACGTTGAACTGAAAATGCCTCTAAAAGTACCCATGATTTTGGGGGGGGTTGTGTGAATACTTTCAAACTTGTTAGGAAATTTGGAACAGTGAAAGGATGGACGGATTTCTGTGGCCAGGATTTCCCGTGTGCTGGCCCACACCTGCCTGCAGTTTGAAAACCTGTGCAGCCTGACCCAGAACGAAGACCACTGCACGCCCACCTATGTGAACGCTCCGTGGACAGACATCGTCGTCGCCTGTGCCGAGTTCCGGCTGCAGCGCCTGCACAACTGGAAGGTATGGGGGGGGACTATAGATGTGGTGGTATGGGGGAATATAGATGTGGTGGTGTGGGGGAATATAGATGTGGTGGTGTGGGGGGAATATAGATGTGGTGGTGTGGGGGACTATAGATTGTGGGGGACTATAGATGTGGTGGTATGGGGGACTATAGATGTGGTGGTGTGGGGGATATAGATGTGGTGGTGTGGGGGATATAGATGTGGTGGTATGGGGGAGTCTAGATGTGGTGTATGGGGGACTATAGATGTGGTGGTGTGGGGACTATAGATGTGGTGGTATGGGGGAGTATAGATGTGGTGGTGTGGGGGAATATAGATGTGGTGGTATGGGGTAGTATGGGGGACTATAGATGTGGTGGTATGGGGGACTATAGATGTGGTTGTATGGGGAACATAGATGTGGTGGTATGGGGAATATAGATGTGGTGGTGTGGGGGGAATATAGATGTGGTGGTATGGGGGAATATAGATGTGGTGGTGTGGGGGAATATAGATGTGGTGGTATGGGGTGTATGGGGGACTTAGATGTGGTGGTTATGGGGACTATAGATGTGGTTGTATGGGGGAACATGATGTGGTGGTATGGGGGAATATAGATGTGGTGGTGTGGGGAATATAGATGTGGTTGTATGGGGGACTATAGATGTGGTGGTATGGGGGAATATAGATGTTGGTGTGTGGGGGACTATAGATGTGGTGGTATGGGGGAATATAGATGTGGTGGTATGGGGGAATACAGATGTGGTGTGTGGGGGATATTAGATGTTGGGTGGTATGGGGGAATAATTGGGATGTGGGGTATGTGGTGGTGGTATGTGGGGTGACTATAGATGTGGTGGTATGGGGGACTATAGATGTGGTGGTATGGGGGAACATAGATGTGGTGGTATGGGGGATATAGATGTGGTGGTTGGGGGAATATAGATGTGGTGTATGGGGACTATAGATGTGGTGGTATGGGGGAATATAGATGTGGTGGTGGGGGGATATAGATGTGGTGGTATGGGGGAATATAGATGTGGTGGTGGGGGGATATAGATGTGGTGGTATGGGGGAATATAGATGTGGTGGTATGGGGGACTATAGATGTGGTGGTATGGGGGAATATAGATGTGGTTGTATGGGGGAACTATAGATGTGGTGGTATGGGGGAATATAGGTGTGGTGGTATGGGGGAATATAGATGTGGTGGTGTGGGGGAATTAGATGTGGTGGTATGGGGGAATATAGATGTGGTGGTGTGGGGGAATATAGATGTGGTGGTGTGGGGGAATAAGATGTGGTGGTATGGGGGAATTACAGTGTGGTTGGGGTGGTGGGTGGGGGAATATAGATGTGGTGGTATGGGGAATAAGATGTGGTGGTGTGGGGGAATATAGATGTGGTGGTATGGGGGAATTACAGATGTGGTGGTGTGGGGGAATATAGATGTGGTGGTATGGGGGAATACAGATGTGGTGGTGTGGGGGACTATAGATGTGGTGGTGTGGGGAATATAGATGTTGGTGGTATGGGGGGAATATAGATGTGGTGGTATGGGGGAATACAGATGTGGTGGTTGGGGGAAATATAGATGTGGTGGTGTGGGGGAATACGATGTGGTGGTATGGGGGAATAAGATGTGGTGGTATGGGGGAATATAGATGTGGTGGTATGGGGGAATATAGTGTGGTGGTATGGGGGAATATAGATGGTGGTGGTATGGGGGAATACAGATGTGGTGTGGGGGAATATAGATGTGGTGGTATGGGGGAATACAGATGTGGTGGTGTGGGGGATATAGATGTGGTGGTATGGGGGAATACAGATGTGGTGGTGTGGGGGACTATAGATGTGGTGTGTGGGGGAATATAGATGTGGTGGGGGAATATAGATGTGGTGGTATGGGGGAATACTAGATGTGGTGGTATGGGGAATATAGATGTGGTATGGGGGAATATAGATGTGGTATGGGGGAATACAGATGTGGTGGAATATGGGGGAATATAGATGTGGTGGTGTGGGGAATACAGATGTGGGTGGTGTTGTGGGGGAATATAGATGTGGTGGTATGGGGGAATACAGGTGGTGGTTGTGTGGGGGATATAGATGTGGTGGTGTGGGGGAATATAGATGTGGTGGTGTGGGGGAATATAGATGTGGTGGTGTGGGGGAATACAGATGTGGTGGTTGGGGGAATATAGATGTGGGTGGTGTGGGGAATATAGATGTGGTGGTGTGGGGGAATATAGATGTGGTGGTGTGGGGGAATACAGATGTGTGGTGTGGGGAATATAGATGTGGTGGGAATATAGATGTGGTGGTATGGGGGAATATAGATGTGTGGTGTGGGGGAATATAGATGTGGTGGTATGGGGGAATAGATGTGGGGGAATATAGATGTGGTGGTATGGGGGAATATAGATGTGGTGTGGTGTGGGGGAATACAGATGTGGTGATGGGGAATATAGATGTGGGGGAATATAGATTGTGGTGGTATGGGGGAATATAGATTGTGGGGGAATACAGATGTGGTGGTATGGGGGAATTATAGAGTGGTGGTAATGGGTGGAATATAGTGGTGGTTGTGGAGGGAATATTGATGTGGTGGTGTGGGGGAATATAGATGTGGTGGTGGGGGGACTTAGATGTTGAGGAATGGGGGAATACAGATGTGGTGGTGTGGGGAATATAGATGTGTGGTATGGGGGACTGATATAATGTGGTGGTGTGGGGAATATAGATGTGGATGGATGTGGGGAATATGATGTTGGTGGTATGGGGGAAACAGATGTGGTGGTACTGGGGAATATTAGATTAGTGGTTGTGGGGAATATAGATAGTGGATGTGGTGTGCAGAATGTGTGTTGGGCGTAGGGATTGCCAGATAGTGAATGTCAAGGGTGTCTTCATGGGTGTACATGGGTGCAGCGCAGTTGTAGAATTCATACAAGGAATTTTATTTCATGTGAAGGATTGATTGCTGTAATTTATAGCTGTGAAAACAGGTGTTTTTAAAAGAAAAAAATGTGGAGAAGGGTATTTGCATTATAGATTGGAACATTTGCATTATAGATTGGAACATTTGCATTATAGATTGGAACATTTGCATTATAGATTGGAACATTTGCATTATAGGCTGGAACATTTGCATTATGATGGAACATTTGCATTATAGACTGGAACATTTGCATTATAGACTGGAACATTTGCATTATAGACTGGAACATTTGCATTATAGACTGGAACATTTGCATTATAGACTGGAACATTTGCATTATAGACTGGAACATTTGCATTATAGACTGGAACATTTGCATTATAGACTGGAACAATTTCCAAGTGGTAGTTTTGCATTTGACCTCGAGAAGCTGAAGGACCCAGAGGTATTAGAAATTTTTCAAGCAAGGATAGGTGGAAAGTTCGCAGCACTCACTGTGATAGACTCAGACATAGATACACTGACGAATAGTTTCAATACAGCAGTGACTGAAACAGCAAGCGAGCTCCTTGGCAAACGCCGACCAGTCAAAAAACCATGGGTCACACCTAACATCCTACAACTATGCGACAAGCGTAGAGAGTTGAAGAAAAAGAAAAATGAAACAAAGAAGAGCAGAACAATATAGGGCAGTCAACAAAAGAATCAGGAAGTCCATGACGGAGGCAAAAGAGAAATGGATCGGTGAACAGTGCCAAGACATTGAAGAGAACATCAAGAAAAACAATAGCAAGAAAGCATATCAGCTGGTGAAAGACCTGACTAGCACGAAACGGAGAAAAGGTTTAACAATCCAAGACAAAAATGGGAAGTGTCTCACTGACAACCAGGATATTCTGAACAGATGGACAGAATACTGCTCCGACCTGTATAACTATAGAACCGCAGGAGATCCAGAAGTCCTTAATGTACCCGAAAGCAAAGACACAGACAGTCACCCTATCCTCCGAGAAGAAGTGGAAACAGCAGTCAGATCGCTGAAAAAGGGGAAGTCAGCAGGGGCTGACAACATTCCAGCTGAGTTGGTCCAAGCTGGAGGGGAAGCCATGATCAGCGCCCTACTAAGAATCTGCAACAAGATCTGGCAGACAGGAAAATGGCCAACACCATGGACGCAGTCACTCATCGTCACCCTCCCCAAGAAAGGAAATCTACAACAATGCCATAATTACCGCACAATCAGTCTCATATGTCACCCAAGCAAGGTCATGCTGCAGATAATATTGAATAGACTGAAGCCACAAGCAGAGACCATCATTGCTGAGGAACAAGCAGGTTTCAGAGCAGGGCGCAGCACAACAGAACAGATATTCAACCTCAGAATACTATGTGAGCGGTACCTTCAACATCAACAAGACCTTTACCACGTATTTATCGATTTTAAGAAGGCATTTGACAGGGTGTGGCATGCAGCTTTGTGGGCAACCATGAATTTGTACAGCATCAATGCAAACCTGATCAGAGTCATCAAACAGCTGTACAGCGAGGCCACCAGTGCAGTGTACTACAACAACAACATTGGAGAATGGTTTCGAACAACAGTTGGAGTAAGGCAGGGCTGTCTACTCTCACCCACTCTTTTCAACATCTTCCTTGAGAGAATCATGGCTGATGCACTGGAACATCATGAAGGATCAGTCAGCATTGGTGGCAGAACGATCACAAACCTCCGCTTCGCAGATGACATTGATGGAATAGCAGGATCAGAAAAAGAGCTTGCCAGCCTAACAGAACACTTGGATAAGGCCTCCAAAACATACGGCATGGAAATCAGTGCAGAGAAGACCAAACTGATGACTAATAACACCAACGGCATTAGCACTGATATCAGGGTTAATGACCAGAAGCTGGAAACAGTTCAAAGCTTCAAGTACCTGGGAGCCATTGTATCCGACCAGGGATCCAAGCCAGAAGTAGTATGCAGGACTGCACAGACAATAACAGCTTTGTCAAAACTAAACACCATCTGGAGAGATAAGAATATCTCGCTCATCTCCAAGATCAGACTAATGCGCTCCCTTGTCATATCCATATTTCTGTATGCCTGTGAATCATGGACCCTGACTGCAGATTTGGAGAGAAGAGTACAGGCAGTGGAGATGAGATGCTTTCGGAGACTCCTTGGCATCTCCTACAAAGACCACATAAGCAACGAAAGCGTGCATAACAGAATCCAGCAAACCATTGGACCCTATGAGAACCTTCTAACGATCGTGAAAAAGCGTAAACTTAAGTGGTATGGGCATGTCACAAGATCCCAAGGAATTACAAAGACATTTTTGCAAGGCACTGTCCAAGGAGGAAGAAGAAGAGGCAGACCAAGGAAGAGCTGGGAGGATAACATCAGTGAATGGACAGGCCTAGAACTCAACAAAACCCTGAGAAAGGCAGAACAGAGAGAGGAATGGAGGGAACTGGTTGCTGAGTCTTTGAAGGTGCCCCCACGGTCGTCAGACTACGGGACAGATAGAGATAGATAGATAGTTTTGCATTACACTCCCAAACTTGCTGTCGTTTGTTGTGAATAGTCATGGTCTGGTGGATAGGGTAATAAACAAAACAAAATTAAAAAACTAGTCTGGCTGCCGATTGGAATCAAACCTGTGACCCCCTTCGTTTTCTTCATGGTCAGTTAGTTGCCTCACCGCTAAAGTGATTCAGTCTGCAGGGATGAAACAGCCGTGTGGTTGATGTTGGCTTGTGTTTTGTTGTTTTCAGGAGGACGAGGAGGACGTAGGGGGTGACCTGGAGGTGTTGTTTGAGGAGGAGGAGCTGGAGGAGTTCGAACCACCAGCCTCCTGGGTACAGGCCCTCCTGGACTCCGAAGACACTGACGGTAACTCCCTGTCTTCTTCTTCTTCGTTGTTGTTGGTGTTGTATTTGGTACTTAGTTCTTTTTCTTGTTGTTTTTTTTAACAGTTTGTCCCCAGCACTGGGAGCATAGAGGAGCAGACAGACAGACAGCCGTTTGGAAAAAGGGGGAGGGGAGGGAAGAGGGGAGGGAGGTGTTCGTGAGGTCAGAAAAGACGGCCACAAGTCAGGACATAGATTAATTTTATTTTATTTTATTTTATTCTTTTATATTGAGGATAATGAAATAAGCACTTGTGTGCTTTATTACATTCAGTCCCCATGTGTATGCGGTTTTGTAAATTCTGTCATCTGTTCCCACCAGCACACAATGGCCTACTCTTACAAAAAGCGGAACAGGATTTAACGTGTGCACAAGATGTTCTGCGTGCGTTCCCACACAGGGCCTCGGTTTATAGTCTCATCCGAAGGATTAAGTGTAGCAGGTGCCTGGCCTGGAGAAGTAATAAACGACATGCATGAAATACTAGAGAAAGTAATGGTGGAGAAAGGCTCTGATGTACAGGAATATCCTCCCAACATGTTCTGTTCAAAACAGCTGTGATGGTAGTTGCCATTTCCAGCATGTTTACAACAACAACAAAAGTTGATCAGTGGTGGTGGTTGTGCTTTTCCCAGCTCAGCAGCCTGGGGTGACCCAGAATATCCACTGTAGCTCATTCATGACGCCGGAGAATCACAGTGTAATGTAATCCTTGGCTGTTTGCTTATAAATATATCAGTGACACAGATTCTGGCCTGGGCCAGTCAGAAAGTGATTGTCTATCATTTGTTTGGTCGTTTTGGTTGAGCGATCAGTAATTTGCCCAACAGCAACCAGAGAGAAATCATTTGAATGGATATTCTCGCTTTTCAGAAATACATAAGAAACAAAACAAGCATATCCTCAATTCAAAATGGTGTGACATGTCAGGCACTCTCGAAATGTGGATGTGCTCATCCCAGTAAGTTGTTTTCAGTTGTTATTGATGTATGCATCAAAACCTGTTCACACACACACACATATACATACCTGTCCTTTTGCAAAGACAAGTACGTATACATAGAATCCTCAATACACATCATGAGACTCCCACTGTTTTGAGAGATTTCTTTCTAATGTTGCATATTCCCCCCCCACTCTTCCAGAGAGCCAGACAGTGGAGGACACGATGGAACACGCTTCCATTGCACACTTCGCCCTGCGGCCGGCAGAAGAGGAAGAAAGCGTCACAGAGAGTCGTGCTCAGAGCGGACGCACCGCCGACCACACTGACAGAACCAGCGCCACTGCCACTGGCAGCAGAAGCGAGCAGGTGAGAGCCGCGTGGCACACGGCGCTGCCAGACAACGTGCGGTGCGTGTGGGAGACGTCGCAGAACCTGCTGCTGCACGTGGAGGAGGAGCGCCGCCAGGCCCAGGCCTTCGAGCGCTACCTGCAACAAGCCCTGCGAGAGGACACCACCTCTCCTGACTGGAACTGCTCGGCCATCTTCCCTTCCCCCTCTGCCTCCAGGGCGGTGGCTACCCCTCCTGCTGCTGCTGCTGCTGCTGCTGCTGCTGGTGGTGGTGGTGGTGGTGCTGGTGGTGGTGCTGGTGGTGGTGTATCTTCAGCCACCCCCTCCATACCTTCTGCCTCCCTCAGGCAGCACGGGGGCAGTGGCAGGTGGTTGTCCACGCCACAGGACCCTGGCAGGAGAGGAGGAGGAAGCCTCCCCCTGGGCCACAGCATGGAGCCCCGGAGGCTGGCTGAGCGGAGCCCAGGAACAGACAGCTTTGCCGACAGGGGAGGGGGTGCACAGCAGGACAGGGGCCGGCAGGAAACGCTGCCTCTCTCCCAGGGAGTGGCACTGCTCAAGGAGAACTTGCAGGCTCAGAAGTACGCCAACCAACTGTTTGAGAAGCGGCTGCAGAGTTTGCTGGAGAGTTGATGGCGCGGAGAGATCGGATGTTTTGTGAACTTTCCCAGCTGAAGTGTCGATTCCTGACTGTTGTTTGGGTTTTATTCATGTGTGTTCATTTCAGTGTGTGAAAACGCTTGTGTATATATGTGGTGCTTATTTTGGAGGTGTATGTATAAAGCAAGTGAGAGAGTATAAATACAACTTCCACTTTCATTACTTTGTCATAAACGGTTTGTATACAGGTATGCATGTGTATACTTTTGTTGACAACATTGTATTTACCTGTTCAAACACCTGCATGTCACAAACACCGTCATTTTCAGCAATAGGCTTGTTGTGGAATGAAGGGAGGTAAAGCTTTTCCGACACATGGAAGGGAAGGGAATTCATGCACATGTTCAAACGAAAGGAGATATGTAATTCTTGTAGCAGTAAACATGTTTCTTCTGGTTATTGTATGATCCTGGCAGTTTTTATGGACATAGAGAACTCTTTAGATAATGGTACTTGGTTTGTTGTTGTTGTTTTGTTATCCAATTATTCCCCATCAAAAAAAAGTGGGGGGAGGGGGAGACTGAACAGATTGATCATTCTATCAATAAAAGACATAGACTGCAAAGAGATGTTATGTTTTTGTGTGATGGATTTTCTGTGCCTGATGCCTTTGTTTTCTCGCATCATGTTAACTGTTGTTATTGTCACTGCTGTCACCGCACTTTTATCAGATCTGCTGTGTATACTGCTGAAAACAGATGGCAGTGTTACGTTTGTAATAAAACTACACACTCTCAATCTTTTCAACATTTTTCCTGATGTCGCTGTAAAAGCTGCCATTGGAAGACCAGTACACAGATTTGCCACTAACAGCAAGTTGTGACATTCCTGTCAACATCAAAGGCCACAGTATTCAACTGGGATTTCCTCATAACAACAGACATCTTCTATCATGGGATGGAGGGAGACAGAGAGCTGAAAGGGGATGGTAGGATGATATTGTTTGTTGTTGCTGTTGGGTGTTCCCCAGCTTAACACCATGGGGGTCTATCACCCAGAACATGTCGTCTGACTCTCTCATCCTGCCTGGGAATCACTGTGAGACTGAAGGTGCACGCTGGATGAGAAGTTTGCTTGTATGATTCTTTTCAAGTACCCTGCCACATGGGCAGGCAGCTGTATTTGACTTCAGAGGGTTGATGTGTTTGACTTTTGAAGGTTCCAGGCCACACTCCACTTTCACACCATACTGAAAACAGAAGGAATGTAAGTGAGAAGTATATTCCACTGTGATATACTTCCAAGCAAAACAAAACAAAAAAAGCCCGCACAAAACTGCAATTTGCCATGTATTGTTGATCCAATTTATAAAAAAATATCAATAGCACCCCACATTTGTACATAAGCAACAAGAAAACATATATACAACAATAAGAATCCAATATACATAATCACTACTACACAAAAATACGGATATAAATATCACTTTACATCAGGAACTGAACAATCATAAGAAGACGAATATCACTGTACTTTATCACTGCTATTCCACAATACAAATATAAATATATTATTGCTATAAAACAATAAGAATACAAACGTCGCCATACTTCATTAGTACTTTACAGCAATACAAATATTATGTATTTGTATTTTTGCGTACCATACATCATATTTGCATCATGAGAAATTTCTCTGCATAAAAATTGGCTGCTGTCCCTGGGGAGAGCGCATCACTACAAGAGCAGAGCCACCCTTTTAAAAAAAATTCTTTTCCTGTCTGCATGTGTATTTGTTTCCCTATCAGTGGCTTTTCTTCTACATGATTTTGCCAGGGACAACTCTTGTTGCCGTGGGTTATTTGTCTTACGTGTGCTGAATATGGACCTCAGTTTATCGACTCTGTTGAAAGACTAGCACCCAGACCATGGTCTAGTGGATGGAGGAAAAGTTTTGTGCACAAACGGGGACCAAACCTGGAGTTTTCACTTTCTAGGCAGTTGCCTTACCTCTAGACCACTGATTGACTGAAGGTGAATATCACTACACTTTATTACTGCTACATAACAATAAGAATGCAGATGTCTTTGTATCACTACTGTACAGCAATAAGAAAACCAAACATCACATTATTTTATTACTGCTATTCAACTAACAACAATAAGACACAAAATGTCACTGTATTACCACTGTTCCTGATACTACTACCACTCCTATTACTGCCTCCGTTACTGTGACTTTTGAAGCATTCTGGCTCAAAAGACTTACAAGAATTAATATGAACATCAGCATCAATTTAAAAAAAAAGAACATAATCATGAATATTCATGTGAATATGATGAGAAATATCATCGTGATGATTCTGAGTGCTGCCGGATAATGACAATGAAAACGACAACAGAGTGATAATGACCTGGTAATGATATTTCAATTGCAATAGTAACACTCTTCATCAAGGCCCTTTAAACAGAGAGCTCTGTGGGTATCAAACACATTGAAGAGAATGATCAGAAAATATTTAAAGACAAAAATATCGAAGCTATATCACTGGTCAACCGGTTTACCTCTTGCAAGCTAGCTAGCGCTCTCTCTCTCTCTCTCTCTCTCTCTCTCTCTCTCTCTCTTCTCTCTCTCTCTCTCTCTCTCTCTCTCTCACTCTCACACACACACACACACACACACACAGATACGTAAAACATGCACACATGCATCCGCGCACACATGTACATTCGCGCGTGTACGCACACACGCGCGCATACACACACACACCTGGCTTTGAAGCAGGTTATATGTTGCACACACACACATACAAAACCACCCACAGAAACAAAACCACATTCCTGGTCCCACCTTGACCCTCACAGTAGGCAAGTCATCGTGTTCTGCTTTTGGTCAAGGTGTCGGCTACACCGGGAATTTCTTCTTCGTTGAACGCCCAGACAACAACGATGGTCGTCTTTCATATTCAGCGAAAATGCCTTGCGCTGCCGTTAAGGGCCTGACAAGTCAGGCCCAGCGCATCCGACTTTGGCGCGGGAGAGAATTGTAATAATTATTTGAAGTCTTTCTGGAGAAAAAGAGAATGGACCAAGAAGACATAAAATAAGAAGAACAGGAACAAGATAGAAACAAAGAGAGGGATAGAAAAGAGGGAATTCCTACCACAGAATTTCCAGAAGGCGGGGAAGCTGTTTATACTGACATATCCCCGGGGGAACACTGGGAATGAAACATAACATTAAGCACCACAACACGTATGACAGTGAGCATGAGCCCAAAATAGCATCGTGAAAACCCATCGGTATGTATCGCTACTTTTAAGGAATGATGAATGGCAACTAGCAGTCCGCTTATACCTCTCCTTTACAACTCTTCCCCACAAGCCACACTCACATTTCAGGCCTCTCAGACATGATTCGAGTGTGTTTTAGTCCCCCAAGAGGAATACACAGATAAACATTCGTTTTGATAACTAGGTCTTAAAATCCTCAAGTCCTGAATCGGAAATCTCTGCTGGAGTGTAATGTAGGCCTGCACAATCACCAGAACAGATCTTGAAATCGTACAAGATACGTATCCTTCCAACTTCAGCTTTAGAAACACAACTACTGACAACTTGTTCACAGCCTGATCTGGGTTGCTGTCTTTGGTTGTTGATGGAGAACTGATTAAATTTAGACGTTCTGCTCGTGAAGAATGTCTTAGTAACATTAGCCTTGAGGTTACAAGCAGTGTGATGAAGTATACAAAGTCTTGTACAAACGTTGTCGTGCAGTATACAAGGCTCTGTACAAGCGTTGTCATGAAGTATACAAGGTCCTGTAAAGCGTTGTCGTGAAGTATACAAGGTCCTGTAAAGGTTGTGAAGTATACAAGGTCCTGTAAAGCGTTGTCGTGAAGTATACAAGGTCCTGTAAAGCGTTGTCGTGAAGTATACAAGGTCCTGTAAAGCGTTGTCGTGAAGTATACAAGGCTCTGTACAAGCGTTGTCATGAAGTATACAAGGTCCTGTAGCCTTGTCGTGACAAGCATTGTCCTGAAGAAGGCTATCCAGGGTCCTGTAGTGACAAGCATTGTCCTGAAGAAGGCTATCCAGGGTCCTGCTGCAAGCACTCCATGAACACCAGTTCCAGCGCAGCGGAGAACAGTGAGCGAGGATTTCTCAGGCAAGATGTCAATGACGATAATGATCTCCCCTACTTAAAAAGAAAAAAAAAGCAAAACAACAAAAAGGAAAAGCAACTTTTGCCTTGCAATTTTTAGCCTTCATGGACTGCCACAAAATATAAAACAAAAAAACAAACCAAGAAAGCTATAGGCCTAGAAATAATCCTGTAATATATGAATAAGGAATCATTTAGCACCTGATGCAAGCTTACGTGAAACTTTAATTTTACATACAGTATAGTATTTGAAAGAACTCTTGCAAAATGTGTCGAGGAGATGAGCTGTAGATAGATTAAATTAAATATTGTTCAAAGGTGAGGCAAGATGTAGATAGAGTCAATAAATAAAAAAACCCAGTCCGTGAAAAGGTTTCAATGAGAGGACATGTAGACAGGTTACGGCTAGAAACTATAAAAAAAAAAAAAAAAAGAAGAAAAAAAAAAGAAAAACGGCAGAAAAAGAACAGGGACACAATAAATATTCACCGATTTGTGTTTAGGTTGTTTTTTCTTTTCTTGTCACAGTTTTGCTCGCTGGTCACAGCCCCCTGCATGGTCCCCGGATCTCAGACAGGTAAGAGGTCCCCATCCACGCTCTCCATTTCCGTCATGGTGCCTCCCCCGTACCAGGGCAGCTCGTTGTTGGCGAAGGAGAAGGCGTCCAGCCCCACGTAGGGCCGCTGGCTGCCCGGGGCATCCCCGTAGCCCTCAGGATGACCCCCGACATGCAGCGGGAACTGCACGAGGACGTCGTTGCGATCCTCCACCTGGGCGCGGAACTCGAAGAGGTAGTTGACGTCCATGACCGAACACCCTTCCAGCCCCGAGTCCGCGAGGTAGGGCGGGATGGCCATCTGCACGTTCCGCCACCGCCTTCCCCTGAGGTTGTGGACATCGAAGACGTCGATACGTTTGTTGAGGATCTGCCTGAAGATGATCTTCTTGTTCTTGCTGTTCTGCGCGTAGTACGTGCTCTCCATGATGACGGCGCCTTGGATGAGGGTGATGCCCCTTGGGCTCCAGTTGCTGACTTCCGCGTTCACGTAGATGATCTCCCCTGGAATGGCGGCGCTACGACTTATGCGACATCGAACTTTTATCTGGGGAACAGAGAAGGAAACATGAATGCAGAACTGAGAATGATTTTGACATCGAACTTTAATCTGGGGAACAGAGAAGGAAACATGAATGCAGAACTGAGAATGATTTTGACATCGAACTTTAATCTGGGGAACAGAGAAGGAAACATGAATGCAGAACTGAGAATGATTTTGACATCGAACTTTAATCTGGGGAACAGGAAAGGAAACATTAATGCAGAACTGAGAATGATTTTGAAACCACAAAGGCAGTCTTTGACTTTATTCTCTTTCTGAAGAAATAATTATAGTACCCTTTGCTCATTTTTCTTTTAAGAATCCAAACTGGATCTTGCTGTAATCAGTGATAGAATACTATGGTACACAAAATCTTTCCTGTAATAGGCTCTAAACAAATATGAGAGGTGGTTAAGACGTTACACATTCATTTGATCCTCTCTCTATCACTCACTCTGTCTGTCTGCCTCTCTCTCTCACCCTCTGTCTGTCTGTCTGTCTGTCTCTCTCTCTCTCTCTCTTTCTTTCTTTCTCTCTGCCGGCCGTTGACTCTGCTTGTACATCCCCCAGTCCCAGGCTCCACTACACACACACATACACACACACCTACACACACACACGCACAACACACACACACCCACACACACCTACACACACACACACCTACACACACACACACACACACACACACACACCTACACACACACACACACACACACCTACACACACACACACACACACACCCTACACACCTGGCCAGCAGTGAAGAGACCAAAGAACATCTTGCTGCTCTTCAGCTCCACGTCACTGAAGGTGTGGGCCGGCAGTGTAGGGCGTCGGAGCACCATGAAGGGCTCGCTGGTCAGCGTGGTCGAGTGGTCATCTTCTGGGGTCAGCACCACCTGCACAAGGGGGCGAAAAATAGCGTGAGTGGTCAGTGTATTCACTTTTTTAAACAAAAGAGGTAAAGGTGTCCCATAACCTATGTGGTCGTAGGGGAGCGAGGCGTCAGAGACCTCACTTCTCTAGGGCCAGCATATTGAGGGTGGCGCCCATCTCCTCTCCCTCGCTGCTTTACCTTCCCTGACCCTAAAGAGGGCAGGTACCCATTACAGCTGGGAGGACTGTACTGAAGCCA
The DNA here is from genome assembly GCA_028751875.1 of Rapana venosa. Classification (NCBI taxonomy): domain Eukaryota; kingdom Metazoa; phylum Mollusca; class Gastropoda; order Neogastropoda; family Muricidae; genus Rapana; species Rapana venosa. Next base: position 70,798,889 of record CM054142.1, on the reverse strand, counting down.
AGGCGTTGCGCAAACTGTCACCCATCCAAGTGGTAACCACACTGGACGCTGCTTAACCTTGGCTGGGGGAAAGCGAGTGCTCTGGGTGTATTCAGTCTGTATCATCTCACACATAGAAAACAGTGTGTGGAGTCATTGTGTTCAGTATGTACACAGAAAACAGTGTGTGGAGTCATTGTGTTCAGTATGTACACAGAAAACGGTGTGTGGAGTCATTGTGTTCAGTATGTACATAGAAAACAGTGTGTGGAGTCATTGTGTTCAGTATGTACACATAAAACAGTGTGTGGAGTCATTGTGTTCAGTATGTACATAGAAAATAGTGTGTGGAGTCATTGTGTCCAGTATGTACATAGAAAATAAAGTGTAGGGTCATTGTGTTTAATATGTACATAGAAAATAGAGTGTGGAGTCATTGTGTCCAGTATGTACATAGAAAATAGTGTGTGGGGTCATTGTGTTCAGTATGTACACAGGAAACAGTGTGTGGAGTTATTGTGTTCAATATCTATCTATCTATTTGTCCCGTAGTCTGCCGACCGTGGGGGCACCCTCAAAGACTCAACAACCAGTTCCCTCCATTCCTCTCTCTGTTCTGCCTTTCTCAGGGTTTTGTTGAGTTCTAGGCCTGTCCATTCGCTGATGTTATCCTCCCAGCTCTTCCTTGGTCTGCCTCTTCTTCTTCCTCCTTGGACAGTGCCTTGCAAAACTGTCTTTGCAAGTCCTTTGGATCTTGTGACATGCCCATACCATTTAAGTTTACGCTTTTTCACGATCGTTAGAAGGTTCTCATAGGGTCCAATGGTTTGCTGGATTCTGTTATGCATGCTTTCGTTGCTTATGTGGTCTTTGTAGGAGATGCCAAGGAGTCTCCGAAAGCATCTCATCTCCACTGCCTGTACTCTTCTCTCCAAATCTGCAGTCAGGGTCCATGATTCACAGGCATACAGAAATATGGATATGACAAGGGAGCGCATTAGTCTGATCTTGGAGATAAGTGAGATATTTTTATCTCTCCAGATGGTGTTTAGTTTTGACAAAGCTGTTATTGTCTGTGCAGTCCTGCATACTACTTCTGGCTTGGATCCCTGGTCTGATACAATGGCTCCCAGGTACTTGAAGCTTTGAACTGTTTCCAGCTTCTGGTCATTAACCCTGATATCAGTGCTAATGCCGTTGGTGTTATTAGTCATCAGTTTGGTCTTCTCTGCACTGATTTCCATGCCGTATGTTTTGGAGGCCTTATTCAAGTGTTCTGTTAGGCTGGCAAGCTCTTTTTCTGATCCTGCTATTCCATCAATGCCATCTGCGAAGCGGAGGTTTGTGATCGTTCTGCCACCAACGCTGACTGATCCTTCATGATGTTCCAGTGCATCAGCCATGATTCTCTCAAGGAAGATGTTGAAAAGAGTGGGTGAGAGTAGACAGCCCTGCCTTACTCCAACTGTTGTTCGAAACCATTCTCCAATGTTGTTGTTGTAGTACACTGCACTGGTGGCCTCGCTGTACAGCTGTTTGATGACTCTGATCAGGTTTGCATTGATGCTGTACAAATTCATGGTTGCCCACAAAGCTGCATGCCACACCCTGTCAAATGCCTTCTTAAAATCGATAAATACGTGGTAAAGGTCTTGTTGATGTTGAAGGTACCGCTCACATAGTATTCTGAGGTTGAATATCTGTTCTGTTGTGCTGCGCCCTGCTCTGAAACCTGCTTGTTCCTCAGCAATGATGGTCTCTGCTTGTGGCTTCAGTCTATTCAATATTATCTGAAGCATGACCTTGCTTGGGTGGCATATGAGGCTGATTGTGCGGTAATTATGGCATTGTTGTAGATTTCCTTTCTTGGGGAGGGTGATGATGAGTGACTGTGTCCATGGTGTTGGCCATTTTCCTGTCTGCCAGATCTTGTTGCAGATTCTTAGTAGGGCGCTGATCATGGCTTTCCCTCCAGCTTGGACCAACTCAGCTGGAATGTTGTCAGCCCCTGCTGACTTCCCCTTTTTCAGCGATCTGACTGCTGTTTCCACTTCTTCTCGGAGGATAGGGTGACTGTCTGTGTCTTTGCTTTCGGGTACATTAAGGACTTCTGGATCTCCTGCGGTTCTATAGTTATACAGGTCGGAGCAGTATTCTGTCCATCTGTTCAGAATATCCTGGTCGTCAGTGTTCAATATATACATAGAAAATAGAGTGTGGAGTCATTGTGTTCAGTATGTACATAGAAAATAGTGTGTGGGGTCATTGTGTTCAGTATGTACATAGAAAATAGAGTGTGGAGTCATTGTGTTCAGTATGTACATAGAAAACAGTGTGTGGAGTCATTGTGTTCAATATGTACATAGAAAACAGTGTGTGGGGTCATTGTGTTCAATATATACATAGAAAATAGAGTGTGGGGTCATTGTGTTCAGTATGTACATAGAAAATAGAGTGTGGAGTCATTGTGTTCAGTATGTACATAGAAAATAGAGTGTGGAGTCATTGTGTTCAGTATGTACATAGAAAATAGAGTGTGGAGTCATTGTGTTCAGTATGTACATAGAAAACAGTGTGTGGAGTCATTGTGTCCAGTATGTACATAGAAAATAGAGTGTAGGGTAGTGCTTCTACTGCACACCTCTTTTCTCAGAGAGAAAAATAGATGTTGTGCCTGCATAGCTTACAAAGTGTATATTGTATGTGGAATGTAGTTTACATAAACTGAATACGGTGCAATGACTTAGACACTTGAAGAATTGTTGTATTGCTGTTGCTGCGCCTTCCTAGTCATCCGAGCACCCTGGCCGTCACTGAGAATGACTGTGCACCTGACTCTCTCTTTCTACACACGGGATGCGAAGTTTGCATGTATAATTCTTTACGAGTACCTTGCCATATAAGTAGTTACACCGACTCAAAACAAGAAATCTAGAAGAAGAAGAAGAAATGCAATTGATACAGCGCTATATCTTGCAAGAAATCCTCCTTCTCCTCCTCCACCTTTCCCCATCTCACGACCCCACCCCCCTCCTCCCTTCACACACACACACACATGCACACACACACACACACACACACACATACATACACACACACACACACATACACACACACACACACACACACACACACACACACACACACACACACACAGCACACAGCACACACACAAAACACACGCACGCTTCTGTCCCCTTTCTTTTCCAATCCATTCACCTTGGCGACGTAAGTGACGCTGCCGTAAATGCCGGAGAAGGTGGAGGGAAGGTGGGATGGCAGTTGGTACTGGAACATGAACTGGTGGGTCCCTCTGCTCAGCTCCAGAGAATCCTCCACACCTGCATCCAGCAACAGCTTCGATCCTGTTGGACAGGGAAGGAGAGAGAGTGAAAGTGAGAGAGAGAGGGGGGGGGGGGGGGGGGGGGGGGGGGGGGGGGGGGGAGAGGAGGAGGAGAGGAGAGAGAGAGAGAGGAGCGAGAGAGAGGGAGAGAGAGAGAGCGAGAGAGAGCGAGAGAGAGAGGGAGAGAGAGAGGGAGAGTGAGAGAGAGAGAATAATAAAGATACTTATAGCAATCAGTCATCAAATGAGGAACAACAACAACAACAACACACACAAACACGCACGTACGCACATGCACGCTCGCACACACACGTGCACGGAAGGAGAGAGAGCTTCTTCTTTTTCTTCTTCTTTTCCTCCTCCTCCTCTTCTTCTTCAAATCCTCCTCCTCTTCTTCTTCAAATCCTCCTCCTCTTCTTCTTCTTTTCTTCTCCTTCTCTTCTTTTCAAATCCTCCTCCTCTTCTTCTTCTTTTTCAAATCCTCCTCCTCCTTCTTCTTCTTCAAATCCTCCTCCTCCTCTTCTTCAAATCCTCCTCCTCTTCTTCTTCTTCAAATCCTCCTCCTCCTCCTCTTCTTCAAATCCCTCCTCCTCTCTCTTCTTTCTTCAAATCCTCTCCTCCTTCTTCTCTCCAAATCCTCCTCCTTCTCCTCTTCAAATCCTCCTCCCCTCTTCTTCAAATCCTTCCTTCTTCTCTCTTCAAATCCTCCTCCTCCTTCTTCTCAATCTCTCCTCTTCTTCTCAAATCCTCCTATTCTCTTCAATTCCTCCTCCTCCTTCCTTCTTCAATCTCCTCTCTTCTTCTCTTTTCCCAATCCTCCTCCTCTCTCTCCTTCTTCTCCTTCTCAATCCTCCTCCTCTTCTCTTCCTTCTTCTTCTTCAATCTCCTCCCTCCTCTCCTCTCTTCTTCTTCTTCTCCTCCTCCTCTCCTTCTTCTTCTTCTCTCTTCCTCCTCCTTCCTCCTCCTCCCCTCCCCTCCTCCCCTCCTCCTCCTCCTTCTTCTTCTTCTTCTTCTTCTTTTCTTCTTCTCTCCTCCTTCTTCTCTCTTCTCTCCTCCTCCTCCTCCTCCTCCTCCTCCTCCTTCCTCCTTCTCTTCTTCTTCTCTCCTCCTCCTCCTCCTCCTCCTCCTCCTCCTCCTCCTCTCTTCTTCTTCTTCTTTCTTCTCCTCCTCCCCTCCTCCTTCCTCCTTCTTCTTTCTTCTCTCTGTCTTCTCTCTTCTTCTTCTTCTTCTTTTCTCTTCCTCTCCTCCTCCTCCCTTCTTCTTCCTCCACGTTCCCTGGCCATGTCGATCTTCAGTCCTGTCAGGAAGGCGAGGTGTGCAGTCTGCACTGGGGCAGTGACCCTGCCGGTCCTCGCCGTTTTTCCTGTCAGAGCTCTACAGGGCAGGGCCACTACGTCTGGTGTCTCAGAGTGTTGGAGGTAGGACAGGACTGCAGGGTATGGGAGGGGGATTGTGGGCCTGTGCCACAGAGGCACTGGTCAGTGTGAAAACAAAATAAAGCAGAATGGAACAGCAGAGAGCACAGCTGAATAGAATATCACCTACACAAAACACAGAAAGAACAGAATGCAAAACAGACTGCGTGTACAGAGAATCAGAACAGAACAAAACAACAACAACAACAACAACAGCAAAACCCCACATACAAAAACAAAGCAAAACAATGACAAAAATCGAAAACCAAATAAGATTTTAAATAACAAAAGGAACAGATCTGACCAAAACGCAGAACAAACATTAAAGCAACAACAACAACAGCAGCAACAACAACTACAACAAAAACAAAGAACAAAAAGCAGAATGGTATAACAGGATTGAACGAAGTTTTACTGGACAGAACAAAATATAAAGCTAGAGAGAACACAAAAGTGAACTGAAAAGACTGAATAAAACAGAACATCAAATAGAACAGAATTCACAGCAGAACGCATCTGAAGAATTAAAAAGAAAGCAGAACAGAGCAGAACGGTAATAAAACAAACTGGACAGAACAGAAAGCACAACTGAACAGCAGAGCGGAAACCACAACACGGGACCACTGTAGGAGGAGACTATAAACCGAGGCCCTGTGTGCGAACACACGCAGAACATCTTGCGCACACGTTAAAACCCGTTCCGCTTTTCGGAAGAGTAGGCCATTGTGTGCCTGTGGGAACGGATGACAAAATTGACAAAACTGCATACACATGGAGACTGGATGAAAAAAGCACATGAGTGCTGATTCCATTATCCTCGAAATAGAAGAAGAAATAAATAAAATAAATGAATAAACTGCCTGATTATAAGATACCAACACAACACAGCATTTGTTGTTGTTGTTGTTATTACTGGGTTTTTTTGAGCGTCCCCCAGTTTGAATGCGGTATAGATCACTCAGAATGTGCACTCTGTCCTGCTCATCACAGCTGGGAACGAATCCCTGTGAGGCTGTAAGTCCGCAAAGGATGAGGAATGTGTGGGTGTGACTGTTCTCCAAATACCTCACCCTTTATACAGCCATACTCCAACTTCAGATGATAACAGACTAGACTATCTGTTGTGTTGTTGTTGTTGTTGTTGTTGTTGTTGTTGTGCGTTCCACAGCTTAACGCTCTGGGGGTCACCCAGAATGTGCACTGACTCACTCATCATCCCACCTGGGAATCACTGTGAGATTGAAACTGCACACTGAATGAGAAGTTTGTGTGTATGACTATTTTTAAGGAATCTCGTCATATAGGCAGCCATACTCCGACTTCAGATTTTTTTGCTCCTTTAAAAAGGAGAGTGCAGGTTGTTATGTTAAGAGCTTGTCATGGCTGAAGACAATCTCAACACAACATTTTACAACATAACAACATTTTAGTGTAGGCCTTGGCAGCTAGCTGACAGCTTTTGGCCTGGGCCAAACTAGACTATCTAAAAGCAATGAAACACTGTAGAGTGAAACATTACAGGAGCTTAAAACACAATGAAAATCAAAGTGCAGTGCATGGTAAAAATGCAATACAATACACACCGACTATAATGGCATTACCAGAAAACAATGGCATACGTTCATGTGTCACATTAATTTCTGCTGGGCAATAAGACATGGAAGATGCACAGAACAGCCCAGAGCAATTTAACATCAAAACAATGCTGTGGGGTTGAAAATCCCAGTGCAAGTTAATGCAAAATGCAATAATACCTACCCTGCAAATACTCCTCTCGGGAGGTGTACATTTTCTTCTTGCCCACTTCTTCCCACGATACCGCTGCGCCACCGAGGATCAGCAAGGTCATGTTGCGCACGCGCAAGCTCCTGCGCAGGCGCAGATGGATGGTTCCGCGGAGCATGTCGCCAGGAACGTAGAACTGCTTTTCACCACTTTCGTCATCGTAAATGAAATGAAGGATGAGATCTTCCACAGACATGGTGACAACGATGTCTTCAGTTTTACGTTGAAAACTTTGAAAAACTTGAAAGGATTCCCCTGCTGACAACCTGAAATATAGACAGTGGAATATCAATGACCCCTGTCTAGATGTTGAGAGGAAAGCCAGAAGTTGATGATTGGTGTAGGTTTAGGTGTTTTGATCTAATTAAATAGTTAAACAAGATGGGGTTGAAAGCATGCTGGCTCTGTCATTAATAGCTAACTGGGTCCAGTCTCCTGCCATTCCGCCAAACATTCACTGCAGGTCACATGACTCAGTCATGAGCTACTATACAGAAGAAAGGGCTTTCAAGACTCCCAGGCACAGGAAGCCATGGTGCTGCAACAACGTCCTCATAATACATGAGTAGTGTGTAACAAGGGTGGGTTCTTTTTGGTTTGTTGTTGTTGTTTATTGTCGTTGATGTTTGTTTGGTGTTTTTTTAAAAATCAAAAATACATTCCAGTTCCTTTCGTCTGGTGTCTTTAGTTTCACCAGTTTTCTCTTATAATGCTATCTTTGAAGTTTGCATAGCATGTGTCATAACTTGATCAGCAAGCTATAGCAGGTTTTATTAAAGGCTTTGAGCTTAAATCCCACGAGAATCATTTTTGTTTGGTTTTGGGTTTTGCTGTTGGTTTTGTTTGTTTTTTGCCTTTGGTGTTGTTATTTAAGTTGGCCAGCTCTTACTTCAAATGAGTTCACAATCGATTTGCTTGAAAGACTGGGATCACACAATTGAGCATCATCCACTTTAAGGAACTTCGTTTTTAGAATATTGCTCCATTACTTGACCAGCACTGCAGGTATCTCTATATCTCTTGGGTCTAGTTGATGCCAGGATAAATTATGTTACGATAACGAGCATGCAGAGAGTAGATTCTGTCAAGTAACTTAGTCTCAAAACTGGTGCTGTTCCATAGCATCATGGTTGTGTCTTCCTCATTTCTATTGACCACCATGTAGTAGAGTACCACATTTTTTCCTGTTTCAGCAGCCCCTAGCTGTTGCTGTAGTTTTAGGGTAACCCAAGTTTTGGTTTATCATGCGCTTCTGTAGGCCCCCTTACTCGTCGTGAGTTTATGTCAGATTGTTCAGCGACTAGAGACAATTTGGAGGGACGTTGAAACTGCAGAAAGGCCTGATCTGGCTCTGTGACTGCTGGATACCCTCAGCTTTATGAGCGGGCTTAGTAGGCCCCTAGTGGTGGTGTCCTGCATGTGCCGGCATCAAGTGACCCAGCAACAGTGCAGAGCCCTTCTGGCAGGTGGCCTCGGGCGTTCCAAAACTGACTGATAAGTAACTAGTGAACTTCCATCCCTGAGAATACATTACGAAGGTGAATGTGGCTCAGACATGAGGCCAGAGTGAGGGGATCAGGGACAGTATGGCAGGACACTACAGCCACGTCACAGAAAATCGGCCAGAAAAACATGATTTAGCTGACACATCACTGCAACATCAATAGTTGTTTTGCATGCTTTTATGCATGAAGCATTTATATATCTGCTTATTTTCGGAGGTTATTATTTTTCTACTAACAAATTTGTTAAACTTAAATTCACGACCACTGGCAGTTGCATAACCCTTTTGATTTTCACTGGTCCAAAGACGTTGAAATGCATAAGACCGAAAAGGTGATTAAAACAAGTGATTGACACTGGCCTCTCTCTCTCTCTCTCTCTCTCTCTCTCTCCTCATCTCTCTCTCTCTCTCCTCTCTCTCTCTCCTCTCTCTCTCATCCTCTCTCTCTCTCTCTATCTCTCTCTCTATCTCCTCCCCACCCTCTCCCATTGTCAGCCTGTCTTCCTATCTGTCTTTCACTGTCCCACCGAAGGCTCTTTCTCACATTAATTAGGAATGCACTCTTGCACACAAGCACTTACACGTGCATGCGTAAACGTGTGCAAGCACACAGGCACCACAGTCTCATAGACAGACAGGTAAACACACTCAGAAACACAGACACACAGACAGACACTGTTCGATTATTTCACAGAAAGTGTTGGTGTTGTTGTTTTATGTTTTTATATTATGCCACTAACATGATATAGAACCTGTCTGACTACACCTACGCAGAAAAGAAAGTTAGAAGGAAAGGAAGGAAAGTGAGTGAGCGGGTCTGCTGGTTCAATAGTTGTCCCCACCTATGTGAAAGAACCTCTTATTCTGCCCTCTGAATGCTTGTGCGCGCTTGGCTCACACACACAGTGACAAACTCTTTCACATACACACAAACATAACACACACACACACAATGACAAACTCTTTCACATACACACACAAACATATACACACACAAACATACACATACTCACACTGTGACACACACATACTCACACACAATGTCACACACAGTGACACACACACACACAATCACACACACAGAGTCTCTCTCATATACACACACAATAACACAGTCTCTCTCTCTCTCTCTCTCTCTCTCTCTCTCTCTCTCTCTCTCTCTCTCTCTCTCTCCTCTCTCTCTCTCTCTCTCTCTCACCCCCTCACATGTAACCCAGTCTCTAGATAAACGTAAGCAGACTATGAATGAAACGGATCCTATACATAATAACTGAAAATATTGGTTTGCATTTATCTGGACTTTGGATTATTACTCATGTCCTTTTCATATTCATTCCTATGTTAATATGTCATTTACAATTACCCCCTTTGACTGATGGGCTTGTAGCTTTTGTCAAATAAAATTCGTTCATTCGTTCATTCATTCGTTCACCCCCTCACACACACACACACACACACACACACACACACACACACACACACACACACACACACACACACACATACTCTCTCTCTCTCTCTCTCTCTCTTTCACACTCACAGAGAGGTTTATTATTATTGGTTATAGTAATAATGTAGTTAGATAGTATTGATCAAGCTGTTTTTGTTCCTAGATAGATGGCTTGATTAAAAAAAACAACACACACACAAACAAACCTAAATACATTGCTTATTCAATGTACCATTTGGAAATGAAAATTTGACTTGACTTCACACACACACACACACACACACACACACACACGCACGCACGCATGCACGCACGCACGACGGAATGCACGATAGTTAACGTCACACAATACTGTTCCCACGATCAGTTAAACGCTACACAGTAAGCCTGTCCCAAACATACAATTTGCATACATAATCTATCCACCCCTTTTGCTTTTCTTTACAACTCCCCCCCCCCCCCCCCCCACCCTCCCCCCCCCCCCCCCCCCCCCCCCCCCCCCCCACTTGCAACCTCCATCTCCCTCCACCTGACCGCCTCTACCCTTTCGGACCCACACCCCCACCCCTACACCCACAACTTTTTTCTCGAACCTTTAGTTTCCCTCATTCGTCCCAAAGCAAGGAAATGTGCATGCTGTGATTTGGAGCAGATTGTACTAGGCCCAGCTTGAAGGGTGAAGTAGATTGAATGGACTGACATAGCCTAGCCTACATTTAAAACACTCCCAGGCTTGAACCAACTGTGTACAAGAAAATCGGGCTTATCTTTTTCTCACAGTTGTAATCTCGTGTCGTCGAAAAAGAAGAAGAAAGGAACTGTGTGTGTATGTGTGTTGTAGTGTGTGTGTGTGTGTGTGTGTGTGTGTGTTATAGTGTGTGTGTGTGTTGTAGTGTGTGTGTGTATGTGTGTATGTGTGTGTGCTGTAGTGTGCACTACTTTCATTCACAGCAGATTTGACGGTGAAAAGTTTGGGCTTCTCTCTCTCTCTGGGGAGAGCGCGTCGCCACAGGAGCAGCGCCACCCATTTTTTGTTTGAAATCTTTCTGTCTGCATGTGCACTTGTTTCCCAGTCAGAGTGACTGTTTTCCCTCCAGCGCCAAAGAAACTCTATCGTTTTGATGATGTTGGGTTTTTGCTTTTTTTTGGTTTGGTTTGTTTTTCTTTTACGTGTGCTGAATGTGCTTTGCACACGGGACCACGGTTTATCGTCTTATGCCTCAAACCCAACCAGAAAATAAAACAAAAATCGAAACAAAAGAAAAAACAACAACAACAAGCAAAACAAAAACGAACATGACGACAACACCACTTGACAGTAAAGAGACTGATGGACTCACTCCTTCCCATCGAAGATAACCTCTTTGACTCGTCTATCCACGCGGTGGAAACGGAAAGTAGTTCTCATTCACCAGAAAATGAGCGAACAATAAATAGCAGTATTAGCAGCAGTATGAACACAGCAGCAGCAGCAGCAGAAGTATGAGCAGCAGTAGCAGCAGCAGAAGGAGCAGCAGCAGAAGGAGCAGCAACAACATAAACCAAAACAATAAGGAACTGTTCTTGACTTAATGACTTTGTCTTATGTACACTTGACTCACAGCGTTTTATCAAGTTCTATAATTACACACATGGTACATGTTGACACACTGTTTCTGGCTTGACATACTTGGCACATCTAGCCACCAGAGTATTAGAAAGATATATTATGTGGGTGTTACACATAATTACATAGCTTTCAGCAGCATACTGAGATTGTTTTTGCATTTCCGTTTTGCAGTCAGATGTAATGGTACAAACGGATAAGCATGCACGCACACGCGCACACACATACACACACACACACACACGCAAACACACACACACACACACACATACACACACACACACACACACACACACACACACACACACACACACACACAACAAGCGCACTAGTTTCAAATGCGTGATTTACCGAGTAACACCTGAACAAATCCGCAATGATTCATTTTCTAAGTTCAATCATTAAAAAAAAAAGAAAAAATAGTATACATTACTATTATTACTATTACTAACACTCTGTATTATCGAACCTTAAAATTCAAACACTTCGTATTTATCAACAAACTGACAAACACAACCATAGTACAAAAGAAAACAATAGTAACAAAACTACAGCCCCCCCCCCCCCACCCCCATCCCCAATACAAATAACGAAACAAACAAACAAAAAACCCAACAACAACAAAACAGAAACAAAACATCACAAAAGAAAAATCCCAACAACAAAAAGAATACTGCAACCACTACCTCACCACCGCCACCACCACCAACAGCAACTATACACAACAACAACAACAACAACAACAACAACACACACACACACACACACACACACACACCCACACAACACCACACACTTCTCCACGACTTTTAGTTAGGCCTATACCTACTCACCACTTACTACCCGCCTTTGTTGAGAAACCAGCAGACGTGTACTCTAGCTACCCAGGGTAGTAGCGGGTAAACGAAATCAGGGGCAGTTATGGCGATCAATAATAACAGGTATTCTTGCTGTACAAATGGCTGGTAAAGCCTCTCATTCACAGCAGGAACAGTCAGCGACAACCACATAGCCTACACCACACCAGGCATTCAAGCAAACCTTTACCTTCTCCCCTTAGTTGTCTGTCTTGTTTGGGTAGTGTACCCTTCCCACCAGTCTCTCTCTCTCTCTCTCTCTCTCTCTCCTCCCACGCCGCCCTCCCCACGCCCCTACCCGTACCCGTACCCCAATGGGTGTACACATGTGTGTTTGGGGAGCTCTGGGAGTAAGGGCGGTGATGACATAATATATGATAATTATATGTATGCGAACATAGAGACATTTATGTATGCGCTCGAATTTATGTACATTGACATAGATCTCTCTCTCACTACCTCCCCCCCCCCCCCCCCCCCCCCCCCACGCACACACACGTGTACCATTACGCTCCAGCAACCATTGAGAGAGAGAGGGAGAGAGAGAAGAGAGAGAGAGAGAGAGAGAGAGAGAGAGAGAGAGAGAGAGAGAGAGAATAAAATATAATTATGTATATGTATGTGACCCCCTCTTCTTCCTTTATTTCTTCTTCTCTTCTTCTTCTTCTCTCTCTCTCCCTCTCCTCTCTCTCCTCGGTCCTCTCTCTCTCTCTCTCTCTGATTGAGAAAGAAGGGATGGATAAAAAAAAAATAAAACCTACCTGAAGGCTTCTCTTTACCCTTGAAATCAAGATTATCAGTCAGTCAGTCAATCAATCAATCAATCAATCAATCGCACACAATCTGTCATTGTTCTCTCCCTCCCTCCCTCTACCTCTCTCTCCCTTCCCTCTCTCTCTCTGTGATTGAGAGAAGGGCTGCTCGAAAAAAGTATATGAATACTTCTCTGTTACCCT
>CM054142.1:70775994-70783494 GCA_028751875.1 Rapana venosa | reverse complement strand
GATTGTGTACATGTTTACATTAACATAATACACTACATAAACTTCAACAGTCTGTTGAAATCTTTGCAAATTTGTACGATCTCTCGTTTTTTGTTTGTTCACAAGAAGCAGACAAACAAAACTAAACAGATACTAAAAACGACCCTCGCATGCAACCAAAAATCATTTCCACGTAACCATGCATTAGTTTTTGGTCGTTAAAATAAAAAAGGACAATATGTACAGTTTAAAAACCCCTGCTGCTACCCTGCCAATCCTTGATCTTGCTGTCTTTTCCTTGGTCCTTTATCACTGATTTTTCACCCTTTATCTTGTTCTTCTTGTTCTTCTTGTTCTTGTTCTTCTTCTTCGTCTCTTTGTTCTTCTTCGTCTCCTTCTTCTTCCTCTTCTTCCCCTCTCCTCCTCCTCCTCCTCTTCTTCTTCTTCTTCTTCTTCTTCTTCTTCTTCTGTTTGTTGTCTTCTTTTCACACTTTTCCTTCGTTCTTTCTTTTCGTTTTGTTTTTAAATGTTGTCTTCACAATCTTTTTTTCTTCTTCATCATCAATCTCCATTCCCACAGTTTTTGCATTTCTTATAGCTCAACGAAAAAGGAGACTTTCGTTTCTCTTTGATAGGCTACACAGTTTGTTGTTAATGGGAAGGGATGGCGATGGCAAAATTTGCAAAACTGCATACACGGGGACTGGATGAAAAAAAGCACAGGAGTGCTTATTCCATTATCCTCGAAATAAAAGAATAAATAAATAATAGAGTGTTTCGCAAAGTTAACCCTATTGGGATGTTTTGGTACTCCCAACTGTGGTTTGATTTATTTTCTTCCGCAGGAAACGAAATGAAACAAAATTGCCCACAGAAACCCCACCCTTCACCATCCAAGTTACCACCTTCACTGCCGTCATAGATATGACCCTGTCAGCTATCACCGCCATCTTTATGATCACTGCCTGGATAGAGAGTAGGAAGAGGAAAAAGGACTAAAATAAAAACATGAAAACACCACCATCACCATTTACTGTAGCTGTCACCACCGCCATCATCACCACACACCAGAATCACCAGCAGACTCCAGCACCACCATCACTGTCACCATTCACCAACACCACTTTCACCACTGTTACATCATTACCACCACTGTCACCATTCACCAACACCACCTTTACCACTGTCACAGCAGCAGCAACAACAACAACAACAACAACAACATAATAATGATAATAATAATAATAATAATAATAATCTATGGGATTTATATAGCGCTGAATCTTGTAAAGTAAACAAATCAAAGCGCTTGCATTCAAATCATTCGCACGCATGCAACCGTCCACAAATATTAAGATAAACAAATATCAAATTTATACACACAACACACTTAGGTGGGGGTGGCGGGTGGAAATGAAGGTAGCTATTCAAAAGTAGGAACAGATAACATAGACATCAACAACTCACTTTAGCAACACCTACTCCCCAGAAAAAGAAATGAATAAACAACCCCCCACCCACCCCCTAACCACCCCCCCAACCAAAACAACAAACAAACAAGCGAACAAAATAAACAAACAAAAAACCGAAAAAAATACCCCCAGAAAAACAACACAAAATACACGTCCCCCACCAAAAAACCAAACCAAACAAAAAGAAATAAAAACAAGAACAAATCAAATCACCCCCATCTAGCAACTAACCATCACCTGACTAGCCTAGACACTTCAACATCCACGACACTCTTCCTACATCCATCCTGTGCATCATGTCATTCAATTCCACGCCTGGTAGGCAAAATACAGACACCACACACCAGACTAGCGGCTAGTTTCTTGAGCACATTCCACCCCGCAGCATAAGACACTTACTTTCCAAGGCTCAGGGTTGGGGCAGGTCTCTACACAGCTCAGGAATTTGAAATAATATCCTTGGAGTACAACATTTTTGTCAATCACATCACAAACACTCAAACAAAGCTCCCTAGAAGATGGGGGAAAATAACCCCGTAGACTCTGAAACCCACCTACAAAATATCAGGACTCCTTCGGTCAAGATTGGGTGAACCTGTCCACGAGAAATTGTCGCGACAGAACTGAAGTAAATGGATTCTTTGGACTCCCCAAAGCGGAGATAGCGATCAAGTTGAGCAGACGTACACACACACAATCACACACACACAGCAGTGCTTCTTTTCAACAGTCATAAGTTATTATGACTCCACCCAGAGAGAGCGGAACGTCGGTGACAAAATTAATGGGAATGTGTGTGAAAAAGGAATGTGTGTGTGTGTGTGTGTGTGTGTGTGAGAGAGAGAGAGAGAGAGAGAGAGAGAGAGAGAGAGAGAGAGAGAGAGAGAGAGAGAGAGAGAGATTGTATTGAAACAGAGTCCGAAAAGAGAATGCGAATGGTTTTACTTTTTGAAACAATAAGTTATCATTTTTGTTTTAAAAACCTTTTTTCACCGGGCCTAAAAGTTTGGGTGAGAGAGAGCGGGGAAAGGGGGGATAGAAGAGAGATAGAAACACAGGGAGAGAGAGCGACAAGAGACAGAGACAGACAAAAGAGGGACAGACAGACAGAGACAAAGAAACAAAAACAAGACAGAGAGAGACATACAGAAGACGACAGACGACGATAAAGACAAGGGGAATGAATAGGGGGAGGGCAAAGAAAGCTGGGAACCCAACAAAAGACTGTTCAACAGGGACCCGCACGCCCAAAAAAAACCGTTTCCATTTTTTTATTTAAAATCTGGTTCACCTACACTCGGGTCTAAAAGCCCAGTACCCCACAACCTTTCAAAAAAACCCGGGGTTTATGCTCTTTCCTATTTTCGAAGACAGGTAGGGTTTTTTCCCCCCTCTGGGGTTTTTTCTTTCTTTTCTTTTTTTTTTCTTCTTTTTTGTAATTGAAAGATTGCGCTTCACTAAGAAAACTATTTTAAACTCAAGGAGGGAGGTTAATTTTGTTTTTTAAAAAAATAAAGCTTGTTTGAAATAATCCCTAACTACTTTTAAATAAATGTGATTCCTCTCCTCTTGACCCCCCCCACCCCGGCCACACCGGCAAGCATACAAGACACAAAAAAGGCTCGAACCGACCAAAATTTTTTAATGAGGAAATGGATAACCAAGCTTCTTTCCCCAGGCCCTAGGGAAAAGAATAAAAAAACACGAAAACAAAAAGGAAAAAACAATTTAATGGGGAACAATACAGAATCATTAAAATAGCCTTTCAAATATTGATACTCTAGAGATCAATGAAAAACCACAAAAAAACCCACAAACAAATGAATCAACAAGACCAATAAAGCGAAAATCACTCCTCCCCACACCCCCCCCCCCTAAACAAAAAATCCTCCCCCAAAAAAAGACAAAAAAACACACATACCATTGGGGCCGCGTGCACACACACACAACACAACACAACACACCCCACGCACACGCTCGTCCCTCTCCACACACACACAGCCCACGCCCTCACACACATACACACACCACGCACTCACACCATACACACAAAAACACAAACAAACATACACTCGCAAGCACCACACCCCAAACACGCACACTTACACCAAAAGCCACCCGGGAAAAATAAATTTTAAACCATACACACATTAGGTTTCTCCACATAATATTATGAAATGTCAACACATCAAAATACGGACAAACATACAAGACAAGACAATGACAAATTCTTTTTTTTCGGGATAATGAATAACACCCATGTCTTTCTACTCCAGCCCCGCCCTTAAGGGTATATTAAAGAGAGAAGAGAGAGAGAGAGAGAGAGAGAGAGAGAGAAGAGAGAGAAGAGAGAGAGAGGGCAATGACAATACAAAATTTTTTTATTTTGGGATACTGAAAAAGCACACATGTCTTTTTTACATCCACTCCCCGCCCTTTGGGATCTATCATCTACTACACCGTCCCGTGTCACACCGTGGGGCCCCTCAAAGACCACAACCCTTCCCCCATTCTCCCCTGTTCTCCTTTCCGGGTTTTTTATTTTAGCCTGTCCCTTCACTGATTTCCTCCCACTCTTCCTTTGGGCTCCTCTTTTCTTCCCCCTTGGGCATGCCTTGCAAAACTTCTTTGTAATTCCTTGGGGCTTGTGACATGCCATACCACTAAGTTTACCTTTTTCACACGTTAGAAGGGTTTTCCCTAGGGGCCAATGGTTTGCTGGATTCTGTTATGCACGCTTTCGTTGCTTATGTGGTCTTTGTAGGAGATGCCAAGGAGTCTCCGAAAGCATCTCATCTCCACGTGCCTGTACTCTTCTCTCCAAATCTGCAGTCAGGGTCCATGATTCACAGGCATACAGAAATATGGATATGACAAGGAGCGCATTAGTCTGATCTTGGAGATAAGTGAGATATCTTATCTCTCCCAGATGGTGTTTAGTTTTGACAAAGCTGTTTATTGTCTGTGCAGTCCTGCATACTACTTCTGCTTGGATCCCTGGTCTGATACAATGGCTCCCAGGTACTTGAAGCTTTGAACTGTTTCCAGCTTCTGTCATTAACCCTGATATCATGCTAATGCCGTTTGGTGTTATTAGTCATCAGTTTGGTCTTCTCTGCACTGATTTCCATGCCGTATGTTTTGGAGGCCTTATCCAAGTGTTCTGTTAGGCTGGCAAGCTCTTTTTCTGATCCTGCTATTCCATCAATGTCATCTGCGAAGCGGAGGTTTGTGATCGTTCTGCCACCAATGCTGACTGATCCTTCATGATGTTCCAGTGCATCAGCCATGATTCTCTCAAGGAAGATGTTGAAAAGAGTGGGTGAGAGTAGACAGCCCGCCTTACTCCAACTGTTGTTCGAAACCATTCTCCAATGTTGTTGTTGTAGTACACTGCACTGGTGGCCTCGCTGTACAGCTGTTTGATGACTCTGATCAGGTTTGCATTGATGCTGTACAAATTCATGGTTGCGCCCACAAAGCTGCATGCCACACCCTGTCAAATGCCTTCTTAAAATCGATAAATACGTGGTAAAGGTCTTGTTGATGTTGAAGGTACCGCTCACATAGTATTCTGAGGTTGAATATCTGTTCTGTTGTGCTGCGCCCTGCTCTGAAACCTGCTTGTTCCTCAGCAATGATGGTCTCTGCTTGTGGCTTCAGTCTATTCAATATTATCTGCAGCATGACCTTGCTTGGGTGACATATGAGGCTGATTGTGCGTAATTATGGCATTGTTGTAGATTTCCTTTCTTGGGAGGGTGATGATGAGTGACTGCGTCCATGGTGTTGGCCATTTTCCTGTCTGCCAGATCTTGTTGCAGATTCTTAGTAGGGCGCTGATCATGGCTTCCCCTCCAGCTTGGACCAACTCAGCTGGAATGTTGTCACCCCTGCTGACTTCCCCTTTTTCAGCGATCTGACTGCTGTTTCCACTTCTTCTCGGAGGATAGGGTGACTGTCTGTGTCTTGCTTTCGGGTACATTAAGGACTTCTGGATCTCCCTGCGGTTCTATAGTTATACAGGTCGGAGCAGTATCTGTCCATCTGTTCAGAATATCCTGGTCGTCAGTGAGACACTTCCCATTTTTGTCTTGGATTGTTAAACCTTTTCTCTGTTTCGTGCTAGTCAGGTCTTTCACCAGTTGATATGCTTTCTTGCTATTGTTTTTCTTGATGTTCTCTCATGTCTTGCACTGTTCACCGATCCATTTCTCTTTTGCCTCCGTCATGGACTTCCTGATTCTTTGTTGACTGCCCTATATTGTTCTGCTCTTCTTTTGTTTCATTTTTCTTTTTCTTCAACTCTCTAACGCTTGTCGCATAGTTGTAGGATGTTAGGTGTGACCCATGGTTTTTTGACTGGTCGGCGTTTGCCAAGAAGCTCGTTTGCTGTTTCAGTCACCGCTGTATTGAAACTATTCGTCAGTGTATCTATGTCTGAGTCTATCACAGTGAGTGCTGCAAACTTTCCACCTATCCTTGCTTGAAAAATTTCTAATACCTCTGGGTCCTTCAGCTTCTCGATGTCAAATTTGATCCTGATGTTGGATTGCTTGTGGATTTTCTTTAGACGTAGTCGGAAAGTCATCATCACAAGATCATGATCACTCCCTATGTCTGCTCCTGGAAAACTTCGGTCTGTGCGATGTTAACGCTAGACTGAAACCGTCTTTTCACCATGATGTAATCTATTTGGTTGTGGTGTTCTCCATTTGGGCTATGCCATGTCCATTTTCTGGATTTCTTGTGTGGGCCAAGTGTATTCACAAGCTGGAGGTGGTTGTTACTGGCAAACTCCAGAGTCTCAAGCCTCTTTCATTTGATTGGTTATTACAATGTGGCCCACAAACGCCCTCCCAGTCTTTCCATGCATCTTCTCCTACCTTGGCGTTCCAGTCGCCTTGCACAGCGAGGATGTCTTTCTTGGGTGTTTGATTCAGAACCTCTTGTAGCTGGTCATAAAATTCTTCTACGGCTTCATCTGTGCAGTCTGATGTAGGGGCGTATGCCTGTACTACAGTTATGTTAAAGGGGGTTGCTCTCAGGCGGATGGTAATAAGTCTGCTGGACACAGGCTGACAGCTCATGACGGTGTTCACGGTGTCTTATCCCGTTTGGGATACATCTTAATAATAATAACCCAATACTTATACAGTCTCACAATAAAAACAAGGGGAAATAACCCTTTTCAAAACAGCTCCCCCCCAACAAACCCCCCCCCCCCCCCCTCAAAGCAAGCAATTAAAAGAAAATCCTAAGAATACCCACCCCTACCCCCACCCCCCAAAAAACCCTAACCAAAACAAACAAACAAACAAAAGAGAAGGAAAAACCAAACCAACAAAAGATGATAAAAAGACAAAAACAACAAACAACAACAACAAGAACAAGAGCAATAACAAAGCCAAGAAAAATAACACAACCAAACTTAATAAGTCATAAAGATAAACATCTACACATTGTCAAATGGTACACATACTTGTTACACATAATTATAAGATATTGAAATAGGGCACTCATTAAAACTTAAGTACAGAGGCAAGTCCAATAAAGTATTGACAATATAAAAATATGAATCCTTCGTCAGGATATACTATGACTATAAGCAGGACGATAAAAGGTGAGAGATACAGAGACAGAGACAGAGAGACAGAGAGTGTGTGTGTGTGTGTATTTCAGAGATAATATCCAATATATAAATCCCAAAACAGTATGCGGTCCCATCAACACTCATTTTAGATTATACTCGTTTCAAATTATATGTCATGATAATGAAATAAATTTAATACCCATACATCCACACAATAAAAACAAGAAACAAACCACGAAGAAATTTAAAACTATACAGTCGTTTAGGGAGAGAATATGGGTGGGTGAGTGATGAGTGAGTTGTGTGGTGTGTGTGTGTGTGTGTGTGTGTTTGAGCGTGTGTGTGTGGTGTGTGTGTGTGTGTTGAGTGTGTGTGTGTGGGGGGGGGGGTGGGGTGGGGGTGGGGGGGTGTTTCAGGGATAATAACTAAAATATGTAATAAATCACATAGCACAAA
>CM054142.1:70774458-70775494 GCA_028751875.1 Rapana venosa | reverse complement strand
AAAGGAGAGAGAGAGATGGAGTGTGAGAGAAGAGATGAGGAGGGAGAGAGAGAGAGGGGGTTGGAACACCGCCAGACCATACACAGAAAAGGAGAGGAGGGAAGAGAGAGATGAGAAAAAGAGAGAGAGAGAGAGAGAGGGGTTTGAGAGAGAGAGAGAGATCGAGAGGAGAGAGAGGAGAAGGTGAGAGAGAGGAGAGAGAGAGAGGTGAGAACACCCCGCCAGACCATCAACACAGAGAGAGAGAAGAGAGAGAAAAAGAGGGGAGGGGAGGAGAGAGAGAGGAGAGAGAGGAGGAGAGAGAGAGGAGAGATGCGAGAGAGGAGACGAGGGGAGAAACTCCGCAGCCATCAACCAGAGGAGAGGAAGAGGAGAGGGGAGAGAGGGGGGGAAAAGGAGAGAGAGAGAGAGAGGAGAGGAGGAGACGACGAGAGAGAAGAGAGGAGAGAGGAGGAGTGAAAAGGAGAGAGAGAGAGGAGGAGAGAGAGAGAGGAGAGAGAGAGAGAGAGGTGGGGGAACACTCCCCCCTGCTGGAATAAGTGGATCGGTGGGTCTAGAGGTAACGCGCCTGTCTAGAAAGCGAAAAGTCCGGGTCGGAAGTGTGTGGTGGTTCGAATCCCGTTTGGGCCCGAAACTTTGCCCCCATCCATTAGACCATGAGTGGTGGTCTGGGCGCTAGTTTTTTTCGGATGTGACGATAAACCGAGGTCCCGTGTGTTACACACAATTTTCAGCGCGCGTAAAAGAACCCACGGCAACAAGCAAAATTCTTAGAAAAAGCCACTCTGATAGGGAAACAAATACAGTTGCAGACCAAAAGAATAAAAAAAAAAAAAGGGTGGCGCTGCTCTTGTGGCGACGCGCTCTCCCCGGGGAGAGCAGCCCGAATTTCATGCAGAGAAATCTCGTGACTTAAAGTGGTATAAAAAAAATATATAACCTTCTTCTTCTTCTTCTTCTTCTCTCTCTCTCTCTCTCTCTTCTCTCCTCTCTCTCTCTCTCTCTCTCTCTCTCTCTCTCTCTCTCTCTCTTCTCT
>CM054142.1:70764458-70769458 GCA_028751875.1 Rapana venosa | reverse complement strand
AATGTGCATACGTACGGGGACTGGATGTAAAAATGCACATAAGTGCTTACTCCATTATCCTCGATATAAAAGAATTTTTTTTTTTTAAAGCCTGCTTGCTTATCCAGCCCTGCATCTCTTCTTCTTCCCCGTAGGCGATGATTGTCGCCTATATCTGTCAAAGCCTCTGACATGACTTATCTTGAATTGCCTCCCCAAAAGTCCTTCGGATGAGACTATAAACCGAGGTCCCGTGTGCGAACGCACGCAGAACATCTTTGCGCACGCGTTAAATCCTGTTCCGCTTTTCGGAAGAGAAGGCCATTGTGTGCCGGTGGGAACGGATGACAACATTTACAAAACCACATACACACGGGGAATGGATGGGGAAAAAGGCACATGAGTGATTACTCCATTATCCTCGATTTAAAAGAATATATATGTGTTGTTATCGAAGTTGTCTGTCTTGGTCTGTTGTTCAAGTGTTTCAACTTGCTTGTTGTGATTTTTTTGGAAACCTAAAATTTCAAACAAAGAACAACAATAAACAACATTTTTCTATATTTCGTGTTTGAGCAAACAGAAATACAATGCCACTAATTATGATCGTTGTTCTCAGTTTGGCAATCCAGTAGCAGGTAATGCATTAGCTGTTCAATGCGACTACCACAAATAAGCCAAGAAACAAACAAACCTAAAAAAAAACCCCAGCTCTAAAGACTCAAGACTCAAGAATACTTTAATGTCTCAACTAGAGAAATTATGAGTGGCATTTTAAAATGTCAATTACACAGCATGCATTGATAAACAATACAGACTAATAAATAATACAATATTTTTAAAAGCCGACAGCACTCTATGTCACACACACACACACACACACACACAACGGCACTTCCCCCTCCTCCCCCCCCCCCCCCCACCACGCATGCGCGCGCGCACGCACGCACACACCAGTGAAGGTTAAGAGTAACAAAGCAAGACCATAACACTCTACGCTATTGGACATTGTATGTGCTGGTTGATATTGATGATTTACTTTATTCTTAGCGGATTTGTACTTGACAGCTCGGGCAAGTGATGGGAGACAGCTTAACTGACATCAATAGTCATTGACAACGATCTACCAACACTATACAAAGGTAAGTTACATCTGTCTTCCAATATTATAATTATTATGTATACTCTGAAGGGAAACAAAATGGCAAGAAATAAACCTATAAATGTACTTTCAGTCTTAAGAGTGCGCTAAAAACTTGGGGATTGTTTTAAAGAACAAGGTGAGCGTGCCTGTGCGTGGGAAGTAGTTAGGATGAGTGATGTGAGAATAGTAGTGTTGAGGTGTGGTATCAGAAAGGGACACACACACACACACCACCACCACAGCACACACACATCACCACACACACACACATACACACACATCACACATTACCACCACCACATCACCACACACACACATCACCACCACAGCACACACACAAACACATACATCACCACCACCACAGCACACACACACACACACATTACCACCACCACATCACCACACACACACGTCACCACCACAGCACACACACCATTATTATCATCATTATCACAGCACACACGCGCAACACACACACATCACTACCACCACTTCCACCACCACAGCACATACACACACACGCAACACACACTCACACACACACACAGAATTATTTGAATGACTCGTGTAGAGGAACACAACTTGTACTAATGCGACTTAGCCCCCAAATGAAGAATTGTACAGTATGTTATAGTGGTCCCACAAAACTCAGCATTTTGTTTTTCTTTCATTTGATGTCAGATGAGTAAGCTGTTTGCTCTGGAGATTTACAGGAAAAGAACTGTAATCCTTTACTTATGTATACACAGACCATCCTAAGCACACGACATGAGATGGAATTTTTTTTATGCTTCTACATCAAACTATAGGTATTTTGTAAGACAAGTTTTACTTCAACGGGAACAATAACTCTATCTGATTTTATTTATCAGGTTAACTTATTACTAACCGACTTCCCCAACAGAAAAAAAAAAGAACGTGATAGAGGGATGGGTCAGTCAGGGTTTTCCCTTCAGATAGAGGAGGACTGTTCACAGCAGATGGAACTTTTCACTGAAGAGGTGACTGGAGAAGGAAATACAGCCACCACCACCCTCACCACCTCACCACCACCCTCACCACCATCGTACCCAGCAAGGTGGGGTCACAGGTGAAACAATCTCCTATAGCATGCAGCCACGACCCAGCCGTCACAGCAAACGGAAGGCGGCTGCCTTATCAGCCTGTGTGTGGGGGGGTTTCTGAAGATGATGAATGGCCGGCTCCAGCCTGCCTCCTCCCTGAGTTAGGGGCTACACCAGCCTGCTGGTCCCAAGCTACCCCCCCCCCCCCTCCGTCCCCCCCCCCCCCCCCCCCCCCCCCCCACCAGTCTCAAGCTAATATTGCACGTGAAACCCGGGTGTGGTGATGACCACAGTTGTTTCCTGTGGCCTTAACTGGTGTGTTGGCTTAAACGTGTAGTCAGTCCACATTGTGCTGATGGACAGCAGACTTGGCAGTACCCTGCAGCAATGGAACAGAGCTCCTGCTGGTTTGTCTCTGCTATACAGCGCTGGCCCTGAAAGTGTAGTGCTCTGATTAGGTTAAGATCGCAGAGAGGAGCAACAGTCTCCGTTGTTGCCCCGTACATAGATCTATACACTGATGGATCAGCTCTAGGCACGTCCATCCTTGTTGTTGTGCTTACTTATCAAAACGTTAGTGATGACCATGTGGTCTTCTTGTAGGAGAGAGAGAGAGAGAGAGAGAGAGGGGGGGGGGGGAGGGGGGGTGTTAATGATGCCCATGTGATCCTGTTCTTGTCTGTTCTCCAGCTTAGTACACAATCTGAGAGTCAGCCAGAACATGCACTCTGGCTCATTCATCACAACTGGGCATTGCTGTCAGCTTGCAAGTACAAAGTGGGTGAGAGGTGGATCAATATGGCCTCGATGGTCGACAGGGCTATAAACACCAAGATTGGATTGGGTGGAAGGTCTGGGCTGGGCGTGTGTGGCTTTGTTTTTTATTTTAAAGTTCCTGACTATGTTGGGGGCCATGCTTAGACTGGAAAGGATTTTGTTCTGGATAACGGACAATGCAGAGTTTACCGTTTTGTCCGGAGCTTGCTAAGGCTCAAAGCTATCTACATGGAACGTCACACAGCCTTTCACAGCAGTTTATTACCTTCTTCTTCTTCTTCTTCTGCTGCTGCTGCTTCTTCTTCTTCTTCTTCTTCTTCTTCTCCTTCTTCTTTTTCTTCTTTTCCTTCTTCTTCTTCTCCTTCTCCTTCTTCTTCTTCTTCTTCTTCTTTTCCTTCTTCTTCTTCTTCTCCTTCTTCTTCTTCTTCTTCTTCTTCTTCTTTTCCTTCTTCTTCTTCTTCTTCTTCTTCTTCTTCTTCTTCGCAATTCTTCTTCTTCTTCTTCTTCTTCTTCTTCGTCATCAAACGCTCAGACACAAACTACTGTTGTCTGTCACATGAGCGAAAATGCGTCGTGCTGCCCTTAAGCGCCTGGCAAGTCAGGCCCAGCGCATTCGACTTCGGCATGGGAGAGAACTGTTATTTTAAAAGTCATTCTAGACAACAAAAAAAGGCAGGAGAATGGATCAAGAAGGCAGAAAATAAGACACAAGAAGGAGGTGACGGGAAGAAGAAAAACCAAGGCAGAAAAAAAAGAGTGGGATAGAAAAGAGGAAATTCGTAGCACAGAATTTCCAGAAGGTGGAGATGCTATTTATACTGACAGCCCCCCCCCCCCCCCCCCGGTATCCCCACGGGGGGTATTTTAATACACCTTCAGATTTTGTCTGACATCCATTCCTGACAAAGCTCTTTGGTGTGTGGGACAGAGTGATACCCCATCTTGGTTCGTGATGCTTTGCCCTGGCCTGGTCGGAATGTCAGAGCACTGGTCTGATAGAATCTCCAGGTTTCTAGTTCAGCTTGATGAGCTACTAAAAGGGTTTTATTTATTTATTCTTTTATATCGAGGATAATGGAATAAGCACGCATGTGCTTTTTTTTTTTACATCCTGTCCCCGTGTGTATGCGATTTTGAAAATTTTGTCATCTGTTTCCACCGGCACACAATCGTCTACTCTTCCGAAAAGCGGAACAGGATTTAACGTGTGCGCAAGATGCTCTGCATGCGTTCGAACACGGGGCCTCGGTTTATAGTCTCATCCGAAGGACTTTGACACATGGAGGGAGGACAGAGGAAAAGAGGGCACTTATCCTGAATCCTTGATGTTGTTGCTAGGAGTGAAAAAGGTGGCTCAGTACATGCCATGTCACCAGGACACTGGATGGATGCAGACAAACAGTTCCAAGTCTCCTGCAGTCAGGGAGGCAGCCAGTGCAAACCATCTCCTGAACCACGTGACCTCAGTCTCAGCCATCAGAACGAAGGGAAAAGGTCATCGCTTTATCAGCGAATGCCGCCCTGTGTGTGTGTGTGTGGGGGAGGGGGGGGGGGTATTTGTGTGTGTATGTGTGGGTGGGTGGGTGTGGGTGTATTTGTGTGTGTGCGTGTGTGTCAAAGTCAAACTTTTATTTTCAGATGGTACATTGATTAAGCAGTGCATTTGCTTTTTTTTTCATCAAGCCATCTATCTAAAGAAAAAAAGGCGAGAAAAAAGATATGTGTGTGTGTGTTTGTGTGTATGTGTGTATTGTGTGTGTGTGTGTGTGTGTGGGGGTATATTTGGGTGTGTGCGTGTGTGTGTATGTGTGTGTGCGTGCGTGTGTGTGTGTGCGTGCATGTGTGTGTGCGTGCATTTGTGTGTGTGTGTGGTGTGTTGTGTGTGTGTGTGTGTATGTGTGTATTTGTGTGTGTGTGTGTTTGTGTGTGTATGTGTGTGTTTATTTTTATTTATTTTATTTTATTTTTTTATATCGAGGATAATGGAATAAGCACTTATGTGCTTTTTTACGTCCAGTCCCCGTGTGTATGCGGTT
>CM054142.1:70751958-70761958 GCA_028751875.1 Rapana venosa | reverse complement strand
TAAGGGAAGGGAGAGAGTGGGGAAAGGGAGAGAGAGAGGGAGAGAGAGGGAGAGAGAGGGAGAGAAAGAGTGAAGGGGGTAAGGGGAAGGGAGAGAGTGGGGGAAGGAGAGAGAGAGAGAGGAGGAGAGAGAGAGGGAGGGAAGAGGTGGGGAAGGGAGCAAGAGAGTGGGGGAAGGGTGAGATGGGAAGGGAAGGGAGAGAGGGGAGAGAGAGGGGGAAAAGAGCGAGCGAGCGAGCGATGAGAGAGAGAGACGACAGACAGACAGAGAGAGACAGACACATTCACACACACACACAGATGGGTGAAAAATCACTGGGCTGATTGCAAGGAGAAATAATACTGGACTGAGCAGGAAAGAAAGGAATAAAGAAGTAAAGACAGAAACACAAAAGCAAATAGAAATAGATGTAAAAAACTAAAATAAAAGGTATCTCCTCATCATGTCATGCATTCATTTATTCTTTCCTTCCATCACACTGACTCAAAACACGCATTAATTCCATCAGTTTTCACAATGTTAACGGGATGACGGGGCCCAGCAACTACTTTCATTAGTCTCCCTACCCCCCCCCCCCCCCCCCACACACACACACACACACATTCGTCTAATATCACTTTGAGTGAACAGACATAAAATCGAAGCATTACCAACACAGACACAGACACACAGAGGCACACAGACAGAGACTCCTGACTTAAAACATGGAGTCAAACTGTTCCATGGCTTTTTACAGAAACCTGACGCTCATTTTTTCCACCTGTTAAGGCCTGACAGCTAGCTCCCCAAGGTGAAGTTTGGTTTAAAACAAATTTTTAGAACATACTTTTGCACTTAGCTGCAAATGACCTCGCGTGATGTGTTCTCAAATAATAATAATTTACGTCATTGACGTGGCATGACGCAAACAAGACAGTGACGTCTAACATTGTTTGTTGGGAAATGACGAAGCGAAGTCTCCTCCCTGTGTAACCGGTCGTTTGCCTATCACTGTTGACTGAATGCATTCAGCAGATGCCAGCTATATAGCTGGGGGAAAATACAAAACCTAACATTAGAAAAAAAAGTTGAATAGATGTTGGAGTGGGAAGAGTGAAGAAGGCAGTGGTGGTGGTGGGGATGGTGGTGGGGTGGTGGGGGTGGTGGTTGGCAGTTGCGGGACTTCCTGTCATCCCACTAGCCTACTGCAGTGTGTGTGCGGTGTGTGTGTGTGTGTGTGTGTGTGTGTGTTTGTGTGTGTGTGTGTGTTGCTTTGGACATAGGCCTAATCCTTTATCTGAGATTCTCATGGGATGGTTACTGTCCACATTGCCAGTCTTAATCATGGAAATGAAAGTGGATGAGCGGGTGAATGCGCGCATGCACACACACACACACGTATGCACGCACGCACGCACACACACACACACACACACACACACACACACACACACACAGAGGGAGACGGGATAGCCTAGTGGTTAGAACATTGCGCTGGCAATTGACGATCCGGGTTTGATTCCCGTTCAAGGGGATATTTTCCCCCTGGAGTTAACACCAGTGCAGACTCCACTCTCCCCAAAAGTCCTTCGGATGAGACTATAAATCGAGGTTCCGTGTGCGAACGTACGCAGAACATCTTGCGCACACGTTAAAATCCTGTTCCGCTTTTCGAAAGAGTAGATCATTGTGTGCCAGTGGGAACAGATGACAAGATTGACAAAACCGCATACACCGGGGACTGGATGTAAAAAAAAAATGAGTGCTTATCCATTATCCTCGATATAAAAGAATTAATAATAGAAGAAATAACACACAACACACACACACACACACTCACAGCACACCCACACACACACACACACACACCACACCACACACACACACACACAGATAGAAGACGATACTACAGCCACTCCTCAGTCGACGCTCTTCCCCTGCACAATAATGTTCAATCCAGGAAAACGAGATTGAAAGCTGTAACCCTTTCTATCTGCACAACCAAAGCTGTGTACAGAAAGCCAATCTGTTCGGCTGACCAACAGGTAGGTCAGTGACTGTGCACAAGCAAGACCAGCAGAACACTACCCTCCAGGCCTCCCCTGCCCCATGCCAACAGCTGACTGCCAGGCGAGGCCCAGGCCTACAGTAAAGTGACGCCAGGTTTGAAGCCTTATACTCAGATCGTGTCTCAGATCAGTCCTTCGGATGAGACTATAAACCGAGGCCCCGTGTGCGAACGCATGCAGAACATTTTGCGCACACGTTAAATCCTGTTCCGCTTTTCGAAAGAGTAGGCCATTGTGTGCCGGTGGGAACAGATGACAAAATTTACAAAAACCGCATACACACGGGGACTGGATGTAAAAAAAAAAGCACACGAGTGCTTATTCCATTATCCTCGAAAAGAAAGAAGTCATCTGAGCGCTTTGATTTGTTGCTTTACAAGATTCAGCGCTATATAAAATCCATACATTATTATTATTATTATTATTATTATTATCATCATCATCGTCTTCAGCCATGCCAAGCTCTTAGTGTAACAACCTGAACTCTTTTATTAAAGGGTGCTTAAGTACCACGCAGACACCCTCCTGTATGGCAGCGAGTCCTGGACTTTGCGTGCCCGACAAGAGCGAAAGCTCAATGCTTTTCACATGCGTTGCCTCCGACACATCCTGAACATCACCTAGCAGGACCAGGTCCCAAACAACACTGTCCTGGAAAGAGCTGGATGCACCAGCATGTACACGCTGCTGAAACAGAGACGCATGCTAGGCCATGTCGTGCGCATGGACGACAGAGGGGTCCCTAAAGGCCTCCTCTATGGAGAACTTGTGCAGGGAAAACGTCCCACAGGCAGACCACAGCTGCGATTCAAAGACGTGTGCAAGAGGGACTTAAAAGCCCTGAACATCGACCAGAACAACTGGGAAGTAACAGCCCTAGAACGGTCAGCCTGGAGACAGACTGTGCAGAAAGGTCTCTCCAAGTTGGAAGAGACACTTGCTCAGCAGCCCGAGGCAAAGAGAAGGAGAAGAAAGGCTGAAGCAGCCCAGGCAGACAGACCAGCATTGTCAGACTTTATCTGTGCCTTCCTCTGCCACAGGCACTGTCTGTCATTCATGTGTGGGACTGGCCAGCCACACCCGACGCTACTGTACCAGAATGAATAACACCTAGAGCACAACTCCATAGTCTTCCGAGACTAAAGGATGCCAACATGTTATCAAAGGAGAAAAAAATCATCTCAAGTTGAAGCAGGGTTGCCTATAATGGTAAAGTATTATTTTGGAAACAGCTATGCACGCAGACTTTGAATCCAGCGTGGACTTAGGGTCTCACTATAATGCTTCCGAGTGAGCAGGAGTGAGACAGAGGGTGCATTCTGGGTAGTCACACTGTGCTCAGCTGGGTAACCGCAACGACGACAACGACAACGACGATGACGACGACGACCACCACCACCACCATCACCACCACCACCACCCCTTCTGAAGTTGGATTAAGTGTGATATTATCAGCAATCACCTGTACCTTTCACCTATCCCATAGTCCCTTGGATCGCGGGGGCACCAATGAAGATTGTACAACCAACTTCCTCCACTCCCCGCGGTCCTCTGCTTTCCGTAGCAAATCGTTCCACTCAAGGCTACCAGTCCACTCTCTGATGTTGTCTTCCCATCGTTTTCTCTGTCTGCCTCTTCTTCGTCTCCTTCCTTGCACTGTTCCCTGTAGGACAGTCTTGGCCAGTCCAGATGTTCGTGTGGCATGCCTGAACCACTTCAGTTTGCGGTTTTTTCCTCTGAAGTCAGGATCCAGGATCTCTTCACATGGTCCGATGATCATTGGAAGACCATTATCAGCTAAATTCCCATAATTATTTTTACAGGGAACATGTACACAATTTTCCTTCCTCTGAGGGAAAAAAAAGCTGACATACATGAACTATACATTTTCACTTTTAGCAGTGTTCAACTATTTTCTGTGGCCAGGAAAAAAGTATTTAAAAATACAACAACCCAACCCCTCCCACAAAAAAACAAACAAAAAACACCAACAAAACCCAAGGAGTAGATACTTGTCAGTGACGTCACAGCCAGGTCAGTGTCAGGGGAGTGGAACATAGTGAAAGTCTTTCTGCCAGGGTCTTGTCTATTTATTTATTTTTATTTATTTACTTATACCCCTTTTAAGTCAAGGCAGATTTCTCTGCGTGAAATTCGGGCTGCTCTCCCCGGGGGGAGAGCGCGTCGCCACAAGAGCAGCGCCACCCGCAAAGCAGGAGAAAGGTCTGTCGTCCATGCTGATCACTTGACTAGCATGGCGCTCACTGGAGTTGATCTAATCATACAACAATAATTATTGGCCTTTGCTTTTCTTTCTCGCTTGGATGTATGTAACTAAAGGTAAAGGTGTCCCATAACCTATGTGGTCGTAGGGGGAGTGCAAAAAGTGCAGTCAGAGGACCTACACGTCTTCTAGGAATGTACGAAGCCAAGGGGCCGGTCCCCATCCATGGTAACCCCTCGATGCTTTACCTTGCTGCTAAAGGAGGGCGTACCACATTTACCACTGGGGAACTGACTGTACGATAAGTGGCGCGGTTTCAAGTAGTCAACTCGCTCGAAACTTTTAACCTAGATGGGGAAACGCAGTGCTACCTTGACTATTCTCCCAAGCCATACATCTAACGAAAAATTCGTGATGATTGTACTAGATAATGTGTGGTGTGTGTGTGTGTGTGTGCGGGGTGTGGGGTGTGTGTGTGTGTGTGTGTGTGTGTGTGTGTGTGTGTGTGTGTGTGTGTGTGTGTGTGTGTATAGTGATTGTGTGTAAAAGTTTTGCAATTGCGTGTGTGTTGTGCGCGGTGCGTGCGCGCGTAGCGCGCGCGCGTGTGTGTGCGTGGAATGAAGAGAAAAAAAGGAAGAATAAAATCCACTAACCTACTTGACTCCAGAGCAGAACGAAAAAACAACAACACACCAACGAATCTTGATTTAAAAAAAAAAATTCTCACATACACATTTCTCACAAAAAAAATAACCCCCCACTAACTCCTTGCACCAGCAACGACTAAACTTCTTCACAATCACACTCTCTCTCACACACAACAACAACAACAACAACAACAATCTCTGGCACATCTTATCATATCAACATGAAACCCCAACAACCACCACCAACAAACAGTCCCATCACACCAACACAACACTGAACCCCCTCACACAACCCAAAACAAAAAAAACCCCGAACTACTGAACATACACCCATCAACCAAGCAATAATTATATATTATAAGGATCAGAGGGTATCGACAACAAGAGGAGAGAAATCAATCCATCATTACCAAAAACCTGTCTGGCTTTTCCCAGGGGCCACAGTCAACACAGATCGTCTGCGATAAGCACTCCCAAAATAGCAGCAGCAACAGCAGCAGCAGCAGAAACAGCAGAAACAGCAGTGTTAATTTAGGAGGCATCGAGTTCTATAGGATGTTAGGGGCACAAGTTGGTCATGATTAAAACCTAACCCCCTTGATGAATCAGAACTAAATGAGGTGGGAAACAATGCTTGTGTGGTGTGTGGTGTGTGTGTGGTTGTGTGTGTGTGTGTGTGTGTGTGTGTTGTGTGTTTTGTGTGTGTGTGTGTGTGTGTGTGTGTGTGTGTTGTGTGGTGTGTGTGTGTGTGTGTGTGTGTGTGTTGTGTTGTGTGTGTGTGTGTGTGTTGTGTGTTTGTGTTCTCGGTGTGTGTGTGTGTGTGTGTGTGTGTGTGTGTGTGTGTGTGTGTGTGTTGTGTGTGTGTGTGTGTGTGTGTGTGTGTGGTGTGTGTGGTGTGGTGGTGGTGGGTGGTGTGGTGGTGTGTGTGTGTGTGTGTGTTGTGTGTGTCTGTGTGTGTGGTGTTGTGTTGTTTGTTGAGTGTTGTGTGCGTGTTGTGTGTGTGTGTGTGTGTGTGTGTGTGTGTGTGTGTGTGTGTGTGTGTGTGAGAGAGTGTCTGTGGGTATGTCTATGTGTGTGTGTGTGTGTTTGTGTGTGTGTGTGTCTGTGTCTGTGTCTGTGTGTCTGTATGTGTGTCTGTCTGTCTGTCTGTCTCAGAGTCTGTGACTGTGTGTGTCTGTGTGTATGTCTATGTGTGTGTCTGTGTGTGTCTTTATGTGTGTGTTTGTTTGTCTGTCTGAGTTTCTATGTGTGTGTCTGTATGTCTGTCTGTCTGTCTGTCTGTCTGACAGCCTGTCTCTGTCTCTGTGTGTGCTTGTTTGACCGAACCTAACGTTAGCTGAGGGCTAAGCTAGAACAAGAGTACTAGTAGTATTATGTTTCTCCCTACCACCCCCACCCCCCCTCTCTTGCACTGGTTGCGAAACGCTTGCTGTGGCGTGGGGGCTCCATTCTCTCAGTGCAGGGGACAGTGACGTCATGCTTCAGAGTTTGGGCCCTTCGTTCCCTAAGGGGCCAGAGAGGAACTAGGTGTGTGGGTGTGTGTGTGTGCTTTGGAGTTCTGTGACAAGAGATGTCCCTCCTTGTTCGGTTCTGATGGGTTTCCTTGTTGTTGGTGTGGTGTTGGTGTTGGTTGTTAATTGTTAATGGCTATGTGCTCTGTCTCTTTGTATCTCTGTTTGTCTCTCTGTCTCTCTGTTTGTCTGTCTTAGTTGTTGTTGTTGTTGTAGGTAGTTGATGACTTTGTGCTCTGTCTCTCTTTGTCTCTCTGTCTCTCTGTTTGTCTCTGTCTCTCTATTTGTCTCTGTCTCTCTATATTAGTTGTTGTTGTTGTTGTAGGTAGTTGATGATTATGTGCTCTGTCTCTGTCTGTTTGTCTCTCTGTTTGTCTCTCTGTTTGTCTCTCTGTCTTAGTTGTTGTTGTAGGTAGTTGATGATTATGTGCTCTATCTCTATCTCTCTGTTTGTCTCTCTGTCTTAGTTGTTGTTGTTGTTGGTAGTTGATAATTATGTGCTCTGTCTGTTTGTCTCTCTGTTTGTCTCTCTGCTTGTCTCTCTGTTTGTCTTAGTTGTTGTTGTTGTAGGTAGGTAGTTGATTATGTGCTCTGTCTGTGTTTGTCTCTGTTTGTCTCTCTGTTTGTCTCTCTGTCTCTCTGTTTGTCTGTCTTAGTTGTTGTTGTCGTTGTAGGTTAATGACTATATGCTTTGTCTCTGTCTCTGTTTGTCTGTTTGTCTTTCTGTTTGTCTGTCTTAGTTGTTGTTGTAGGTAGTTGATGATTATGTGCTCTGTCTCTCTCTTTGTCTCTCTGTTTGTGTCTCTGTCTCTCTGTTTGTCTTAGTTGTTGTTGTTGTTGGTGGTGTTATTGTTGTAGGTAGTTGATGATTATGTGCTCTGTCTCTCTCTTTGTCTCTTGTTTTGTGTCTCTGTCTCTCTGTTGGTCTTAGTGGTTGTTGTTGTTGTAGGTAGCTAATGATTATGTGCTCTGTCTCTGTCTCACTGTGTGTCTCTCTGTTGGTCTTAGTGGTTGTTGTTGCTGTAGGTAGTTAATGATTATGTGCTCTGTCTCTGTCTCACTGTGTGTCTCTCTGTCTCTTTGTTGGTCTTAGTGGTTGTTGTTGTTGTAGGTAGTTAATGATTATGTGCGTCTGTCTCTCTGTTTGTGTCTCTGTCTCTCTGTTGGTCTTAGTGGTTGTTGTTGTTGTAGGTAGTTAATGATTATGTGCTCTTTCTCTGTCTCTCTGTTTGTCTCTCTGTTGGTCTTAGTTGTTGTTGTTGTTGTTGTAGGTAGTTGATGATTATGTGCTCTGTCTCTGTCTCTCTGTCTCTCTGTTTGTCTCTGTTTTTATTTTCATTTTAAAATGCTATATCCTTTTATATCGAGGATAATGGAATAAGCACTCATGTGCTTTTTTACAATCAGTCCCCGTGTGTATGCGGTTTTGTAAAGTCTGTCATCTGTTCCCACCTGCACACAATGGTCTACTCTTAGGAAAAGCGGAACAGGATTTAACGTGTGCGCAAGATGTTCTGCGTGCGTTCGCACACGGGACCTCGGTTTATAGTCTCATCCGAAGGACTTTTGGAGAGAGTGGAGTCTGCACTGATGCTAACTCCAGAGGAAAATATCCCCTTGAACGGGAATCGAACCCGGGTCGTCAGATTGCGAGCGAAATGTTCTAACCTCTAGGCTATCCCATCCCGTCTGTCTCTCTGTTTGTCTGTCTTATTTGTTGTTGTACGTAGTTAATGATTATGTGCTCTCTCTGTTTGTTTGTCATAGTTGTTGTTGTACGTAGTTAATGATTATGTGCTCTCTCTGTTTGTCTGTCATAGTTGTTGTTGTACGTAGTTAATGATTATGTGCTCTCTCTGTTTGTCTGTCATAGTTGTTGTTGTACGTAGTTAATGATTATGTGCTCTCTCTGTTTGTCATAGTTGTTGTTGTACGTAGTTAATGGTTATGTGCTCTCTCTGTTTGTCATAGTTGTTGTTGTACGTAGTTAATGGTTATGTGCTCTCTCTGTTTGTCTGTCATAGTTGTTGTTGTACATAGTTAATGGTTATGTGCTCTCTCTGTTTGTCATAGTTGTTGTTGTACGTAGTTAATGATTATGTGCTCTCTCTGCAGAGCTTTAACCACTAGGCTATCCCGCCTCCATGAGGGATATTTAAGGTGCGGGTGTTCGGTACCAGTCGCTGCTGGGATATATATCCATCTGAGGGGGATGTTTCCATGTGGAGTTAACATCAGATCCTACCCAGTTTTGTGCAGCGTTCTTCGATGTAGCGACAAACTGACATAATTATAATTATATCCGTTGTGGAAACGCGTGTGCACCATCCTCGGTATAGGTCATACATCTGTCCCTAACTTTGGGTAGAAGGTTAGGCTAGCAAGTTATAGGCTCTAGCCACTGCGTTATGTCCCCTCCCTCCCTCCCCGTCCCCTTCATAGTTTCAATAGTTTCCTGGCAATTCCTCATAGGCTTAAAGAAGAATTAGTTACTGTCCACGTTTCATAGAAACTCACTCTGTATGCATGGGTTCTTTTGAATGAGTGAATGAATGCATTATTATTTTTTTTTTTTTGCGAACAAACTTCTGGCCTGATTGCAGCGTGGAAAGTTCAACTTTTTTTAACATCTGGTGTAAAGTTCAAATCTTACTTTTAAAAAAGGTAAAGGTGTTCCCATAACCTGTAAGGTCGTAGGGGAGTGAGGCGTCAGAGACCTCAGCTTCTCTAGTTAAGGACCAGCATAGTGAGGGCGGCGCCCATCTCCTCTCCCTCGCTCCTTTACCCTCCCTGGCCCTAAAGAGGGCAGGTACCCATTTACAGCTGGGGGAACTGGGTAACCACGCTCGATGCTGCTTAACCTTGGCTGGGGGAAAGCGACTGCTCCGACCACTGAGCTACTATCCCGCCCCCTTTACTTTACTGCTCGATAATTGTTTTTTCTTTCAAACATCACCCAGTATTTACATGGGGAGAACTTCAATCCTGATGACTTCGCTCAATGTTTTAGTCGAGGACACACACAAGCTAAGCAGGGAAAGAAGGTGACATGCAAATTGAAGGAGGCCCCCCCCCCCCCCCCCCTTGTCCTTAACTAAGAATCAATGATCGTTTAATCCTGGGTATTTTTTTGTTTTGTTTTTTGTGTGGCTGTCTATTTATTCTTGACAAGTTTAATGGTCTGCAATACATAATCTGCAAAGCAATCACGATTTGAAATCGATTAAGCAATCTGTGAGAGACAGAACTCTCTCCTCCCCCTCTCTCTCTCTCTCTCTCTCTCTCTTCTCTCTCTCTCTCTCTCTCTCTCTCTCTCTCTCTCTCTCTCTCTCTCTCTCTCCTCCCTCCCTCCTCCCTCCCTCCCTCTCCCTTCATGCGCATTCAGCACGCCTGTGTCTAAGCCTGTCCTTATTTGCTTGTCAGTTCCAAATCAACAGAGGAACAAAGCCCTCTCTAGCTGTGCATATCAGCAATTCTCTCTATTATCCAACCCCCTCCCCCACCGCCCCACACACACCAAACGATTTAGGTTTACTTCAGAAATTAGGTATAAGCCAAGCTGTATAACGG
>CM054142.1:70734458-70741958 GCA_028751875.1 Rapana venosa | reverse complement strand
GTGGTGGTGGTGTGTGTGCGTGCGTGCGTGTCTGTATGTTCTGTGTGTGCATTTGTGTGTGTCGCTTGCTTGCTTACACTTCTGATAGGGGGAACGGGACAGCCTAGTGGTTAGAATATTGCGCTGCAATCTGACGACCCGGGTTCGATTCCCGTTCAAGGGGATATTTTCCCCTGGAGTTAACATCAGTGCAGACTCCACTCTCCCCAAAAGTCCTTCGGATGAGACTATAAACCGAGGCCCCGTGTGCGAACGCACGCAGAACATCTTGCGCACACGTTAAATCCTGTTCCGCTTTTCGTAAGAGCAGGCCATTGTGTGCCGGTGGGAACAGATGACAGAATTTACAAAACCGCATACACACGGGTACTGGATGTAAAAAAGCACATGAGAGTGCTTATTCCATTATCCTCGATATAAAAGAATAAATAAAAATAAATAGCACTTGGTTAACGGTAAAGGAAAGATCAAATGTGACACCGAGAAATCATGCAGACAGTGAAACGACAGGAAACCTTTCTTATGTCTGTCTGACTACCTGTCTGTCTGCATGTCTTTCTGCAAGTCTGTCTGTCTGCATGTCAATCTGAGTGTCTGTCTGTCTGTCTGTCTGCATGTGTGTCTATCAATCTCAGTGTCTGTCTGCATGTCTGTCTATCAATGTCAGTGTCTGTCTGCATGTCTGTCTATCAATGTCAGTGTCTGTCTGCATGTCTGTCTATCAATGTCAGTGTCTGTCTGCATGTCTGTCTATCAATGTCAGTGTCTGTCTGCATGTCTGTCTATCAATCTCAGTGTCTGTCTAAATGTCTGTCTATCAATGTCAGTGTCTGTCTAAATGTCTGTCTATCAATTTCAGTGTCTGTCTGCATGTCTGTCTATCAATGTCAGTGTCTGTCTGCATGTCTGTCTATCAATTTCAGTGTCTGTCTGTCTGCCTGCATGTGTGTCTATCAATCTCAGTGTCTGTCTGAATGTCTGTCGGCATGTCTGTCTATCAATCTGAGTGCCTGTCTGTCTGTATGTATGTCTATCAATCTGAGTGTCTGCCTGTCTGTCTGTATGCATGTCTATCAATCTGAGTGTCTGTCTGTATGTCTGCATGTCTGTCTGTCTGTCGGCATGTCTATCAATCTGAGTGTCTGTCTGTCTGTCTGCTGTTTGTCTGTCTGTCTGTTTGTCCCTATTCTAACGAACTGTCGTATTGGTATCGTTCAAGGAGAAGTGATGGGAGGAAAGTCTACCCTGTAGCGCTACTGTCTCCAGACAGTTTTACCACGTGTTGATAGTAAGCAAACATGCTGCAATTATCGGGTCCTTGATAGCCTGCCTGCCTGCCTGCCTGCCTGCCTGCTGCCTGCCTTCTGGTAGCACAGCACAGAGAGAGAAACAGACAGACAGAGAGACAGACAGACAGACAGACAGAGAGACAAACAGAGACAGACAGACAGATAGAGAGACAGACAGAGACAGACAGAGAGAGAGAGAGACACATAGACAGACAGTCAGACAGAGACAGGAGAGAAGAGAGAGAAGAGAGAGAGAGAGAGAGAGAGAGAGAGAGAGAGAGAGAGAGAGAGAAAATGACAATGACAAATTTTTAATGAATTTATGCCTCTGCCTATTTTCATGGGGTACATAAATGTCTACAAACACAAGAATGCGTATATCAGGAAAAAAAAGTGAACAAAGTGTAAAGAACACACAAGCATAAATGATTAACATCAAAAGTTGCCAAATTCTAGGTGGACAGGAGACTCAGTTTGCTGTCTCTTAGTTTGAAAGCTTTGAACAAAAAACCATGCTAGTTGTCTAATCATTGAAACGTTCTGGGTGGCCATAAGGCTAAAATATTTTGCTCTCTGAAAGAGAGCATGCATCTCTTTCAGGATATGAGGTCTTAACGCAGCAAGCTTATCACAGTGAAAGGACATATGTAGTTCATTTCCTTCTGATCCTGGACAAAATGGACAGTCATTGCAACATCTACACGTCCGTAACGATTTTTGAGAGAGACAGACAGACAGACAGACAGACAGAGACAAAGACAGAGAGAGAGACAAAGAGAGAGAAAGAGACAGAGACAGAGAGAGACAGGGACAGAGATAGAGAGACAAAGAGAGAGACAGAGACAGACAGACAGAGACACAGAGAGAAACAGAGAGAGATGGAGAGAGAAAGACAGACAGAGAAAAACAGAGACAGAGACAAAGAGAGACAGAAGGGCAGAGAGACAGAAAGAGATGAGGAGAGAAACGGGAGGGAGGAGAGAGAGAGAGAGAGAGAGAGAGAGAGGGGGGGGGGGGGGGAGAACCAAGGAAAAGACATGTTCATACAGATACGTTTTGTCCACCAAGGAAAAGCTAGGCTACTTGTGAAGCGTCTATCTTCAGTGTGATCATAAGTTCACACATACAGACAACATTTGAATTCTCCTCCTTTTTTTCTTTTCCGCAAATCACACTCATCCCCGTTCCTTCTCTTAAAAAGAAACAAACAAACCAAAAACAAAAAAAACAAAAAAATCCACAAATAAACAAACAAACAAAAAGACTTCAACCACCACACAAACAATACAAACAGAAAAGAAAAAAATGAAGCTGCTCATAGTAAAAAATTTTTTTTTTTTTTAAAAGCAAGACATGCAGTAGCTTACAAGTAAACACTGAGGTTTGGAGGGAAAAGAATCCGAGGGTGTGGAACCCTGTAGCACTGACCAGCTTGATTGTAAGGCTAGAGTGAGGAAACAAAGCGCCATTACATTACCGTCCGCCTGCCACAAGCTTGACAAAGCCGGCGTGAGAAAAGGGTACGGTTCAAATATGTATGAACACACAGACTAGGAAGCCTGGAACCCAGCTCTCCCGCCTTCCATGCCTCACCGGGTCTGTGGTGGAAGCCATTTCCGTGTATGGCGGCATGCATGCATCGCCGATTTAAAACCAAAACAAGCGCGGAGTTGTAGCGTGTTTTTGAAACACGCATTTCTTTTAGTGTTGTTTGTGGTCCAGCCAACCACTAAGGCTGTAACCATAGTAGGCTAGGGCTGTCTGTTACTTCATTTAGTGGACAGCAACTCTAGTAACGTTCACCTCAAGTTCAGAATCAACTCCATCTAACCCCTTCAAATATCTAACACCGTCAACCTGAAAAAACACAAAGTACCTTAACAATTAAATTCCTTCAGGCCGAAAAACCCCAAGCCGCGCTGACGACGTCACCCATCCCGCTTCATTTATCATCCCCAGGTTACAAACAAATCACAAAAAGGGATATCGAACACTGCATTATAAACAAAAATACATAAGAAAATGCCATATAGGCAAACAGCACAGCAGAATGGACATTCTGTGCCCATTCCAGTGTGTACAGTATCACTACGTGGACGCTAGAACCCATCAATGCAGGACAAATGTGATATGAATGAATAACAAGAAAATATCTGTAAGGTTTGCTGGGGAAACAAGGCAGGAGAACGGGCTGGGCAGGCAGGAAATAAGCAAGAGAAATGATAGAAAGGTAAGGGGAAAGGCAGAAACAGAGTGAAAGAACATGGAACATGGTAGCACAACATTACCAGCAGCTGGGGGATGCTAGTTATACCAATAGAGACCCTGGCAACACTCTCCCCCGGTGAAAGTGTGTGTGTGTGTGTGTGTGTGTGCTCGGAAGGGGGGGGGGGGTGGGGAGACGCACATACCTAGACTTCTACTTCTCCCTGGTTAGAGCGATGCGCATTGCGCTCGTGATCTGCTGACCCGGGTTCGAGTCTCGTTCAAGATAACTTTTCCTCTGGAGTTAACATCAGTGCCGACTCCACTCCCCCCAAAAGTCCTTCGGATGAGACTATAAACCGTGGTCCCGTGTGCGAACGCACGCAGAACATCTAGCGCACAGGTTAAAACCCGTTCCGCTTTTCGGAAGAGTAGGCCATTGTGTGCCGGTGGGAACGGATGACAAAATTAACACAACTGTATACACACGGGGACTGAATGTAAAATAAGCACATGAGTGTTTATTTCATTATCCTCTAAATAAAAGAATTTTTTTTTTTTAATAACTAAATGACATCTGGACTGGTCATCAGGGCACTACACTGCAGTGGATTGGAGTTTTCAGGCAGTGTCGTCGTCTGGCCAAGTGGAACCTGGAGGAGCTCAGCCCTGGACAGTTGACAGGATGCATGCTGGGTATGTTTGTGTGAGCCATCCCACCAACCATAGCTGGCCCATTCTTTTTAAAATAAAATAAAAGGTGATTGGGGTTTCGATGTGACAGTGTACAAGATGCTCTGCATGTGTTGGCATGCGAGACCCCCTCGATTTACAGTCTCTCTGAAAAATGTCAGGGGAGTGGAGTCAGTACTGATGTCAGCTCCAGAGGAGAAAACCCCTCGAATGGCTAGCTCAGCGGATATTCGAACCCACGCCCTCAGAAGCAGTCAGCTGACAAGTCCCACGCTCAAACCACTCGGCTATCCCGTCCCCGAAACACCCCTAAAAAGAAGGTGAAACAACAGAACACCTTGCCGAGGAGTTGTTCTTCCGTTTGGCTCTCCTGTCTTGTGGTCCATCCCGTCCTCCCTCCCTCCTTTACTTCATGTCCAGTTTGTCGATGCTTCCAATGCCTGACCACGCAGACACAGTCATAGCCATGCTAGAAAGAGCTCGGACTTTGCTGACCAAGAATGATAATAATACACAAGATAAGATAAATGAGAAACAGTGAGACATACAGCCAGAGAATCTTCTTCTTTGACATCGAACGCTCAGACAGCAACTACTGTTACCTGTCATATGAGCGAAAGTGCGTTGCCTGCCGTTGAGCGCCTGACAAGTCAGGCCCAGCATATCCGACTTCGGCATGGATAGAAAATCTTTTAAGTCTTTCTGGACAAAAGGCGGGACCAAGAAGGCAGAAAACAGACAAGGAGGAGGTGACAAGAAAGAAAAGAACAGGGCAGAAACAAAGAGAGGGATAGAAAAGAGGGAATTCCTAGCACAGAATGGGGATGCTATTTATACTGACAGGGCCCGGCATCCCTACGGGGAAACCGGACAACCAAGCTTCCAGACAGTAATAATAACGTCACTACTTAACACATGACCCAGAAAAATCAAATGTCCTCCAATCTAAACATCTTTTTGTTAAGTTAAGAACAGAAAAAACACACACAAGCAAACAACAACGTGAAAAATCCCAGAAAAAGGCCCCAAACTGAAACTTTAAATATCCACTAATCAAATAAAAACGCAAACTAGGCCGACAGGAGGATAGACTTCATGATAAAAGTACAGTCAAGTTTGCCTCCAGTGACCTCTATCTTCACCCAGCTAACATTTCGTTGATCTTTGCACCATTAACCCCAACGATGCTGATCTCTGAAAAGAAGGAGTGACGGCAAAATCCAGTCAAGGACAGGATTGGAGCCATGAATTCTCAAAGTTTATAATTATAGAGAAACAATTGTTGCCCCGTTTCACATGCTTGCTGCTCTTTATTGCACTAGGGATATAGCAGTGCAATGACCTTTGTGTTGACAGGGGAAATACAAGCCTTGCTCCCGCTACACTACACTACACCCCAACACCTGCACCCTACTTATAAAGCACGGTTAAGACTTTGGAACTGAAAGTGGCACAGGTAGCCATCCAAAAAGCAGAAAATCCCCCACGAGCATGTAATGATGGTTCGATTTTTACTGTGACAGTAAAACTGGATCAAGTGAGGGGTTGGAAAGGAAATGACCTTCAGTTTGTTTGGTTGCGAAACTGTTGTATGGATGGTGGGAAGCGAGAGATAGGTGTGTGTGTGTGTGTGTGTGTGTGTGTGTGTGTGTGTGTGTGTGTGTGTGTGTTGTGTGGTGTGTGTTGTGTGTGTGTGTGTGTGTGTGTAGTGTGTGTTTGTGTGTGTATGTTGGAAGAGAGATTAATTGATTGATTGATTGATTGATTAATAATCTTTATTTCCAAGGGTTACAGATAAGACAGTGTTGACAAACGTTTTAGAATCAGGGCCTTGTCCTTAATAATAATGGACTGTCATTAACAATCGCAACTAATAATTTCAATTAAGTTGAGAGAGAGAGAGAGAGAGAGAGAGAGAGAGAGGAGAGAGAGAGAGAGAGAGAGAGAGAGAGAGAGAGAGAGAGAACGCCAGCTTTTTATTTGGAGAGAGAGGAGAGAAAGGTTATTGTCCAAACTGACGACATCATAAAAAACCAAACTGTTAAAGCCCAGCTGTCTGTCTGGAGCCATGTAAAGGTCAGCTACAGCCAACACCAGTGTCACAGAGTTGCTAGCTACAGTCAACACCAGTGTCACAGGGTTGCTAGCTACAGCCAACACCAGTGTCACAGAGTTGCTAGCTACAGCCAACACCAGTGTCACAGAGTTGCTAGCTATGGTCTGGCACCAGTGTCACAGAGTTGCTAGCTATGGCCAACACCAGTGTCACAGAGTTGCTAGCTATGGTCTGGCACCAGTGTCACAGAGTTGCTAGCTATGGCCAACACCAGTGTCACAGAGTTGCTAGCTATGGTCTGGCACCAGTGTCACAGAGTTGCTAGCTATGGCCTGGCACCAGTGTCACAGAGTTGCTAGCTACAGCCAACACCAGTGTCACAGAGTTGCTAGCTATGGCCAACACCAGTGTCACAGAGTTGCTAGCTATGGCCAACACCAGTGTCACAGAGTTGCTAGCTACAGCCAACACCAGTGTCACAGAGTTGCTAGCTATGGACTGGCACCAGTGTCACAGAGTTGCTATGGACTGGCACCAGTGTCACAGAGTTGCTAGCTATGGTCTGGCACCAGTGTCACAGAGTTGCTAGCTACAATCAACACCAGTGTCACAGAGTTGCTAGCTATGGACTGGCACCAGTGTCACAGAGTTGCTATGGACTGGCACCAGTGTCACAGAGTTGCTATGGACTGGCACCAGTGTCACAGAGTTGCTCACCTACATGACCAGTTGGGTGTTGTGTTTTTACTAGTCTGCTTTTATAATTATAGCATAAGTCTTATTGAATATTTACCACTTCCAAGAACAGAAAAATAAGTGATCAGGACAGCAAGAAACAAACAAAGAAACAGACAAACAAACAAAAACAACACAAAAACACAGCTCTTGATTGATGAGCCTCTGTCGCGACCAGTCACCGTGAATCCGCCAATACTGACTGTTCACTACGTTTCTGCCTTACACCCCGACACGCTATATCCACAGCAAGACTGATCCACACTTAAACCTTCTAGCAACTTTGCCTCCAAATC
Source organism: Rapana venosa (assembly GCA_028751875.1). Classification (NCBI taxonomy): domain Eukaryota; kingdom Metazoa; phylum Mollusca; class Gastropoda; order Neogastropoda; family Muricidae; genus Rapana; species Rapana venosa. Next base: position 70,734,684 of record CM054142.1, on the reverse strand, counting down.
TTTGTCTATGACAAAATAATTGACACATACACTGCTCTTATATTGAGCAGAGAAAAGAAATCTGGGTCACGTATATTATGGCCTATCGACGTAACAATCTGAAGCCATATTAAATAGGTCATGCGCGTTGGACTGCCATCAATACAGACTTTCTCAGGGCAGCTTTCTCTTTCTTCTCATACCACGTTATCGTAGGGCTAAGCCAATTGCGAATGAAGGGCGTTTC
>CM054142.1:70726958-70729458 GCA_028751875.1 Rapana venosa | reverse complement strand
CCCTGGGGGTCACCCACAACATGCCACTCTCTGACTCACTCATCTCACTCTGACTCACTCATCCCACTCTGACTCACACTCATCCCACTCTGACTCACTCATCCCACTCTGACTCACTCATCCCACTCTGACTCACTCACTCATCCCACTCTGACTCACTCACTCATCCCACTCTGACTCACTCACTCATCCCACTCTGACTCACTCATCCCACCTGGGAATCACTGTCATGAGATAGGAAGTACAACGGATGAGAGAGAGGTTCGTGTGAATGAGTGTTTTCAAGTAAGGAAAAGGTAAAGGTAAAGGAGTCCCATAACCTATAAGGTCGTAGGGGAGCGAGGCGTCAGAGACCTCACTTCTCTAGGGCCAGCATAGTGAGGGTGGCGCCCATCTCCTCTCCCTCGCTGCTTTACCTTCCCTGACCCTAAAGAGGGCAGGTACCCATTTACAGCTGGGTGAACTGGGGGAACTGTACTGAAGCCAAGGCGCACAAACGGTCACCCATCCAACTGGTAACCACGCTCGACGCTGCTTAACTTGGCTGGGGGAAAGCGAGTGCTCCGACCACTGAGCTATCCCGTCCCGTTTTCAAGTACCTCGCCATATTATTGGCAGCTCTACTACGACTTCAGACGATTTTTCTCCTTGATGGAGTCTGCTTTCCTTTGGTTCCACGCACGACCATTAAAAGTGCACACAGCTTCGCTGAGCTGACATGTATGAATGAGAGGATGGGGGAGGGGGGGGGGGGGTAGAGGGGAGGGTGGTGTGGTGGGGGGAAGGTCAAATAACCCTTTCTTTCATTCAAAGACCACGGGTCATGTCAAAGGAACTCCTGTTTATTTTGACAATACAGAAAATCGACGATTGTCGCTCTTGCACTGAGGCCATGAGTTCGACCCAATATTTAGGCAAAGGGGTGGGGTGGGGGGTGGGGGGTGGGGGGGAGTGGGGGAGGGAGGAGAGAAAGTAGACGGAAATTCCAGGAGCGATGATTTAGGTTTCTGTCACTGCTGTTGGGCGTTTCTCAACTTAACTCCATCGGGGGATAACGTGGAATCTGCATTCTATCTAACTCATCACACCTGAGATTCATCTTTTATTTATTTATTTTATTTTATTTTATTGTCATTTCGAGGGTAGTGGAATAAGCAATCATGTGTTCTTACATCCAGTCCCCGTGTGTATGCATTTTTGTAAATTTTGTTATCCGTTCCCACGGGCTCACAATAGCCAACTCTTTCGAAAAGCGGAACGGGTTTTAACGTGTGGGCAAGATGTTCTGCGTGCGTTCGTGCATGGGACTATAGTCTCATTCGAAGGACTTTTAGGGAGAGTGGAGTCTGCACTGATGTTAACTCCAGGGGAAAATTCCTCTTGAACGAGATTCGAACCGGGTCAGCAGATTACGAGCGCAATGCTCTTCACTCTAACCACCAGGCTATCCCGTCCCATGAGATCGTAAGGACACACTGTCTCCTCTCCATAGTTATAGGGAACTATACACTTCATTTTTTTTCTTTTATTTTCATGGTTGGAGAGTACAAGTTGTTATACTAAAGAGCTTGTCAATGCGTGTAGGCATTCTCAACATGGCATTTCAAAGAATACCAACAATCTGATGACTGTAAGCCGTGCTGGTTTGTTTCTATCAATCTCTCTACCTATAACTAACTGATCCAGCTTGTGTTTTGGCCTTGCATGGCAAAGTTGATGATCTGAAGTCTGTAGCTAGTACCAATAGACTGCGCTGGTTTGGGCACGTTCAACGGAAAGCAGACCACCACATCATAAAAAGAGCAATGAACTTCGTAGTGGATGGAAAGAGACCAAAGGGAAGACCTAGCAAAACCTGGGCTGCCTGTATTGCAGATGGTCTTAGAGAAAGGGGCATAAATAAGGAGGAAGCTCAAAACAGAGAGAGATGGAGAAGGCTCATCAATGTCAAACCTCCCCTGGGAGAAACATGACCCCCCAAAAAAAAGAAGAAGAAGAACAAGAAGAACAAGAAGAACAAGAAGAACAAGAAGAAGAAGATGGCAAATGATCTGCATGACTGTGGTCTTCCCGGCCCGCTAGGAGTGTAAGATATCGTTGAGGATGTAAATACCTGCTGGAATGGGCCTTTTTCTGAAACCTTGTTGTTATTTGATTCACTACTACCCCCCCCCCCCCCCCCCCCCCCCCCCCCCCCCCCCCCCCCCCCCACCTCTTGCATTTCTTGTTATAAGCAATGGTGACGGTTGTGCCATGGTGGTCATTGTGCCATGGTGATTGTGTCGCGGTGATGGTGATTGTGTCGTGGTGATGGTGATTGTGTCGTGGTGATGGTGATTGTGTCGTGGTGATGGTGATTGTGTCGTGGTGATGATGATTGTGTCGTGGTGACGGTGCTTGTGCCCTGGTAATGGTATCATGGTGATTTTGCCATAGTCATGGTACTGGTGACTGTCCGTGTACAATGGTGACGGGGATTGCTCCAAGGTGATGATGCATG
>CM054142.1:70711958-70719458 GCA_028751875.1 Rapana venosa | reverse complement strand
GTGTGTGTGTGTGTGTAAAAGCAACTACCGAAAAAGAGAATAAGAACACACAGACACGCGCGCGCGCGCACACACACACACACACACGCACACACACACACACACACACACACACACACACACACACACACACCACACATTACACTTAACTTCCATTACACTTTCTATTTCCTCGTCTAATATCACTTAGAGTGAACAGACGTTAAATTGAAGACAACAACAACAAGAACAACAACAACAACACACACACACACACACACACACACTTATACACACACTTGCGCGCAAGCACGCGTGCATGCGGACGGTAAGACAAATACAGCCCGATTACCCAAACAATATATCATCGATGAGAACGTGTACTGTGTTTGATGCTAAAACGAATCAAAATTTTAAAAGATCCTTTCCGTTCTGCCCTTGAGCTGTCTTCGTCCATATCAATGCAAGTAAAGGTAAAGGAGTCCCATCACCTATGTGGTCGTAGGGGAGCGAGGCGTCAGACACCTCACTTCTCTAGGGGCCAGCATACTGAGGGTGGCGCCCATCTCCTCTCCCTCGCTGCTTTTACCTTCCCTGACCCTAAAGAGGGTAGGTACCCATTTACAGCTGGGTGAACTGGGGCACTGTGCTGAAGCCAAGGCGCGCAAACGGTTACCCATCCAAGTGGTAACCACGCTCGACCTGCTTAACCTTGGCTGGGGGAAAGCGAGTGCTCCGACCACTGAGCTATCCTGTCCCCATATTAATGACATGTGCAAAAAAAGAATATATGTCAATTTGTGAAGCACGTTACAAGCCTAGACCTTTGATGAAGATGCAATAGTGGTGATATCGGTGAAGAACTTAAGTATCTTCTTCTTTGTCTGTTTTTCAACGAAAGTTCCGACAACAAAATGCTACCGAATTGTTACACTAAACATTCAAATAGGTTACATGACCTAGGAGCAAACATATGAGATCCCCCCCACCCCCCTTACATTTTATACCACTTTAAGTCACAGCAGATTTCTCTGCTTGAAATTCGGGCTGCTCTCCTCGGGGACAGCGCATCGCCACAAGAGCAGCGCCACCCAGTATATTTTCTTGTCCTGTTTGCAACTGAATTACACACGTCTCCAAAAGTCCAAACGCTATAAAACAATATGACCAAGGGGCCAACGTAGAGTACAATGCGTAATAAAGTGTAAGTACAATTATATTATAGAATGAGTCATTTTAGAATAGTGCATGTTGAGCGTACAGGACGAATACAATTGTGAATCATCACAAAGGAATGGAGGAGTTAGCTCCTTCAATATTAAAGTTGTGTTCATTTTTGATCCTATAATAGAAGGTGTTGCCCATTTTTTTGTTTCCAGAGTCAAACCATACTTTCACAAAGTTTTGGCTAAACAAAGCATTAACAAAAAGCAAATGACGACAACAACACACACACACACACACACTCACGCGCGCGAGCGCCTCCCCCCCCCCCCCCCCCCCCCCCCCCCCCCCCCCCACACACACACACACAAGATGACGGGATATCCTGGTGGTTAGAGTGAAGAGCAATGCGCTCGTGATCTGCTGACCCGGGTCCGAATCTCGTTCAAGAGGATTTCTCCTCTGGAGTTAACATCAGTGCCGACTCCACTCTCTCCAAAAGTCCTTCGGATGAAACTATAAACCGAGGTTCCGTGTGCGATGGCACGCAAAACATCTTCCGCAAACGTTAAAACCCGTTCCCCTTTTCGGAAGAGTAGGCCATCGTGTGCCGGTGGGAACGGATGACAAAATTTACAAGACAGCATACAGACAGGGACTGGATGTAAAAAGCACATGAGTTCTTATTCCATTATCCTCAAAATAAAAGAATTAAAACAAATTAAAAATAAATAAAACATACATATAGACAGATACACATGTAGACACACAAACAGACAGACAAATGTAGACAAACACACATGTAAACGGACAGACAGACATGTAGACAGACACACATGTAGACAGACATGTAGACAGACAGACAGTCAAACAGACAGACACAAATGTAAACAGACAGACACACATGCAGACAGACAAACAGACAGACACAAATGTAGACATACACACATGTAGACAGACACAAATGTAGACAGACACACATGTAGACAGACATGTAGACAGACATGTAGACAGACAGACAGTCAGACAGACAGACACAAATATAAACAGACAGACACACATGCAGACAGACAAACAGACATACACAAATGTAAACAGACAGACAGACATGTAGACAGACACACATGCAGACAGACAGACATGTAGACAGACATGTAGACAGACACACATGCAGACAGACAGACATGTAGACACACATGTAGACACACATGTAGACAGACATGTAGACAGACAGACAGACATGTAGACACACATGTAGACAGACAGACAGACACACACACACACATGTAGACAGACACACATGTAGACAGACAGACAGACATGTAGACAGACAGACATGTAGACAGACATGTAGACAGACAGACATGTAGACAGACATGTAGACAGACAGACAGACATGTAGACAGACATGTAGACATGTAGACAGACATGTAGACAGACACATGTAGACAGACAGACATGACAGACAGACAGACAGGCAGGGGACCTACCTACCTACCTACCTACGGCTGGCACTCACTGGCGGCACTGCTGTGCTGGGCGGCAGGTGCACGACTCTGCAAGTCCGCCCTCAGAGGAAGCCAACTCTCCCAGCCACTCGCTCTTCTGCTCTGAGGGTCCTGAAATCAATCCACCAGTCCATCCATAAATCAATCAATCAATCAATCCATCAATCTATCTGTCCATCCATCCATTTATCAATCAATCCATACATCCATTAATCAATCCATTAATTAATCAATCCATCCATTCATCCGTTCATCCATCCATTTATCAATCAATCAATTCATCCATTCATCCATCCATTAGTCAATCAATCATCCATCCATTAATCAATCCATCAATTCATTAATCAATCCATCCATCAATTAATTAACACATCAATCCATTAATCCATCCATCCATCCATTCATCCATCCATTAATCAATCCATTAATTAATCAATCAATCCATCCATCCGTTCATCCACCCATTTATCAATCAATCAATCAATGCATCCATCAATCCATCCATTAATCAAACAATCAATCATTCAATCAATTCATCAATCAATGAATGAATCAATTGGGGGTGTCATTCAGTGAGTGAGTCAGTGGGCCAAAAAGCACCCAATCAACAAATACCGTTACAACAAACAAACAAAAACAAACAAACAAAAACAAACAAACAAATAAAGGTGCAAAGGAACAACCAAACTACCTACCAACCAACCAACCAACCAAACAAACACAAAACAGGCAGCGAACCAATCATTCCCTCTATCAACAATCCATCAACGTCGATCAACAATCACTGAATTGAATCAGTGCAATGGCAGTTGTGTTAGTTGATCAAATAATCAATACAACCTGATAACCGATGCCTTCCCAGTTTGTGTTTTTCCCTCAATCAATTTCACCAGCTGCTCTCTCTCTGTCTCTCTGTCTCTCTGTCTCTCACTCTCTCTCCCCTCTCTCTCTCTCTCTCTCTCTCTCTCTCTCTCTCTTCTCTCTCTCTCTCTCTCTCTCTCTCTCTCTCTCTCTCTCCCCTCTCTCTCTGTGGAAACGATCCATTCACTCCTTGGCAATCATTTCTCAACTTTTCTTCATCTTTTGGATGAGATGATAAGCCCAGATTTCGTGTCCAACACGCATTAAGCGCACGTACAAGAACCCACGGCAACAAGAGCTGTCCCCTGGTTCGTAGAAAAAAAGCCATTGTGTTAGGAAAACAAATACACATGGCACACAGGATTAAAAAAAAAAAAAAGAAAGATGGGTGGCGCTGCTCTTGTGGCACTGCCATCAGCTGCTGAATGAGAGCAGACGGAATTTCATGGAGAGAAATCTGTTGTGACTGAGACAATGCAATACAATACGATCTTTCTTTCGTTTTGTCCGTCTGTCTGTCTGTTTGTCTGTTTGTTTGTCTGTCTGTCTGTTTTTCTTCTTGTCTTTCTTCTGTTGTGACTGAGACAATGCAATGCTATACGATCTTTTTTCGTTTTGTTTGTCTGTCTGTCTGTCTGTCTGTCTGTTTGTTTGTTTGTCTGTTTGTCTGTCTGTTTGTTTGTTTTTCCTGCAGGTGGTTTTGTGATTCAGTGATAATATACCCCATTCAGAAATCAGAGAAACGCGGGCTTGATTTCAGTCTGAATCCAGATATTTTATTTCCGTCTGAATCCAGATATTTTATTTCCGTCTGAATCCAGATAATTATTTGATTTCAGTGTGAATCCAGATACTTGATTTCAGTGTGAATCCAGATACTTGATTTCAGTTCGAATCCAGATATTTTATTTCAGTCTGAATCCAGATACTTGATTACAGTCTAAATCCAGATACTTGATTTTAGTCTGACTACAGATACTTGATTTCAGTCTGAATCCAGCTACTTTAGTACAGTATGAATCCAGATGCTTGATTTCAGTCTCAATCCAGATACTTGATTACAGTCTGAATCCGGATACTTGATTACAGTCTGAATCCAGATACTTGATTAAGTCGGAATCCAGATAATTATTCGATTTCAGTCTGAATCCAGATATTTTATTTCAGTCTGAATCCAGATAGTCTCTCTACCCATATTACCGTAAGCGCGCGTTAGTCTTTCAGATGAGATGACAGACTGAAGTTTCGTGTGTGAGATAAACATGAAGCGAACGTAAAGAAAGCTACAGCCATATGAACGCCGACCCTGCTTAAGTTCTGAAGGAGCAACTACTGGTATGAGGAAACAAAATTGTAATGCACTGTTTTGTAATAATTCGAATTTGCTTGACTTCCTGATTAAAATTGCGTTTAATCCAACAGAACAAAAGCTTGATCTCACTTGCACACACACACATACAGAACACACACACACACACACACACACACACACACACACACACACACACACACACACACACACACACACACACACGTCTAATATCACAACTTGTGAAAGACGTTAAATGAATTTGAACACACACACAAAAGAAACAAACACACACACACAGAAACACACACACACACACAGAAACAACACACACACACACACAGAAAACATATACACAGAAACACATACACACACAACAGCACAACACACAATACACACACAGAAACATACACACACTTCTTTCTTCTTCTTCTTCTTCTTCTTTTCTTCTTCTTTCTTCTTCTTCTTCTTCTTCTTCTTCGTCCATCGGATCGATGATGACATCTATTCATCCTGGGATTGGGTCCATTTCTGTGGGTGCGAAGATACTTATTTGGCCATCGCGCTTGAAAATTCTTGGCTTATGGACAGGGTCAGTGGCTGTTTTGGACTTGGAGGCTCTATCTTTCTTCTTGCTGCATTGCTCAGCTGTCGCAATTTCTGTTTGCTTCGTGGGCCTTTGGCCCGCCAATGCGACAGTACTCGCACTGTGGCTCTCTTGCTGGTGCTCATGATTTTCTCAGTCTTGAAGCTTTCAGACTTTCAGATTCCTTGAAGCGTTTCTTCTGGCTCCCTTGGAGCGTTCCATGCTGAAGTTCGCCAACGAGTTTCTGGAGCCGATGTTGGCATCGTAACTATTGGCCTGCCCGCGATGGTCTGCTCGGAGTGTGATGCTTCGGAAGGTTTCTCTAGTGGTCACCTCGAGTCTGGATCTTGGTCCTGCCACTTGAGCAACGTTTTCTCAACAGTTGTGAAGTTCGCAATGCAGAAGTTTCTGGTGGAGCGATGGTCTGCTGTAAACTTACTGGCCTTGCCCACAATCTTGGAGTCTGCCAAAGGATGCGGTTGCTTGGGATCTGGTGTTGACTCTCATAATGGCTACTGTGTCGGGATGGTACTGCCATAGATGCCAAACAGTTTTCTCAAACAGGTGGTGTGGAAGTGGTTCAGCTTGGTTTCTGTTCAGATGCCTCTCCTGTCCCACACATTCTTTCGGAGTCTGCCAAAGGCAGCGCTTGCTTTGGCGAATCTGATGTTGACCTCGTCATTAATGGTTACTGTGCGTGAGAGGGTACTGCCAAGATAAGTAAATGTGTCCACTGCTTTGAGTCTATGTCCATTTACGGAGATGTTTGGTTCAACGTAGGGCTTACCTGGGGCTGGTTGGTGCATTACCTCAGTCTTCTTGGTACTGATTGTCAACCCAAAGTTGTCGCAAGCATCAGAGAACTTGTCAACACTGTCTTGCATGTCGTCTTCAGAAGCAGCATTGAGGGTGCAATCATCAGCAAACAGGAAGTCGTTGATGATATCTGTTGAGACCTTGGTTTTTTCTTGAAGCCTCCTGAGATTGAATAGTGATCCATCATACCTGTACCTGATGCTGACACCAACATCCGAATCTCTGAACGCAATCTGACAGCATTGCCGAAAACATGAGGCTGAACAGGGTGGGAGCAAGAACACAGCCTGCTTCACTCCGTTGGTGACTGGGAAGGGTTCAGATGCCTCTCCGTTGTCTTGTACTCTGGCCAGCATACCATCATGGAACTGACGTATGATGGCGATGAATTTTCTTGAGCAGCCGTACTTCGCCATGATTCTCCAAAGACCCTCTCTACTAATAGTATCGAAGGCCTTGGTCAGATCAACGAAGGTGGAGTAGAGGTCAGTGTTTTGTTCCTGACACTTCTCTTGGAGCTGCCTGGCAGCAAACACCATGTTGATAGTCCCGCGATCTTTCCGGAAGCCACATTGACTCTCTGGAAGAAGGTCTTGCTCAAGGTGGACTATGAGCCGGTTCAGCAGTACTCTGGCCAGGACCTTGCCTGCGATGGACAGCAGGGATATTCCTCGGTGGTTGTCACAGGCCTGGCGGTTTCCTTTGTTTTTGTATAAATGTATGATGGAGGCATTTTTGAAGTCTTGCGGAAATAGACACAGACAGAAACACATACACACACAAACTCACATACACACACAAACACACACACACACAAATAAACAGAGACACATACACACACAAACACACATACACACACACCGACAAACATACACACACAGAAACACACAAACACACAAACATGCACAAACACACACAACACAAACACACACACACAAACACACACACACACACAAACACACACACCACAAACACAACACACACACAAACACACAACACACAACACAAAACACACACACACAAACACACACACACACACAAACACACACACACAAACCAATACACACAAACACACACACAAACACACCACACACAACAAAACACACACACACACCACAACACACACACACAACACAAATACACACACCACACACCACAGAAAAAACACACACACACACAAATCAACACACACACACACAACACAAACACACACACACACACAAACACACAACAGAAACACACACACACACACACACCACACAGAAACACACACACAC
>CM054142.1:70696958-70704458 GCA_028751875.1 Rapana venosa | reverse complement strand
CTTTACAACAGCGCAGCTTTCATCATCCCCTCTTGATACACTGACTCCGTGGTTCTGGGGTCCTGCCAGGAAATGTGTAGAAGCCCTCAGCGCCTGGGCTTTATCACAGTTCTTGATTAAACCATTGATGCTGGGGGCAACAGCAAAGTGAGAGGCTGTATGGCCAGTGGCTTTCTTTCCCACTCATGGAATTCCACTTTACAGCTTAGTCTTTAGTGATCGACTATGACTCTCTGACTAGGAGGCTTGACTCGCACAGTCCTTAATATGTGCTGCAGCCATGGGGGCTAGTTGGCCTTTGGAGAACATCTCCAACGCTGACTGTCCTTATGCCTCCTTGGCCGAGAGAGTGGGGATGTACTGTGGGCAAGGCATCTCCACTATAATCAAATTTCTGCCCAATTTCCGAAACAGCAGCTGCCTCCTCTGCTGTTTTGGAGGTCATCGTCGAACACGACGGACAAACATACATTCATATACATACAGAAGCCCTCTGAGTGATTTTGTTTCAAGGCCTTGGATTCTCTTTCCAGTTCTGCAGTCAAGGTTCAGCTTTCACACCAGTACATCAGTATGGAAATGGCGAGAGCTTTAAACAAGTTCAGCTTTGTGGGGAAGCTGATCTCCTCGCTTTTCCAAATCCTGTTCAACTTTGCCATGGCCGTGTCTGCGAGAGCTACACTGACCTTTTCTTCAGCTGTAGCGCGGTCGTCTTTGGTCAACGTGGGGGTCAAGTCACACGTCATAACTCTCTTGTCATTACTACGCACACACGCGCGCACGCGCGCAAATAATGATTTGAAAAAAAATATATATATGGAACTTATATAGCGCTGAATCTTGTAAAGCAACAAATCAAAGCGCTCAGATGCCCTTTTTTATATCGAGGATAATGGAACAAGCACTCATGTGCCCTTTTACATCCAGTCCCTGTGTGTATGCGGTTTTGTAAATTTTGTCATCTGTTTCTACCGGCACACAATGGCCTGCTCTTTTGAAAAGCGGAACAGGATTTAACGTGTGCGCAAGATGTTCTGCATGCTTTCGCAAACGAGGCCTCGGTTTATAGTCTCATCCGAAGGACTTGCTGACACCCACACATGCACGCACGCAAGTACACTCAGGCATGCAAGCACGAAACACAACACACACCACACACAACACACACTACACACACACACACACACACACACACACCACACACACACACAAACGACATGTCTGTGTGAAAAGAGTGACACAACAACTCCTCAGAACACAGGAACACAGAACGTTGCTACCTAACATCGCACCGCAGACCTGTTTAGTGACTTCAGCACACATGCAGCTGCGATGAACGAGATGCAGACACAGCCCTTGTTCTCTCCTCTCTCATATTACCGCTGCATTTTGCCAGTGAAGGCCATACATAGCAGTTATACACTTTTTGTACACACACACACACACACACACACACACACACCATAACACACACACACACATATACACACACACCATAACACACACATACACACACACCATAACAACACACACCAAATACACACACCATAACACACACATACACACACACACCATAACACAAACACACACACACACACACACACACACACACACACACACACACACACACTACAGCTTTGTTTCTGTGTGTGACTGTCTTCGACTCTTTCTTTCTTTTCTCTCCGTCTTCTTCTGTCTCTTTATCTCTGTCTCCTTTCGTCTCTGTCTTTTTCTGTCTTTTTGTATCCATCTCTGTCTCTCGCTGTAGTTTTTTCTTCGGGTTTCTGTCTCTTTCTTCTTTCCGTTGTTTTCTAAAAGGAAAGGCAAGAGATATTTTTAAAAATCCTTTCGATGACTCTGCGAAGCCTAAGGGAGGTTGACTGTGAATTGGTTCAACTAGAAACTGGTTTGAACAAAATGTTTATTCCATCAAAACAACAAAACAGCAATATCTGAAATAGAAACTTGGACGATCGTGTTCACATAAGTATTTGCGAGAGCAAAACATGTTTAACATATGTTATATTTTCAATCGAAGACATCTGCGAATAGCTCTACAGCGGACAAAGCTCGAATTAAATCAATAAATGTACAATGGAAAAAAAAGAAGCCACCTTTCTACGAGTGCAACTACATGAAAAACATGAAAGCACTACATTTTATTGGGAATAATATACAGCTCATATGGATCTATGTTGGTGGTGGTTTTTATCAGTTTTTTCAATATATCCTATCAATGTTTGAATGATAAAGAAGAATTATCAACAGTGCCATTGGGTCAGAGTTGTATAAAATCGCGCTGGCCAAAAATAAATACAATCATACTCCAAAATTATCACCGACTCTGGAATTTGGCTGCCTTAAAGATAGTAAAACAACGGTCGCATACGCAAAATCTCACCACTGGTAAACCTCTGTGCTTTAGCGGAGGAACAAAAAGGTAAAGGTAAAGGTGCCCCATAACCTAAGTGGTCATAGGAGAGCGAGACATCAGTGACCTCAACTTCTCCAGGGGCCAGAATGTTGAGGGCGGCGCTCACTCCTCTCCCTCGCTGCTTTACCTTCCCTGACCCTAAAGAGGCAGGAACCTATTTACAGCTGGGTGAACTCGGGGACTATGCTGAAGCCAAGGCGCGCAAACGGTCACCCATCCACTTGGTAACCACGCTTAGTGCTGCTGAACACACACACAAAACTACCGCCCCCCCCCCTCCTCCGCCCCCCCCCCCCCCCCAAAAAAAAAAAAAAAAGGAAAAACCAACCAGCAACTAAACCCAACCAAATCCAAAAGCAGAAACCGAACAGTGCATGTACTGATGGTTATTGGAAATAAGTAGAAAGGAATGTCATTAAAGCTGACCTTTACCAAAAGAGCTGAATCTACCACGTAACACCAGCCCAAGGCATCCAACAACATCACAAAAAGGCACACACACACACACACACACACACACACAAACCACCACACTCATACATGTAGCAGTAGCTCAGCTTGAAGCTTGCAGTTGCTATGCTGCAGGTGTTTGTTGTTCGTGTCCATGTACTGTGTCCCGTTTCATCAAATAAGTTTGGTTCAACCACGTGCAGCCCAAAGAAAGGAGAACAAAAGTGAAAAAAAAACCATGTTTAGTCTGATCATATACTTCCGCTTTGTTCACCAGTATTACAATTCCCTATGTCACTTCCGTCGTCTTCTTTCTGCAAGCAACATGGATGATTAATGTCTTTTTGCCCCACGGCAACGGAAAAAAAAGAAATAACAGAAAAAAAGAGATAAAGGAAATAAAAAACGACAAAAAGACCCAATTAAAGAAAGAAAGGAAGCAAGCAACTCAGGTCTACTTTTGTTTACAAGCAGCGTGGATAAATGTGATGTCTTTCTCAGCTTCAGAAAGGAAAGAAAAGAAAAAAGAAGAAAGGAAGACTTAAAGACAGATAGACAGACAGACAGACAGACACGTACGAAAGAAAGGAAGGAAGGAACGAAAGAAGGAAGAAAGAAAGACAGAAAAACAGACAGAAAGAAAGACAGGCAGAAAGAAAGACAGGCAGAAAGAAACTAAGCGGGAAAAAGCCAAAAGAAAAGTCAGTATGTTTTTTCTAAACCAAGCCATACAGAAACTTTCATAGACATGACTTTCATAGCAGCAGCAGTAGCAGCAGCAGAAGCAGCAGCAACAACAACAACAAAAAACCCAAACAACACAAAATCTCACCAAACAATGCAGGCCCCCCACCCTTATCCCTACCCCAAGCAAACAAATAATAAACCAGTAGCCAAAACAGCAAACAAACAAGTAGCCAAACAAACAAGTAGCCAAACAAACAAACAAGTAGCCAAACCAGCAAACAAACAAGTAGCCAAACAAACAAACAAGTAGCCAAACAAACAAGTAGTCAAACAAGTAACAACATAAACAACAATAGCCAAACAGTAAACAAACAAGTAGCCAAACCAGTAAACAAACAAGTAGCCAAACCAGTAAACAAACAAGTAGCCAAACCAGTAAACAAACAAATCAGTAGCCAAACAAACAAACAAGTAGCCAAACAAACAAACAAAGAAACAAACCCAAACTAGAATTCATACAACCAAGAGCCTTAAGCTTTAGCGCTAACTGGTCAATACACAGACCCTGTCCACACCCGCAGAATATGCGGGCTCCCGCTTCCAGCAGAGCTGAAAAGAAATTAATGCCATAATTAGTGATGCATGCCCGATGCCAGAGCCATAAACTCCCTCCTGAATCTGCAGAAGTGACTGGAAAATGAGGCGGAGAGGGATGCCAGCGGGACAGAAAGAAAAGAGCAGAAAACAAAAAGAAAAGAAGAGAAGAGAAGAACACCATAGAGAAGGAGAATATAAAGAGAGGACAAAAAAATTTTTTTTAAACTTAAAGAAAGAAAACAAAACAACAAGCAACCCACTAGTAAAACAAGCAAGCAAAAAGAAAAAAACAAAAAGAAAACCAAACCCAAAACAAACGAAAACAAAAGAGGAATGACGAAGTATTCTGCAAAAGAATAAATGATGCTGAAAGCAGTGCCGAACAATAAAGGCTCTGCAACAGAACAGGGGGGAAAACAAAGAATGAAAAGAACAGAATAAAGAGAAAAGAAATGGTTAAAAAAAGACAGACAGAAAGAAATGAAACAAGAAAGAAACCAGAAAACAAACTTACTGAAAGGCAACGAGGGAGAATGTGAAGGACACCACTAGGACCTTCTGTCAAACACTACTGCGGGAAAAGCCTTTCGCAGTGTAACCAACCATGATATTATGGCTTTTCTTTTTTTTTGTTTTTCTTTCCTTTTTCGGTATTCTTTCTTTCTTCTTTCTTTCTCCCTTTTATCGTTTCTGTCTTTCATTTATTCTTTCAGTCTTTCTTTATCGATTTATACAATCGTATTCATTGATGGGTTTTCTTTTTTTATACTGGCTTGATGTTGTGTGGTTCGTTTTAGCTTTGTTTTCAGTGGGGGGTTTTCTATCAGGAAAATCCCATAATTATTACATACCCGACCAAGCAAACTTAAACTTAGGAAGGCTCTACACCTTTGTCTCCCTCCTAACAGCGTCATTAGGAGTGACATTGGGGGATGGAGGGAGGTGGGTTAGATAGAAAAGAGAACCTCTTTACCAGGATAAATTTAAATCTTAACTAAGTCATACAGTTCAGTCTTTTGTGCCGACTTCAAGAACAACAAACAGACGTGGGTGTAATTTCCGATCATGACTTGAACGAGTTTTTATTCTGATTGCACACATCCCTGCAGAAGAAAAAAAAGTGTGTAATCTTTACGGTAGGGAGTTTTACCTTCCACCGCTCTGTTAAAGTCAGAAGCAACTTAAAATGGACCTCATGGATCAAAAGTTAGCATGGAGTAAGTCTATGACAGATCAGCAGCTGACTTTCCTTCTTCTTCGTCATCGAACCTCAAACAGCAACTATTGTTATCTGTCACATGAGCCAAAATTTGTTGCGCTGCCGTTAAGCGCCTGACAAGTCAGGCCCAGCACATCCGTCTTTGGCATGAGAAAGAATTGTTACCTTTTAAGTCTTTCTGAAAAAAAAAGGGGGAGGAGAATGGACCAAGAAGGCAGAAAATAGACGAGAAGGAGGTAGACTGGAAGAAAAGGAACACGGCAGAAACAAAGAGAAGGATAGAAAATAAAGGAATTTGTAGCACAGCAGTTTCAGAAGGTGGGGATGCTGTTGATGCTGAGGGTTCCCAGGCAGACCCACGGGGAAGATGGCTGCCGGAAACTCGGGGAAAATTTATTTATTAATTATGTATTTATTTATTCTTTTATATCGAGGATAATGTCCTTTTTTACATGCAGTCCCCGTGTGTATGCGGTTTTGTAAATTTTGTCATCTGTTTCCACCGGCACACAATGGCCTACTCTTCCGAAAAGCGGAACAGGATTTAACGTGTGTGCGCAAGATGCTCTGCATGCGTTCGAACACGAGGCCTCGGTTTATAGTCTCATCCGAAGGACTTTGACATTCAGTTCAATTTTTTTTTTCAAACTGGGAAGAAAGGGCGAGGCTGGGAATCGAACCCACAACCTCACGGTTTACTTGTTGGCAGGCGAACGTCTTAACCATCCTGCCACCTTCCTTCCTTGGGACGATGGTGAATGGGATAATGGTGGATCCAGTGCTCAAACCCAATGTACACAGTTAAATGACTTCCTTTCATGCATGCAGGTTATCAAATGAAGTTGGCTCTGTGTACGATTTGGTTTATGTTTTGTTAGCATTTGTGTTTGATTTGATAAGATAAGTGTTGCAATGCGTTTTACCAATGAATGCCGATTGTAAAAATGAAACTGGCTTTTGAGTTTGACAAGTCGTTTCTGTTGCAATGCATTCACGTAATGCATGACAGTCATTTTGAAAATTTAAAAAATCAGGGTTTTGTGTTTTACCAGCTATATCTGTTGCACTTCCATCATCGCCTGGTCCCAGGTCATTTCTACAGCCGTGTCTGCTGCTCACTTGGCAGTGGGGTGAACTGGTTCCAGTGTTTCTTGAGCAAATAGTGATCAGCGATAAACACGAGGCCGGTTTTAAAACAGATCGATCTTGCTGGTCCTCCTTTAGTGTCTCGTGCCAAAGAACAGATCCACCACCCCGTTCGATTTATTTCCAATAGAAAGATCCGGGCGGCTGTATCGATCTGGCTGTGTCAACGTGGCTGAGCTATGGTGGAGAGAGAGAGGGCTGGGAAACAATGACAGGGCTGTCCTGTTTGGCCGGTATACTTTGATCTCAGCTCTCTTCCTGTCGTGGGCATGTCTACTCTCAACACCAGGGGCTCGGGTTGGACCTCAGCAGTTGGCTAGACCAGAAATAAACGTCTGCGTGAACCAATCAGAAGGTCTGAAAAAGGACTGAATTAAAGGTGTCAATGTAATGAGTCCTCATTTGTCTTTAAAGATGTTTAGGACTATCTCAATTTCCCTGATGCTAAATGAAAAGATTGATCTTTTATGAGTCCCCGTTTGCTTTAAAATGTTTTGAACATCTCAATTTTAATAACACTACATAAAAAGATTGATTTTTTTGGTTAAGTATATCTGCTTGTAGGTATGTTTGAAAAAATTGAAACTATTGTTTCCCTTCCGCATAGCCATAATTTACATTTCAATGGACGTTGCTTGCTTAGAAATAAACTGGAGGAAAACAGAGAGGTAGACAGACAGATGATCAGAAAGCGAGAGAAAGAAAGTTCTGTGCGTGTGTGGTGTGTGTGTGTGTGTGTGTGTGTGTGTGTGTGTGTGTGTGTGTGTGTGTGTGTGTGTGTGTGTGTGTGTGTGGTGTGTGTGTGTGTGTGTGTGTGTGTGTGTGTGTGTGTGTGTGAGTGAGAGAGAGAGAGAGGACATCCACCCATCCATATACCAGCCAAACAACCAACCAGCAAATCAACCAATCAATCAATCAATCCATTTACGTGCACTAGGCCGCTGGGATGTAATCACTGGGTTTAAAA
>CM054142.1:70664458-70694458 GCA_028751875.1 Rapana venosa | reverse complement strand
AATAACAATAACAATAACAACCAAACCATCCAAAGCAAACAGCAGCCTATTGATTTGGGGTTCTACCACATTCACAGAGAAGTCAGGTCTCTGAAGCCTCGCTCCCCCTAAGACCTTGTAGGTTATGGGAACACACACACCTTTACCTCTACCACCTTCAAACAATCTCTCTCTCTCTCTCTCTCTCTCTCTCTCTCTCTATATATATATATATATATATATTATATATTATATATATTATTATATATGGTGTGTGTGTGTGTGTGTGTGTGTGTGTGTGTGTGTGTGTGTATGTGTGTGTGTGTGTGTGTGTGTGTGCACAGGTTGTTGTTGTTGTTGTTGTGCGTTCCCCAGCTTTACACCCTGAGGGGTCACCCAGAACATGCACTCTGACTCACTCACTCATCCCACCTGGGAATCACTGTGAGATTAGAAGGTACACCGGATGAGAAGTTTGCGTGTATGACTCTTTTCAAGTACCTCGCCATATAGGCAGCCACACTCCGACTTCAGAGGAATGTATGCACAGGTGATTCTTAACTGCCCCTCCTCCACCTCACGTTAAGCTTTACACCTACAACCTTTCAGCCACTATCGTGAAAAGCAGAGGAACGCGGGGGGAGTGGAGGAAGCTGGTTGAAAAATCTTCAGTGGTGCCCCCCACGGTCTACAGGACTACGGGATAGGTGAAGGTGAAAGGGGGAAGCTGAAACCACCGTCAATATTGAGACGTTGCCCGGGAGAAAGACAAGCATGTTTAGCTAACACAGGTCAACATGTTTCTGTACGTGGAAACTGGTATTCATAATACATCTTGGTTTGGGGGGATGCATTGGCAGGGCAATGTCTGGTTTATGTGTGAGCCGCGTCATACAATATTGATGCCCATTACTATTCTGGGTTTTGTTTTTTTACACACACAGAGAGTGGTATGACAGGTTGAAACCGTAATTACCGAAGAGGACGGAGAAGGAAAGTGGGAAGATGATCGTGTGGAGTGGACAAGCAGTATTATGTTGTTGTGACTGTTGTTGTTGCTATTGTTGTTACTTTTGTTGTTGTGGCCGCTGGTTTTATTCTTGCTGTTGTTGTTTTTACTGCTTCTGTTGTTGTGTTGTTATTGCTTGTTGTTGTTTACTGCTGCTGTTTTGTTGTTGTTGTTGCTTTTGTTGTTGTTACTACTGTTGTTGTTGTTGTTGTTACTGCTGCTGCAGTTGTTGTTGCTTTTGTTGTTGCTACTACTGTTGTTGTTATTGCTGTTGTTACTGTTGCTTCTGTTGTTGTTGTTGTTGCACGCGATGCCTAACTCACACACTAGAGATCACCAAAAATAATGATGCACTCTGTCCCACTCCCCATACCTGGAAAACACTGAGAGACTGTGCAGACACACTGGCTGAGAAGTGTGCATGTACAGAGGTGGTGGTAAAGGCGTCCCATATCCTATGTGATCGTTGGGGAGCAGGATGTCAGAGACCTCAGCTTCTCCAGGGGCCAGCATATCGAGGGCGGTGCCCATGTCCTCTCCCTCACTGCTTTACCTTCCTTGACCCTAAAGAGGGCAGGTACCCATTGACAGCTGGGTGAACTGGGGGAACTGTACTGAAGCCAATGCGCGCAAACGGTCACCCATCTACTTGGTAACCACGCTTAATGCTGCTTAACCTTAGCTTTGAGGAACTAAGTGCTCCGACCACTGAGCTATCCCGTCCCAGCATGTATGGCTGTTTTAACTTAATTCCTTTTCATCTAGGCAGCCATATTCCAACGTCAGAGAATTGTTTCTTCTTTATCAAGATTACGGGTTGTTTAAGTTAGAAGTTTGTCATGGATGAAAGGTATATCTCAACAACATCTTAAAAACAGCAACAACAACAGTAGCATGTTAATGTAGGTCCTGGCACTTCGCTTGCATCAATACGTGGCAGAGCAGTTGACCTGGCCAGGCTGAGAACAAGGCATTCATCACGCTACTTCCCCCACATTTCAGTCCCATCAATTTTCAGCGGCAGCACTGCAAACTGCCATACAAAGAAAACAGCATCAGAGTGAAATATCTTTTCCTGTCTTTAATTATTAATGGGGGGGCGGTTGAAAATCTGGGCCTTCACCATCAATGCTGGGTGGGTTGGTTTTTTGCTAATCATTTATGGCAGCCATTTTTGTCACATGATCAAAAACGCGCTTTCCTACGTCATTTCCGCTGGTCCCTGCTGACGCCGATTAACGTTGACAGTAGCTGAGATGCCGATCATTAAAAATGAAACGAAACTGACGATTACTTACAGTCAATCACCCCGAGAAATAAAAAAGAACCTCGCTAAAACTGATTTTAGGACAGCAATTTGTTTCATCTTTCTGCTTATCAAAAATGTAACTTCTACTACACTCATTTTGACATAACTTTTTCTTGAATTAATTCCATCAGAAGTCTTTGAAGCACTGTACGATACTGGCATCAATTTTGTTTTTCAGGCAGCGGGTTGTGGGCAAGTTGAACCTGGCTGAGTCCATTCCTTTCCCGGGAAGAGGGGACCTGGTGGAATGCTGGAGTCACTCATGGGCTGGCCAGGCGTGGCATGCTCCTCTACCACCCTGGATGGGATTGAGGTGTGACTAAGACTCCTGCCTGAGTTCCCACACCAGGCCTCAGTGTGTAGCCTCCTGCATAGAAGAACATGCAGGACAGTGGAGTACTCATGCTCACTTGGCCTCAGTGGGAAAAAACCTTCTCAAATGAACACCTCTATGGTGATTCGAACACATGCCCGCAGTACCTCCCAGATCGTAAGTTCAATGCTCTAACCACTAGGCTATCCTGCCCTCTTAACTTCTACATAAAACACATCATAATTTAGCTCAAAAGTTATTTAATACAATAACCCAGATAAAGAAGAAGAACAATAACTTTGCAGACTCACATAGTCTTGGTGCGTTTTCTTCTGTTTGGGTTTAACAAGGACAGGCACATTTAGGATAGGGCAAAATAATGCGAACAATCCCCTTACAACAAAGTATTAAGAGTAGAGGGAGAGGTATGGGGGGTCAGAAAAAAAGGACAATCTAAGACCACACCCCTATTCCAATATCAAAAAAACCTCATTCAAACAAACATTAACATCGTCACGAGGAAAGGCCAAATACATGACCTTGCAGACTTTCTGACACGAGTCCAGCACTCGAGCAGCTCTACGCCTTGTCCCAAGAGGCTTTTGCTCAGCCCCAAGGAATCAGTGTAGGCCCATAGTGACTGGTGGTGGTCATCACTTGCGGCCAGGATTTTAATCAGACAGCCCACAGCCACATGCCTGTCTGCAGTTGGCCATACATGGAGATGCATCTTAACGCCATTTTTCCCCGCCTTCCCCTTTTCTCTCCCTGCCCTATCGATTTGCTGTTGCCCACTGCTGTTGGACAGGGCAGCTAATATGGCCGCCATCACACACACACACAGACACACACAGAGACACCACACATACAACCACTACACACACAGACACAACACACCAGCACTCACACACGACCACCACACACATACAGACACACAGGACACACACAAGGAAACACACACAGACACACAAGAGGGACACACCACAGACAAACAACACACACATATACAGACTACACACACACAAAAAAACAAGACACACACATACACACACACATACACAATACACACACAACACTACACACACACACTACACACACTCACAATACACAACACATCCCACACACACAGGACACACACACACTGAACACAACACACACACACTCCACACACAGACACACACTACACACACACACACACAAACACTCAGAGCCTATACCTGGGCTGGTTGGCTACATGCCCACTTTGTTCTTAGCAGGGGAGAGCGGTGGGGGGGGTCTTGGGGGGGGGGTGCGGGGGGGGGGGGGGGGGGGTGTGGGCGGCGGGGGTGGGGGGAGGGGGGGAGGGGGGGGGGGGGTGGGGGGGGGGGCGGGGGGGGGGGGGGGGGGGGGGGGGGTGGGGAGGGGGGGGTGGGGGGGGGGTGGAGGGGGGGGGGGGGGGGGGGGGGGGGGGTGGGGGGGGGGGGGGGTGGGGGGGGGGGGGAGGGGGGGGGGGGGGGGGGGGAGGGGGTGGGGGGGGGGGGGGGGGGGGGGGGGGGGGGGGGGTGGGGGGGGGGGGGGGGGGGGATAGGGGGGGGGGGGTGGGGGGGGGGGGGGGGGGGGGGGCGGGGGGGTGGGGGGGTGGGGGGGGGGGTGGGGGAGGGGGGGGGGATGGGGGGGGGAGGGCGGGGGGGGGGGGGGGGGGGGGGGAGGGGGGGGGGGGGGGGGGGGGGGGGGGGGGGGCTGGGGGGGTAGGGGGGGGTGCTTCTGTTGTTGTTTTTGTTGCCGCGTGCCTAACTCACCATAGAGATCCCCAAAATAATGATGCCTTGTCCACCCCCCATCCCTGGAAAACACTGAGAGATGTGCGACCCGGGTGAGAAGGTGATTCAGGGGTGGTGGTAAAGGCGTCCCATACCCTATTTGATCTTTGGGGGCAGGATGTCAGAGACCTCAGCTTCTCCAGGGGCAGCATATCGGGGCGGTCCCCATGTCCTCCCCCTCACTGCTTTACCTTCCTTGACCCTAAAGGGGCAGGTACCCATTGACAGCTGGGTGAACTGGGGGAACTGTACTGAAGCCAATGCGCGCAAACGGTCACCCATCTACTTGGTAACCACGCTTAATGCTGCTTAACCTTAGCTTTGAGGAACTAAGTGCTCCGACCACTGAGCTATCCCGTCCCAGCATGTATGGCTGTTTTAACTTAATTCCTTTTCATCTAGGCAGCCATATTCCAACGTCAGAGAATTGTTTCTCCTTTAATCAAGATTACGGGTTGTTTAAGTTAGAAGTTTGTCATGGATGAAAGGTATATCTCAACAACATCTTAAAACAGCAACAACAACAGTAGCATGTTAATGTAGGTCCTGGCACTTCGCTTGCATCAATACGTGGCAGAGCAGTTGACCTGGCCAGGCTGAGAACAAGGCATTCATCACGCTACTTCCCCCACATTTCAGTCCCATCAATTTTCAGCGGCAGCACTGCAAACTGCCATACAAAGAAAACAGCATCAGAGTGAAATATCTTTTCCTGTCTTTAATTATTAATGGGGGGGCGGTTGAAAATCTGGGCCTTCACCATCAATGCTGGGTGGGTTGGTTTTTTGCTAATCATTTATGGCAGCCATTTTTGTCACATGATCAAAAACGCGCTTGCCTGCGTCATTTCCGCTAGTCCCTGCCGACGCCGATTGACGTTGACAGTAGCTGAGATGCCGATCATTAAAAATGAAACGAAACTGACGATTACTTACAGTCAATCACCCCGAGAAATAGAAAAAGAACCTCGCTAAAACTGATTTTAGGACAGCAATTTGTTTCATCTTTCTGCTTATCAAAAATGTAACTTCTACTACACTCATTTTGACATAACTTTTTCTTGAATTAATTCCATCAGAAGTCTTTGAAGCACTGTACGATACTGGCATCAATTTTTTTTTTCAGGCAGCGCGTTGTGGGCAAGTTGAACCTGGCTGAGTCCATTCCTTTCCCGGGAAGAGGGGACCTGGTGCAATGCTGGTGTTACTCAAGCCCTGGCCAGGCGTGGCATGCTCCTCTACCACCCGTGGATGGGATTTGAGGTGTGACTAAGACTCCTGCCTGAGTTCCCACACTAGGCATCAGTTTGTAGCCTCCTGCATAGAAGAACATGCAGGACTAATGTTCACTTACCCTCAGCGGAAAAAAACCCTTCTCGAATGAACACCTCTATGGTGATTCGAACGCATGCCCGCAGTACCTCCCAGATCATGAGTTCAATGCTCTAACCACTAGGCTATCCTGCTCTCTTAACTTCTACATAGAACACATCATAATTTCGCTCAAAAGTTATTTAATACAATAACCCAGATAAAGAAGAATAACAAAAACTTTGCAGACTCCGTTAATCTTGGTGCGTTTTCTTCTGACTGGGTTTAACAAGGACAGGCACATTTAGGATACGGCAAACAAGAACAATCCCCTTAACACAGAAAAGCAAGAAGGGGAGAGGGTGGGGGAGTCAGAAAAAAGGGACAATCTAAGACAACACCACATTCCAAAATCAAAAACTCATTCATGCCAACATTAACATCGTCACGAGGAAAGGCCAAATACATGACTTGCAGACTTCTGAACACGAGACCCAGCACTCGAGCAGCTCAACGCCCTGTCCAAGAGGCTTTACTCAGCCCTCAAGGACTCAGTACAGGCCCAAAGTGACTGGCTGGTGGTCATCACTAGCGGCCAGGCTTAAACAGACAGCCCACAGCCCACAGCCTGTCTGCAGTTGGCCACTACATGGAGATGCCATCAAAACGCCATTTTTCCCCCAGCCTTCCCCTTTTCTCTCCCTGCCCTATCGATTTCCTGTTGCCCACTGCTGTTGGACAGGGCTGCTAATACTGCCGCCATCACACCCACACACACACAACACACACAGAGACACACACACACACACACATACACACACAACACACCACACAGACAGACACACACACAGAAACACACACAACACACACAGACACACACACACACACACACAGACACATACACACAGACACACACACACACACACACACACACAACACAAACACACACACACACACACACACACACAACACACACAACACAGACACACACACACAACACACCCACAAACACACACACACACTACACACACACACACTACACACACACACACACACACACACACACACACACTACACAACACACACACACTACACACACACACACACACACACAACACACACAACAACACTCAGACACTACACTACCTGGACTGGTGCTACAGCCCACTTTTCTTAGCAGGGGAGAGCAGGCCGGGGGGGGGAGGGCAGGCGTGTTTGAGGGAGGGGAGGAAGGGGAGGAGGAAGGGAGAAGGTAGAGGTGAGAATGGGAAAGGTGGGGAGGGAGGCAGCGTGGCGTGGCCTGGCCTGGCCTGGGGTGGCGTGTCTTTGCAAAGGCCTCTGCCTGCCGTCATCAGGCCATAGTTCGTGTTGACAGAAATCGTGAGGCAAGACAAAGGCATTGGGCACCTGCAGATATGCAAGCACGCACGCATGTGGGTGGATCGGTGGTCTAGAGGTAACGCGCCTGTCTAGAATGCGAAAAGTCCGGGTCGGGTGTGTGCGTGGTACGTATCCCGTTTGGGCCCGAAATTTTTCCCCCATCCATTAGACCATGAGTGGTGGTCTGGGCGCTAGTCTTTCGGATGAGACGATAAACCGAGGTCCCGTGTGTTACACAAAATTTTCAACGCACGTAAAAGAACCCACGGCAACAAGAGAGTTGTCCCTGGCAAAATTCTTAGAAAAAAAGCCACTCTGATAGGGAAACAAAAACAGTTGCAGACCAAAAGAAAAAAAAAAAGAAGAAAAAAGGGTGGCGCTGCTCTTGTGGCGACGCGCTCTCCCCGGGGAGAGCAGCCCGAATTTCACGCAGAGAAATCTCGTGACTTAAAGTGGTATAAAAAAAAAATGGAGAGAGGAGACTGACAGAAAGAGAGAGAGATAGAGAGAGAGAGAGACAGACAGACAGACAGAGAGCAAAAATCTGAGGAAAAGTATGTTGAAGGCTGTCGACTGAAGACTCTCCATACAGCCTTTTTTGTTTGTTTTGTTTTTGTTTAATGTCCATTCACTACTTGGTGATAAGGACACACCCGCATTCAAACCAACATCTCTCCTTCTCTCTCTCTCTCTTCTCTCTCTCTCTCTCTCTCTCCTCTCACTCTCTCTCCTCTCTCTCTCTCTCCCTCTCTCTCCTCTCCCTCTCTCTCTCTCTCTCATCCTCTCCTCCTCTCTCTCACTCCTCTCTCTCTATCTCTCTCACTCTTCTCCTACTCACCTCTTTCTCCTGAAGGCTATAAACACAGCCTGCTTTATCCTGAAGGCTTAACACAGCCTGCTTTATCCTGAAGGCTATAAACACAGCCTGCTTTATCCTGAAGGCTATACACACAGCCTGCTTTATCCTGAAGGCTATACACACAGCCTGATTTATCCTGAAGGCTATACACACAGCCTGCTTTATCCTGAAGGCTATACACACAGCCTGCTTTATCCTGAAGGCTATACACACAGCCTGCTTTATCCTGAAGGCTATACACACAGCCTGCTTTATCCTGAAGGCTATACACACAGCCTGATTTATCCTGAAGGCTATACACACAGCCTGCTTTATCCTGAAGGCTATACACACAGCCTGTTTTATGCTGAAGGCTATACACACAGCCTGCTTTATCCTGAAGGCTATACACACAGCCTGCTTTATCCTGAAGGCTATACACACAGCCTGATTTATGCTGAAGGCTATCACATTTTTTTTAAATCAGAAAAATAAATGTTGATGTGTAACATTTCACCAACACCAAAAAAAGTAACATCATTGCTTTCCCCCTGCCTCTGGAGGGCAGAGGACCGCGGGGAGTGGAGGAAGCTGGTTGCAAAATCTTCAGTGGTTCCCGCACGGTCCTCGGGACTACAGGATAGGTGAAGAGTGAAGGTGAAGCCTTTGTAGTGAAGGCAAGCACTACAAGATTGTGTTATCACAAATTCCATATATTCTTCTTCTTCTTCTTCTTCTTCTTGTTATTATTGTTATTATTATTATTATTATTATCAGCCAGTTTTAGTCCTCCAATTGTTTTGGGTCCTTGTTGGACGTTCCCTAGCTTAACCCCTTGGAGGGATCCCCCAGAGCACGCACTCTGTCTCACTCCATCGTACCTGAGCATCACTGTGAGGCTTGAAATACACGCTGAAGGAAAAGTGTGCGTGTATGTATGACTTGTTTTCGAGTACCTCGCCATAATGATAGTCAGGAAATGTGAGGATTGTTTCTCTCTCTCTCTCTCTCTCTCTCTCCCCTCTCTCTCCTCTCTTCTCTCTTCCTCCCCCCTCTCTCTCTCTCTCTTCTCCCTCTCTTTTCTCTCTCCTCCCTCTCTCTCTCCCCCCTCTCTCTCTCTCTCTCTCTCTCTCTCTCTCTCTCTCTTCTCCCCTCTTCTCTCTTCTATTATATGAGAGTAAAGGTCTCTTTTAAGCTCAGAGCTTGTCAGGGCTGAAGACAATCTCAACAAAGCGTCTTAAAAAAAAAAAAACAACAGGCAAGTTAAAACGCAACATCCAAGTGTTTGGCAGAGCAAATTTTCGGTTTATTTAAAACCTTTCCCAGGTTAAAAGATCGGCCAAGGAAGCGTCTTGAAGTAGAGCATTTGAATGGAGGTGGCTGGAACTGGGCCTACGTCAATAACTGATAAAGATCAGTCCCCCAGTTTGGAGGAGTAGGGGTTGTGTTTTTAGTCTGAACCCCCCCCCCCCCCCCCCCCCCCCCCCTCCCCCCCCCCCCCCCCCCCCCCCCCCCCCCCCCATGAAACATTTCTTGAATATTTATAGGAACAGGACGGCCTGGTGGTTAGAGTGCTCATGATCTGCTGACCCGGGTTCGAATCTTCTTCAAGAGGATTTTTCCTCTGGAGTTAACAACATCAGTGCCGACTCCACTCTCCCTAAAAGTCCTTCGGATGAGACTTTAATCCGAGGTCCTGTGTGAGAGCGCACACAGAACATCTTACGCACACGTTAAAACCCGTTCCGCTTTTCGGAAGGGTAAGCCATTGTGTGCCGGTGGGAACGGAATGACAAAATTTACAAAACTGCATACATAAGGGGACTGGATGTAAAAAAAAAAGCACATGGATGCTTTTTCCATTATCCTCGATATAAAAGAATAAAATAAAAATTAAAAAAATAATAAAAATCTTCGAAATAAAAAAAATCAAGTGCTGTCAGCGTGGAAACCAGAGCAAGAGGTGGCCATGTCTGGAGAAGCCTGACTTTATTTAAAGTTTACGTGGTGAGGGAACGAGGGGATAAAGGAGAGGGAAGAGAAAGACAATATCTCATGTACCATGTTTTATAGACCTAATTTTACTTTTTTTCCATTTCTTATTTTCTTCTTCACGACAATAGTGTTGATTGAATCTTCTTCAAGTTCACGAAAACAGGCGAATAAAGACAGGAATGGTTGGATTTTTTTTAAATGCGTATTTTGATGCTTTTGCACGCATCTATACACATCAGAGAGGGGACTGGCCTGGAGTGGAACAGTTGCTGTGAAGGGCGTAGGACCGCGGGGAGTGGAGGAAGCTGGTTGCAAAATCTTCAGTGGTGCCCCCCACGGTCCAAGGATCTACTGGATAGGTGAAGGTGAAGAAGAGACACTAACGACAATGAAAATACCAGTCAAAACGGGTCCACACACACATCATACACATTTATTTACCACAATGTATTGGCACTTTAGGATCCGATTACAGCAATTTTCCCTGAAACCTGAATACATTCAACAAAATTGCCCCCTATGCATGTCATTATTTCTTTTGAACATCCATCGGCAAATCTGTGCTTTATGAACAAGGTGTAGCAAGGAAATGAATCTGGTCTCAATAGAAATAAACGTTTAATGATGTGGGACACGTGTTTAATGAATAAAAACGTTGTTAGTGTTGTTGAATGTGTGTCAGCTTAAACCCCCTGGGGATCACCCAGAATATGCACTCTATCTCATTCTTCACACTTAGTAATTACTTTCTAAAAATTCTTTTATTTCTAGGAATAAGCACCCATGTGATTTTTACATCCAGTCCCCGTCTGTTTGCAATTTCGTAAATTGTCATCCGTTCCCACCGGCACGCAATAGACTACTCTTTCGAAAAGCGGGACGGGTTTTAACGTGTGCGCTAGATGTTCTGCGTGCGTTCGCTCACGGTCTGTACGGGACCTCGGTTTATAGTCTCATCCGAAGGACTTTTAGGGGGGAGTGGAGTCGACACTGATGTTAGCTCCAGAGGAAAAATCCTCTTGAACGAGGTTCGAACCCGGGTCAGCAGATCACGAGCGCTTTGCGCATTATTCTAACCACCAAGCTATCCCGTCCCCCACCATAAGTATGCTCTGAATGAGATGTTGGAGTACATGGATGCATTAATGCACTTTGCCATAATTATAGGCAGCCATACTCCGACTTCGAAAATTGTAATCCTTTAATGGAGAATATGTTTTACTGCGCCAGGAGCTTGCCATAGATGGAGACGATCCCAAGATTACATTTCACAGCATCACGATCTTGAATAATTATAGGCCTTGGCATTTTGGTGACAGGAATAACTGGCCTTTGACACTAATGGACAGAATAAATCAGTACTATCAGCCCTTGTGGATAGCACATATCACCTTGACACTAAACACAACTTGTTGGCTTGAATTTTAATGCATCTTTGACTTTCTTCTTCTTCTTCTTCTTCTTCTTCTTCTTCTTTCTTCTTTTTTCTTCTTTCTTCTTTCTTCGTCATCGTCTTCTTCTCCTCCTCCTCCTCCCCTCCTCCCCTCCTCCTCCTCCTTGTTGTTGTTGTTGTTTTGTTGTGTGTTGTTTTTTCTTCTTCTTCTTCTTCTTTCAAATTTTTTAAATTTTTTTTTCAAATTCTTCTTTTTCAAATTCCCTTTCTTCACATTTTTTTTCAATAGTTTCTTCAAACGCTTCTTCAAATTCTTTGTTGCCTTCTTCTTCTTCACTATCTCTGCTTGTTCTGCCTGTCCTCAGATCAGTCTCTTTTCACATCCTTTCTTCTCTCCATTCTCTTCCTCCGTATGCTCTCTGTCTGTCTTTTCGTCTTTTTTTCCATTCCTCTGTGAGTTTCATCTCTTTCTTGTCCCCTCCATCATTAATTAAGAGCTCCTATTCTTGTGTCTATCTGCCTGTCTGCATATCATATTAAACTCTACTGCCTTTCTTACTACCAATTTCTCTTGTTTGACTCTGTCTGTCTGTCTGTCTTTTTCTGTCTCTGTTACCTGTCTCCTCTTTTTTTCACCCCCTCTCTCTGTGTCTCGTCTCTGTCTCGTTTCCGTCCGCCAACCTCTGCCGTTCCCGTCTGTCCCCCCCCCCCTCCCCCCCCCCCCCCCCCCCCCAACTTATCATTTTCCTTTATTTTCAATTTTTTCTCAAGGACCCCTTTCCGCAAGGGTCGGGCGGGGTACGTAAACCCCCCAAAAAAACCCCCCTCCCCCTCCCACAACAACAATTTTTTCCAGGCATGATCACTTTGCTCCCCTTCCCCGCATCCAGATCAACCCCCACAGAGACAAAAGGGGATCAGGGGATAGAAAAGGAAAGGAGGAGAGGAGAGAGAGAGAGAGAGGAACCAGACAGACAACAACCAGAGCGAGACAGCAGCGAGAGAGGAAAGACCGAGCGAAGACAGCAGAGAGCAACACCAACCAACATAGAGAGATAAAGGAGAGAGGAGGAGAAGGGAGAGGAATTAGATGAGAGAGAGAGAGAGAGAGAGAGAGGAGAACAGAGCAGAAGAGCAGACAGACAGACAGACAGAGAGAGCAGAAGAGAGAAAGAGAGAGAGAAGACAGACAGACAGACGACAGAAGGACAGACAGACAGACAAAAGAGGATAGAGAGATAAGAGAGAAAGAGAGAGAGAGAGAGAGAAGAAAAGGAGAGAGGAAGAGAGAGAGAGAGAGAGATACAGAGCAAGAGACAGACAGACAGGGGAAGATAACAGAGAGGGGAGAAGAGAGAGAGAGAGAGAGAGAGAGACAGACAGACAGACAGACAGACAGACAGACAGACAGACAGGACAGAAGATAGGAGAAAGAGGAAGAAAAGAGAGAGAGAGATACAGAGGCAGAGGAGACAGACAGCGACAATGAGGGAGAAAAGAGAGAGAGAGAGGAGGAGAAACAGACAGACAGACGACAGACAGACAGACAGAGAAGATGAGATTTCAGAGAGAGAAGAGATACAGAGGCAGAGAGACAGACGACAGGGGAGAGGGGAAGAGAGAGAGAGAGAAGAGAGAGAGAGGAGAGAGAGAGAGAGAGAGAAGAAGAAGACAGACAGACAGAAAAAACAGACAGACAGACAGAGATGATTTAAAGATTTTTTCGAGGAAGAAATAAGATCAGAGGGACAAACCCGCCCGTGGAGCGGATGAAGTACGCAGGACACAAGGATCCGAAAAGCGGAACGGGAACGGGCGCAAAGAAGGACAGCACGCAACGGGAGTTTATAGTTAATGAGGGGGGGGAACCGGGAGAAATCGGCACCTATGTGTTTTAACTACAGAGGAAAAATCCTTTGAAAAAGTGAACCCTTTCCCCCAAGACAACATCACTTTAACCTAGCTTCGAAGAAGGGAAGGATTAGAAGGGAGAGAGAGAAGGAGAAGGAGTTTAAAAAGAAGAGATGGAGAGGAGGAGGGAGGAGGAAAGAGAGGAAGAAAGGGAAAGAGAACGAGGGAGAGAGAGTACAGACAGAAACAAGCAGAGAGCAGAGACAGGAAAAAGAGAAAAGAGAGCAGAGAGAGAGACAGAAAAGAGACGACAGAGACAGGGAAAGAGAAGAGAGACGAGAGGGCAGAGGAAACAAGAAAAGAACAGACAAAAGAAGAAAAAGACAGACCAGGCAGAAGATGACAGACAAGACAAACAAGAGACAGAGAGACAGAAGAGGGAGGGGGAAGAGTGGCGCGGTGAAAGAAATGCATTTTGATGAAACCAGTTGCGAATGACTGAGACACGCGCAGCTTCTGTCTTGGCGGGTGTGGACAAGGCCTCAAGACGTTAGATGACCCAAGTCTTTTAACCGCAGAGTTTCTTTAGGGGGTAAATTGGCCGGTCTGGCGTTTAATAATAGAAAAAGGAGTTGTGTGAAGGCAGGTGCAGGATGTTAAACGTTTGTCCTGCAAAATTCGGGGGCTGGGTTTCGGACCAGGGCCCCGCCTTTTCCCATTGACAAAATTCAAAGAATGTCAAAGTCCCCGTAGACTATAAGAGGGCCCTTGGAACAGAGAAATCTTGGCCGTTAACTTTCGCTTGAAAAATAGGCCATTTGGGGGTGGGAAGTGCAAATTTTTAAAAAAATGCCTACACACGCATAAATAAATAAAAATGTCTTCTTAGCGCTTTGATTTGTTGCTTTACAAGATTCAATGCTATATAAATTCCATATATTATTATTATTATTATTATCATAAACAATATTTATTTATTCAGAAGGCTGCCAGTTAGGTTTTCAGCTGTCTCTGATTTTTTTATAAAAAAGATTGATATTGTCACTAGACATGCCAATGTCTTCTTGCTCCATTGGCGTGGTATTGGTGTAGAAAGCTCCCTGATACTTGACGTCAACAGTTCAAAATTCAATGTGCCATTAGTTATAATCTTTTCTTTTGTCAAAAATTGATTTTAATAGTTTATTGTGTCAAAATTGCATCGTTCTCTGATATATGAGCGAAAATGCGTTGTGCTGCCGTTAAGCGCCTGACAAGTCAGACCCAGCGCATCAAAGTTCGATGTGGGAGAGAATGGTTCTCTTTTGTGTCTTTCTTGGGGGAAAAAAGGCAGGAGAATGGACCAAGAAGGCAGAAAATAGACAAGAAAGAGGTGACGGGAAGAAAATGAAACAAGGCAGAAACGAAAGAGAGGGATAGAAAAGAGGGAAATCTTGGCGCAGAATTTCCAGAAGGTGGGGATGCTGATTTTACTGACAGCCCCCCCCCCCCCCCCCTTCCCCTCAGCATCCCTACTGGAGGAAGTCACGGGATTATGTAGGCGGTATTCTGCTTATATGGGACCAGAACACGCCCCTCTGAATACCACCACCACGTCATACAGACTTGACCTAACAGCAGGGCAGGGCCTCCTGCGGCTGAGGAGTCTCAGAGGCGACCTGACCCTGATAGATCAATAAGATCTGTAGCCTGTTGGCTCTGAACAGGCCACTCAGCACATGTGGGGTGGTGGTGAGATCTGCATGAGCAGCGTGAGAGCAGCGGAATTGAAACGTCACGTATGAGAAGGGCCAAAACAGAAGCACAAGTGTTAAGTCAACAATTCGCCCCCCCCCCCCCCCACCACTCCCCAACCAGCAAAAAGCATAAAAATAAGAAAGAAAAAAAGGGGGGAAAAAAACCCATGTTAACCTGCAATCGGTGCTTCGCCAGTAAAACCTGCTAATTCCAATGCTCCGTCATCTGTGACAGTCTTAATTCTCTCTCTCTGTCTCCCCCCCCCCCCCCCCCCCCCCCCCCCCCCTCCTCTCTCTCCTCTCTCTCTCTCTCTCTCTCTCTTCTCTCTCTGTCTCTATGTCTCTTTCTGTCTATCTCTGTGTCTCTGTCTCTCTTGTCTCTCTGTCTGTCTCTGTCTCTTTGTTTCTCTCTTTCTGTCTATCTCTGTCTCTCTTGTCTCTCTGTCTCTGTCTCTCTCTGTCTCTCTCTGTCTCTCTCTCTCTCTCTGTCTCTCTCTCTGTTGTATGTATTATGTATTGATGCATGCGTGTGAATACATGTTTGCTTGCATGTGTTGTTGATGAGAGACTGTGTCTGTGTCTGTGTCTGTGAGAGAGAGAGAGAGAAGAGAGAGATTGAGATGATGAGAGAGAGAGAGAGAGAGAGAGTTGGTGCGTGGTGTGGGTGAGTCTATGTCTGTGTGTCTGTGAGAGAGAGAGAGAGAGAGAAAGAGTGTTGTGTGTGTGTGTGAGTGATTCTATGTCTGTGTGTCTGTGTAAAGAGGGGAGAGAGAGAGATGAGAGAGAGAGTGATGAGAGAGAGAGAGAGAGAGAGAGAGAGAGAGAGAGAGAGAGAGAGAAAGAGTTTGTGTGTGTGTGTGTGTGAGTGAGTCGATGTCTGTGTGTCTGTGAGAGAGAGAGAGAGAGAGAGAGAGAGAGAGAGAAAGAGATTTGTGTGTGTGTGTGTGTGTGTGTGTGTGTGTGTGTGTGTGTGTGTGTGTGTGTGTGTGTGTGTGTGTGTGTGTGTTTTGAGTGAGTCTATGTCTGTGTGTCTGTGAGAGAGAGAGAGAGAGTTTGTGTGTGTGTGTGTGTGTGTGTGTGTGGTGTGTGTGTGTGTGTGTGTGTGTGTTGTGTGTGAGTGAGTCTATGTCTGTGTGTCTGTGAGAGAGAGAGAGAGAGTGCACGCGTGTGGGTGTGTGCGCGCGCGTGTACACCCGCTGTCTTTCTCGCCCTGTTATCAGATGCTCTCCCCCACGTCGTGTTCAACCTGCAGTTGCCTAGGAGCTGGTCAAAATAAAACAATGTCCTTTTTTTTAACGGACACCATAACCTCCATCTCCCCCCCACCCCCCCCCACCCGCACCTCATTTGTGTTCCTGCCCTCCCCCTCCCCCCCCTTTCTCACTTCTTTTTCTTTCCCACTGCAATCACTCATCACACCATATCTCATCCCCATCTCCCCTCATCATTTCATATCATCACCAACGTGACATCTCATTGTGTCACAAATTTTGGGGCGTTTTATCATCATCCGACATCATCACCACATCACATCATCATCACATCAGCTTTTTCGCAGCGCAGCGCAGCAGCAGGGATCACCTATCACCCCCATCATCACATCATCTCACCCACAAAGTGATCATCATCATTTGATCATCACACATGGTATATCATCATACACTCTCACTCTCACCACATCACACCCTCATCACACATCACCCCTAGCTCCACTCATCACCCCCACCCACCACCCCATCATCACATCCATCATCATCATCTCTCATCTCACCCCCACCACCCCCCACCAAAACCACCCTCACATCCCACGCATAACCCCACCACCCTCATCATCATCTCACATCATCATCATCACCATCATCACCTATATCTCACCCCTCATCCCTTTTACCATCACCATCACCATCTCATCATCATCATCTCATCATCATCATCATCATATCGGAAAACCCCCCCCATCCCCATCCCAACTCTCCTCCTCCCTTTTTTAGAATTTATTTTTTATTTTCCCCTTTTCCCCTACGCTTCAACGACAATTCCATTTTGCTGTCTTTTAAAGTGCTGGAGTTTTGGGCGCCTTTGTTTTTTTCTGGGGCTGTCTCTCTCTCTCTTCTCTCTCTCTCTCTCTCTCTCTCTTTCTCTCTCTCTCTCTCTCTCTCTCTCTCTCTCTTCTCTCTTCTCTCTTCTCTCTCTCTCTCTCTCTCTACCCCCCGCCAAGCATAATGAGATCATTAAAACCGGGGGGGGGGGGGGGGGGGGGGGGGGGGGGGGGGTGTTAAAATCCCACAACCAACTGGTTTTCAGATTAGTCGCAAAACAAAAAAAACAAAAGTAAATCAACGAAAAGGTTTGTAAAAGATCTCTACTACCTTCTTCTTCTTCTTGTTGTTGTTGAAACTGTGTGTTGTGTTGAAATTGTATTGTATTGTATTCTTTTGTGTGTTCTGTTATATCGTTTTATATGAATATCATATCACCAAAGCGGGACTGAAAATGAAAAGAAAAAACAAGCTTTAAATTTATGATCAATTTTTCATTTCTATGGCTGGTTGCCTCCTTGTTCCTTGTTATACTGACAATCTGTGTTTCAGTTTTCAGCCTGTCTGTCTGTCTGTCTGTCTGTTATGGCTACACAGAACCAGACCTGACGCTATGATTTGATATTTTGTTGTAACGTCTGGTCCTGCTTGTGTGAGTCCATTGTTCTCTTGTCGGTGTATTCCTTTTGTTGGGTCTTTTTTTCTCTCCATTGATTACACTTTTGTTAAAGAAAAAACACGATATTTCTCTGTTTCGTTCAGTCTGTTACGGTTGAAGTATTCTTTTCTGTTCGCTGTGTGTGTGTGTGTGTGTGTGTGTGTGTGTGTGTGTGTGTGTGTGTGTGTGTGTGTGTGTGTGTGTGTGTGTGTGTGTGTGTGTGTGTGTGTGTGTGTGTGTGTGTGTGTGTGTGTGTGAGTGAGTGAGTGTGTGTGAACTAAACTAGGGATAATAATTATGTCAGTTTTGACTAAACTAGTAAACAAATTTTGCATGACTGCGTACGTTGTCATTCTGTCTCTGTTTGTCTGTCTATCTGTCTGTCTTTGTCTCTCTGTCTCTATCTATCTATTTTTCTATCTATCTTGTGCGCACACGCACGCGCGCGCGCGCGCGAATACACACACACACACACACACACACACACACACATCATTCATTCTCTCACCCTGGAATAAACAAATGACACCAACACTTTTTGAATGGAATTCTTTTTCGTTTTGGTCATAAGATCTCTTTTTCCACTCCTATTCCTTTTGCAAACAGTCTCTTCTTAACAGTTTAAACCTCTAACCCGTTTTATTGAACATTTCGAAAGACGAAATAGTGAACATTCAACGTGTTTGTTCTTCATTAAGTCTCACAGTTCTGCTCAACTTTATTTGTATTGTGGGTTTAGCGAGAAAACATCTCCCTTTTTCTTCGTCTCTGTCTCTGTCAAAAGAGTTCTCTATCTCTGTCTCTGTTCTTTTGTTTCGCCGTCAATACCCTCCTTTCCCGTTGGCAATAATGGGGCTTTTTTGTGTGAATGTTTGTGGGTTTTTTTTTCTCTCTGACCAGACAAAGATGAAAACACCATGGCTATCATGCTAATCAATCCTACCGTTGTGCCTGTGGGGAACTATCTCTGGAATCTAAATGGGCTGATGGTTTGGACAGGCCTTGTGTTCTCTTGTTTCCTGAAAGCATCTCTTTCCATCCGATAAAGAGAGAGAGAGAGAGAGAGAGAGAGAGAGAGAGGAGAGAGAGAGAGAGGAGAGAGAGAGAGAGAGAGAGAGACAGACAGACAGACAGACAGACAGACAGACGGACAGACAGACAGACAGACGGACAGATACAGACACAGAGGTGTGTGTGTGTGTCTGTCTGTCTGTCTGTCTGTCTGTGTCTGTGCAACTGTCTGTCTTCTGGGTGTCTCTCTATCTGTCTGTCCGTCTGACTGTAGGTCTGTTTGAATACATATCTGTCTCACTTTGTCTATAAATTTTGTGTGTCTGTACGAGTGCAAGTTTGTTTCTCCTTTTATGGGATTCTCTGTCTAACTGTCGGCCTGTGTATATAGTTAGATGTGATAGAGTTAGATATAGTTAGATGTGTGTTATGAAATTGAGATGAGTGGTGGC
Source organism: Rapana venosa (assembly GCA_028751875.1). Taxonomy (NCBI): domain Eukaryota; kingdom Metazoa; phylum Mollusca; class Gastropoda; order Neogastropoda; family Muricidae; genus Rapana; species Rapana venosa. The sequence continues at coordinate 70,675,386 of CM054142.1, read as the reverse complement.
AAAGTTAGAATGTTACCATCATAGCACCTCTCATCTCTCTCATCTGCTCCCATAACCCCCTCCGGGGTCGTAGGGGCACTGCATTGACGAACGTTGCACCAGCTGGCTCCATTTGCGGCGGTTGTGTTCAAGTACCTGGGTTGTGGAGAAGCTCTTCCCTGTCCATTCAGTGATGTTGTCTGCCCATTTCTTCCTCTGTCTGCCTCGCCTTCTCTTCCCCTGCACTGTTCCCTGCAGTATGGTTTTGGACAGCCCATCTGATCTAGTCACATGCCCGTACCATCTTAGCTTCCTTTTCTTGATTGTGGTCAGCAGGTTTTCGTAGTGCTTTACTTGTTGGGTGATGGTTTGTAGGACTTTGTTGTTGGTAGTGTGGTCCATGTATGAAATGCCAAGGAGTCTTCTGAGGCAACTCATCTCTAGAGCTTGGATCCTCCTTTATAGATCTGCATTCAATGTCCAGGATTCGCACGCATACAGATATGTAGAGATGACTAGTGCATGCAGTAGCTTGACCGTGGTCCTGAGAGAGATGTTTCCGTCTTTCCAGATAGTCTTGAGCTTTGCCATTGCTGCTATTGTTTGTGCAGCTCTTGCGAGGATTTCGGTTTTTGAACCTTCTTCACTAATAATAGCTCCAAGGTACTTGAAGTGATCTACAACCTCAAGTTCTTTTCCACTGACTTTGATCTTGGTAGTGATTGGCTGAGCACTGTTTGTCATGAGTTTTGTTTTCTCGGCACTGATCTCCATGCCATATCTGGAGGATGTTTTGTCCAGGTGGTACACTAGGTTGGCTAGTTCTTGTTCATTTCCTGCAAGTCCGTCGTTGTCATCAGCAAACCTGAGGTTGGTGATTATCCGCCCTCCAATACTGACTGTGCCAGTGTGATCTTCTAAGGCATAAGTCATTATGCGCTCAAGGAAAACATTAAACACCATAGCACCAACCCTTCCAAAAAAGAAAGTATAAGGGAAAAAATGGACATGGGTAGCCGGCTTTGCAATTTTGAAACAACTCAATAGATTTGTTGCTTCAAAACTGACTTGGCTGGTAGATTTTTTTTACTCTGCCTTGACATTGCCAAAGTGAGGGCTTTGCAATTTTGAAACAATTTAACAGATTTGAGGGGGGGGGGGGGAGTGGAGGGGGTGGGGTTGATGTCAATAACTGACTTGGCTGATTGATTTGGGGTTAAGTTGTCCTTGACCCTGTCACAGTTGATGAACTTGATCTGGTCACAGTCCATTGCACGTCTGTAGATCGCTGTTATCGTCTGTTTCGTGCAAGTCAATGGAGTGGTGATGACTTTTGTGAATTAAAATGCTTTGGCATTTCCAGAAAAATTGATCGGCCACAGGCGAGACTAAAAGAAATGTGCACGCACGCATCACGCATGTGTATGCATGTTAGCTAGTTAAAACGCTACAACGCTGTTCACACACTGCAACCGTTACAACACACACACACACACATGCGCACGCACACACACACACACGCGCGCACACCCACAGGCGCGCGCGCACACACACACACACCACACACAGCGCGCGCGCGCGCGCGGACGTCCTGCTGATTGAAATCTGTAAAACTTGCATGCACGCTGTTGCTGGCTTCCCCCTCCTTCCTCCTCCCCTTTCCTTCCTCCCTCCTCCTCCCTCCTCCTCCCCTTCAATTTTCTGCTTCCTAAGAATAAGCAGCAGCAGAAAAAGAAACAACAGAAGAGGAACAAGCAGAGGAAGAAGACGGAGATGCAGCAGCAGAGAAAGAAGAAGAAGAAGAAGAAGAAGAAGAAGATGATGATGATGATGATGATGATGATGATGATGATGATGATGATGATGGTGGTGGTGGTGGTGGTGGTGGTGGTGGTGGTGGTGGTGGTGGTGATGGATGATGATGATGATGATGATGATGATGTGATGATGATGAAGAGGATGAGAGTGAGATGATGATGATGATGATGATGATGATGTGATGTGAGAGGAAGAAGAAGAAGAAGAAGAGAAGAGAAGAAGAGAGAGAGAAGAAGAAGAAGAAGAAGAAGAAGAAGAAGAAGAAGAAGAAGAGAAGAAGAAGAAGAAGAAGAAGAAGAAGAAGAAGAAGAAGAAGAAGAAGAAGAAGAAACTGATGATAATGATACTGCTTCTACTGCTGATGATGATGGTGATTTATGTACCCCCCCCCCCCTTCCCTCCAAAAAGAATATATTTATGTTCTATACAAGACAAAGTGGCCTGGACCCTATAATTACCATGTTGTTGTTCATTCAAAACTGCCATAGACATAAGTAAAGTAAACTGCATAGGGCACAAGTTTCACCAACACACAAAGACCGTACCGATAACGACCGACAAAAGCAACACAACATCCAAATGCACCAGTGAGATCATCAGTATGAATTCACAAAACAAAAAACAAAAAAATAGTCCCAAGCGATCATTTCTGTCATTTGTCATTGAAACAAAGGTATCGAGGCTTACATCAACATGTTGTAACTTTGTGCAAGTGGGAACGGATGACAAGTTTTACAAAACTGTATAAAAACAGGGACTGAATGTAAAAAGCACGTGAGTGCTTATTCTATTATCCTCAAAATAAAAGAATGATAAAGAAAATAATATAATGTTGATATTGCCTTCAGTCATGACAGGCTCTCTTAAACATAACAACCTATGCCTTCCTTTACAGGGAAAACAATCTGCACTGTTGGGTAAGGCTGCCTGTGTAGTGAGGTACTTGAAAAAAGTCATACATATAAACTTCTCATTTAGTGTGTACTTCCAATCTCACAGAAATTTCCAGGCGAGACAAATGAGTCAGATTGCATAATGGCAGAAATTAGGTAACCCCTGGCCCAGAGTGTTAAGCTGGGGAAGTCGCCACAACAATAACAGCAACAACAACAGCAACAACAGCAACAGCAACAGCAGCAATCACAACAATAACAATCACAACACCATGCTCGTGTTGATTTATAGAGTTTCCCACACAAATGTTTAGACTAAAATACCCTATTAGAAAACAAAAGCTATATCCAGAAGAACTCCCCTCCCCCCTACCCCCACCTCACCCCTCACTAACTACAAAATGAGTATGCCTGCTGATAATTATTACGATGATAATTACAGGGTTCCTTTGTTCCAGTAAAAAAACAAAACAACACACATTCTCATAACTGCTGTGCTTACGATCAGGAAGAACGGTTTTTCTTGTAGGAGCAGATGCTGGGCTTTTTTCTGTTTTGTTTTGTATTTTTCTGTTCCGATCATGCAGGGAGTAGCAGAAGTTGATGTTTCTGACTATGAATGGCCAGGCAGGAGGAGGCTGTAGTGCTCCAGTGTGTCTGCTAATGCACGGCCTTAATGACTGGTGTTGCCTGCAGAGTGCGGGCTGTTGCATAATTATTCTGTGGTTGTTGCATAATTAATCGGTGGCTGTCGCATAATTATTCTATGGCTGTTGCATAATTATTATGGGGCTGTTGCATTGTCTGTTGTTGCATAATATTTTGTGGCTGTTGCGCAATTATTCTGTGGCTGTTGCATAATTATTCTGTGGCTGTTGTATTTTCTGTGGCTGTTGCATTTCTGTGGTTGTCGCATGTTCTGTGGTTGTCGCATTTTCTGTTGCTGTCGCTTTTTCTGTGGCTAGCTGTATCGATACCTCCCTCCTTAAGCGCCCCAGATGATGAAGCTATGACTCATGCTTTGTTTTTACTGGATTGTGGTTTCGATGGGAGTTGTGTGTGTGTGTGTGTGTGTGTGTGTGTGTGTGTGTGTGTTGTGTGTGTGTGTGTGTGTGTGTGTGTGTGTGTGTGTGTGTGTGTGTGTGTGTGTGTGTGTGTGTGTGTGTGTGTGTGTGTGTGTGTGTGTGTGTGTGTGTGTGTGTTAAGGGAGGGGGAGGGGAGGAGGAGGGCTGTGCGTTTGTGTGAGTAAAGGGGGCTGATGGGTGGGGGTGAAAGTGGAAGTGGGGGTGTTGTGTGGGTGGGTGAGGTAGAGAAACAGATACATATACAGACAAAATTTGATACAAAGAGAGCGAGATACAGACGAAGAAAGACAGACAGACACAGAGACAGACAGACATAATGATAACTCCAATGACATCAGCACTAACATAGTTATAGACGGCAAGAAAATTGAAACCATCCTTGGCTTTAAATATCTGGGAGCTATGGTGTTGGATGAAGGATCAAAACCTGCAATTCTCTCCAGGATAGCCCAGACCACAGCTGCAATGACCAAACTGAAAGTCCTCTGGAATGACAAGAACATCGCCATCAGCCTCCAGATCAGACTGATGCGTTCCTTGATCATGTCCATATTTTTTGTACGCATGTGAAAAGTAGAGCATAACAACAAACATTGAAGAAAGAATACAGGCAATGGAGATAAGATGCTTTCACAAACTCCTTGGTATCTCATATAGAGATCACATCACTAATGAGAAAGTGAAAACCAGAATTAAAAACGCCATCGATCCACATGAAGAGCTCTTGACTTCAGTGAAAAGACAAAAACTAAAGCGATACAAGAACGTCACACGAACATCTGGACTGGCCAAGACTGTCCTACAGGGAACAGTACAAGGAGGGAGACGAAGAGGCAGACAGAGAAAATGATGGGAAGACAACAGCAGAGAGTGGACTGGCCTTGAGTGGAACGAATTGTTCCAGAAAGCAGAGGACCGCGGGGAGTGGAGGAAGCTGGTTGCAAAATCTTCAGTGAAGCCCCCACGGTCTAGAGGACTACGGTGAAGGTAACGTTATAAAAGTGGGCCGAGCACAGACCCCTGAGGAGTACCATATTTAATAGTTCATTAGAATTTACATGCATACATACAGGCAGATTGTTACCAGTTGTTTATATATATATATATATATATATATATATATATATATATATATATATATATATATATATAATATATATATATATATATATAAATATATATATATATATATATATATAATACTATGAGATAGAGACTAGTTTATGAGTCTTCATAATACAAGCTTATAAAGGAATACTGTAAGCTTAATCAAAAGCTTTCGCCAAGTCAAAAAACAAAGAATCACAGAGCTTGGCTTTTGGGGGGCTTTTATTGTTGTTGGGTTTTTTCGTTCTTTGGTTATGCTGAGCCTATGCAGCATCTATCTGACTGATGCCATTAATTTTAACGAATGCTTTTTTTTTTCCATGAAGCCTGAATGTTTTTGAGTAAAAGGTCATCAGAATATCTGCAGTGATAGATATGTGTGCTATCTTTCTACTTATCAAAATAAAGTTAGCACACACAAAATGGAAATGAGTCTACGATTGGATGGTTGAGATCTATCACCTGACTTCAACTCAGGACCCCCTTTGCATTCTATATTTGCATTGTGTGGTATTATGTTAAATTGTGTTTATTGTATTGTGGTGTGGTGTGGTGTGGTGTGGTGTATTGTAGTGCAGTGTAGTGTAGTGTACTATCGTGTGGTGTGGTGTGGTGTAGTGTGGTGTTGGTGTGGTGTGATGGGGTGGGGTGGGGTGTGGTGTGGTGTAGTGTGGTGTGTTGTGGTGTGGTGTGGTGTGGTGTGTGTGGTGTGGTGTAGTGTGGTGTGGTGTAGTGTGGTGGGGTGTGGTGGGTGCGGTGTGGTGTGGTGTGGTGTGGTGCGGTGTGGTGTAGTGTAATGTAGTGCAGTGCAGTGTAGTGCAGTGCAGTGAAGTGTAGTGCAGTGTAGCGTAGTGTAGTGTAGTGTAGTGTAGTGTAGTGTAGTGTAGTGCAGTGCAGTGTAGTGTAGTGTAGTGTAGTGTAGTGCAGTGTAGTGTAGTGTAGCGTACTTTAGTGTAGTGTACTGTAGTGTAGTGTAGTGCAGTGTAGTGCAGTGCAGTGTAGTGGAGTGGAGTGGAGTGTAGTGTAGTGTAGTGTAGTGCAGTGTAGTGCAGTGTTAGTGTAGTGTAGTGTCGTGTGTGTGTGAGTGTGTAGTGTATGTGTGAGTAGTGTAGTGTAGTGGAGTGGAGTGCAGTGCAGTGTAGTGTGGTGTAGTTTAGTGTAGTGTGTGTGTGGTGTATGTGTAGTGTAGTGTAGTGTGGTGTAGTGTAGTGTAGTGTAGTATAGTGTAGTGTAGTGCAGTGCAGTGCAGTAGTGTAGTGTAGTGTGTGTGTGTGTGTGTGTGTAGTGTGTGTGGTGTAGTGTGTGTGTGGTGTAGTGTCGTGTAGTGTGGTCTAGTGTAGTGTAGTGTAGTGTGGTGTTTTGTAGTGTAGTGTAGTGTGGTGTGGTGTAGTGTAGTGTAGTGTGGTGCGGTATGGGTGTGGTGTGGTGTAGTGTGGTATGGTGTAGTGTAGTACAGTGTAGTCCATTGCAGTGTAGTGTAGTGTAGTGCAGTACATTATAGTGTAGTGTAGTGTAGTTAGTGTGGTGTAGTGTAGTGTAGTGTAGTGTAGTGTAGGTTGTGTAGTGTGTGTGTGTGGTGTAGTGTAGTGTAGTGTAGTGCATTGCAGTGCAGTGTAGTGTAGTGTGGTGTGGTGTAGTGTAGTGTAGTGTAGTGTGGTGTGTGTAGTGTAGTGTAGTGTGGTGTGGTGTAGTGTAGTGTAGTGTGGTGTAGTGTAGTGTAGTGTGGTGTGGTATGGTGTAGTGTAGTGTAGTGTGGTGTGGTGTAGTGTAGTGTAGTGTGGTGTGGTGTAGTGTAGTGTAGTGTAGTGTAGTGCAGTGTAGTGCATTTCAGTGTAGTGTAGTGTAGTGTAGTGCAGTACAGTATAGTGTAGTGTAGTGTAGTTGTAGTGTAGTGTAGTGTAGTGTAGTGTAGTGTAGGGAAGTGTACGGTAGCGCGGTGTAGTGTAGTGCGGTGTAGTGCATTGCAGTGTAGCGTAGTGTAGTGCAGTACAGTATAGTGTAGTGTAGTGTAGTGTAGTGTAGTGTAGTGTAGTGTAGTGTAGTGTCGTGTCGTGTAGTGTAGTTTAGTGTAGTGTAGTGTAGTGTAGTGTACAGTAGTGTAGTGTAGTGTAGTGTAGTGTAGTGTAGTGTAGTGAAGTGCAGTGTAGTGCAGTGTAGTGTAGTGAAGTGCAGTGTAGTGCAGTGTAGTGTAGTGTAGTGCAGTGTAGTGTAGTGTAGTGTAGTGTAGTGTAGTGTAGTGTAGTGTAGTGTAGTGTAGTGTAGTGTAGTGAAGTGTATACCACTTTTAGACACAGTATCTTTCTCTGTGTGGAATTCAGGCTGCTCTCTTTAGGGGAGAGCGCGTAGCCCAATAAAAAAAAAACCGGTACCACTCACTTTAAAACATCCTCTTTACAGTGTATCTTTCACCTATTAAAGTGGCTTTTCTTTTACATAATTTTGCCAGGTACAACTCTACTGTTATCGTTGGATAAGTGTGTGTGTGTGTGTGTGTGTGTGTGTGTGTGTGTGTGTGTGTGTGTGTGTGTGTGTGTGTGTGTGTGTGTGTGTGTGTGTGTGTGTGTGTGTGTGTGTGTGTGTGGTGTGTGTGTGTGTGTGTGTGTGCGTGTGTGTGTGTGTGTGCGCGCGCGCGCGCTTTTGAAAAACATTTGACTATTGAAATTTTATTTCATAGATTTGGTCTGCAGCGTACCATGTTTGTAATAATATTATATGTTTGTGTAAACTATTGATTGTTTGTCATTGGTTGCATGACTGTGTAAGATTAGGTTGAATGCATGCGCTTTGATTTGTCTTTGCAAGATATAGCGGCTATATAAGTTCCGTTTATTATTATTATTATTATTATTATTATTATTATTGTTGTTGTTGTTTTACGTGCGCAAACTGTGCAATACACATAAGACCTCGGTTAGTCGTATGATCTGAAAGACTAGTACCCAGACCACAACGCAACGTCTAAAGGATGGGGGACAAAAAGTGGATGGGGGGCAAAGTTCGTGTTTGGAAGTGATTGTGTTTTCTTCAATGCATAAAGTTCTGATACAACACTAAGCAGACCAGTAATGAATGGAGCATACAGTATGTTTTACCGTCTGTAGTTCATCCACATGTCTTGTCCCTGAATAGTTATAACATTTTTATGTTCGGGGAAGTGCAGAATCCTTTGACTTTTTTATGTTAACTAAGCTTAGTCGTTGTGAGAATGGAGGCGAAGTATGCATTAATATCGACAGGGGACATATCCTTGGGATAAGATTCCTTTTTACAAGATGGCTTAGCTAATGATTGATTTACAGCGGTTCACATTGATTCTGTGCAGAGTTTTCGCGATACTAGCTGGATCTCGTAAATCAGCCTCGTTGCTTTTCTGCTATTGTTGTTCCTGGTTTCGCCATCATCATCAGCAGCAGCAGCAGCAGCAGCAGCAGCAGCAGCAGCAGCATATCTGTCATTTTAATTTTTTTAAAAATTCTTTTGTGCTTTTTAGGTGTGTGTTTTTTAAAAATTTACATTCTAATCATTATTCATGAACATTATCATTCTTCTTCGTATCGTTATCATCATAATCATTTTCATCATCATCATCATCGTCGTCGTCGTCATCATCATCATAATCATCATTACTGTTTCACACCCTTGTGACTATATTTGCTGTCTTTCTAACCTGAACTCTATACGTGTGTTAACCAGCTGCTAAAAATCATTACTTGAAGCCTAAGATGCATCAGAGAGAGAGAGAGAGGAGAGAGAGAGAGAGAGAGAGAGAGAGAGAGAGAGGAGAGAGAGGAGAGAGGAGGGAGAGAGGAGAGAGAGAGAGAGAGAGAGGAGAGAGAGAGAGAGAGAGAGAGAGAGAGAGAGAGAGAGAAGCTCTGAACTTGAATGATTAATTGCACATCGGCCTTGGGCCACAATACAATGCAAAGTTGATTTGGGAAAGCATCACGATATAACGCAGTATATAACACACAGTAATCAACATTCAATACATATTCATGCGTTTTCAGTATACGGAAACACTTCTAAGGTGCAGATTAAATTTAGTTTTGCTTAATTTTGCTTGGCTAGTTTTATCGGAAACAAGATTACTGTACAGAGAGAGAGAGAGAGAGAGAGAGAGAGAGAGAGAGAGAGAGAGAGAGAGAAGGAGAGAGAGAGAGAGAGAGAGAGAGAAACAGAAGACAGACAGACAGAGCTCTAGAGACAGAGACAACAACACACACACACACACACACACAACACACACACACACACACACACACACACACAACACACACACACACATGGAAACAAATGACAAAATTTACAAAACCGCATACACACGGGGACTGGATGTAAAAAAAAGCACATGAGTGCTTATTCCATTATCCTCGATATAAAAAAATAAATAAAAATAAAATAAACACACACCACACACACACAACACACACACACACACACACACACACAACACAAAGGGAGAAATTAAAGAAAAAGACCAGAAATAGGGTTGTGGGGGGGGGGGGGGGGGGGGAGGGGGTGGGAGTGGAGAAACAACAACAACAAACACCCACTCACCTTTAAACTCGTGTCGGAGTCGTAGCAGCGATGTTGCCACAACCACAACAACCGATCTGACAGCAACAATGCAGCAATAATACTCCACCAACAATCTCTTTACCGAAAAAAACAACCCCAACAAACCCTCAAATACTACCAGCAGTTTATAATTTCTAGGTTAGGCAAACAACTTTCAGCTGATTTTGACACTCATTTAGCCGTAAAGGAAAAAAAACCCCACACACACAGGCAAACAAGTACGGCGCATACAAAAGCACAGACCATGAAAATTCTTCACCGCCGTCACCACGTTGCTCTTTGGTTTGATCTTCAAACCTTCTCCAACTGACCATCAAATGTGAGAATGTACCATACAAGTGAATACTGTATAGAGATTAGAAAAAAAAAAAAACACCCACATTAACCATAAAGGATAACCGCCCTGATATTGATGATGATAATAACCTGAAAGCTGAAGAAGAAAATAAATGAATTAATTGATTACTGTATCTGTCTATGCCAGCATGTCAAGCGAGGTTTCTCTCTGTCTGTCTGTCTGTCTGTCTCTGTCGTGGACAGGCTAAGAAGGAGAATGACCGATTCGACCCAGTCCGTTTTGTGGGCGTTTTTCACCTGTATCCTCTCTCTCTCTCTCTCTCTCTCTCTCTCTCTCTCTCACCTGCAGGAGCGACACGGCACGGCACGGCACGGCACGGCACGACACAGCATCATGGCTTGTCGCTTGGAGGGATTAATTTTCCACCTGAGGTCGGTGATGGGGGAAGAAAATCACCCCCCCCCCCCCTCCTCCGCGTCTCCTGTGCATTTGAGCCGGTGGGGAAGGGTGTGTTGGGGTGGTAGTTAAAAGGTTTTGAGAAGTCTTTTTTAACAAGAAAAAGTTTTTAAAAATTGTCAGTGTAATAATGGATAATAGTATTGAGACTTTAAAAAAAAGAGATCATGTTTCAGTACTCACAATTAGTTTGTCAATGAGTATAGAGCCTTTCGTAAACGTTATGTTCCATATTTGCCAAGATATGTTTTTGTTGTTGTTGTTGCTGTTCCTGCTGGTGCTGGTGCTGGTATTACCGTTGTTGTTGATGATGTTGTGGTTTGTTGGTTGTGTGTTGTTGGGCGGTCCTTCTTCTTCGAACGCTCAGACAGCACCCACCCACCCACACAAAAAAAATCCCTGAGATACTTTTCACATGGTGGTCCACACAAAACAGACGACACCTGTTCTATCCTTCCTCCTGTTCTGCTTTCTATCCACTTCTTTTATTCTTCCTTCCAGCTTTCTGCGCCGCTGACGTAGCGCGCGCGAGTCGCTCCAGTCCACGTGCGTTGTCGCAACAAATCTCTGTTGTTGCTGCTGCTGCTGCTGCTGCTGCTGCTGCTGCTGCTGATGATGATGATGATGCTACTACTGCTCTGGTCATGGCTGCTGTTTGAAAGCAGGGATAGGAAATACAGGTTTAAAGTGTCAGAGATACGCTTATGTTCTAAA
>CM054142.1:70654458-70659458 GCA_028751875.1 Rapana venosa | reverse complement strand
GATCATTGGGTGTTTTCATAGTTACTCCAAGAAATTTTTTTAGTGCAAATAAATGAATTTTTTCACATTGGTATGCAGAGTCATAAAGACCCCATATTTCAGCTCCATACTGTGTGATGGGCTGAACCTGTGCATCAAATAATTTTATATATAATTCAAAAGATTGATTTTCTTAGGCAGATAACTTTTGTGTAATACATAACAATGCACGTTTGGCTCTGCTTGCTAGGTCTTTACATGCACCAGTAAAACTAAGTTTTGTTGAAAAATATATTCCTAAATATTTATACATGTTTACCACTGGCATTAGTTGTCCACTATAAGTCCAACTTTCTCTACTACCCAAATAACCCCCTTTCTAAATACCATTATATTGCTTTTTTACATGTTTACTTTTAACTGTAGAGCTGCAGAAGCATGACATAAACTATTCAATTGAGTTTGCAAGCCAATAATAGTTTCAGACATCAAAACAACATCATCAGCCAGAAGAAGAATGAATAATTCCATCATATCACCAATAAACTGTGCTCCATGTTTTCCATTATTAACAACTTCTGCAGTTAATTCATTAATAAAAAGAGAAAACAAAATAGGGCTACAAACATCACCTTGCTTTACACTTTAAGTACATTGAATACATTTAGATATCTTACTTCCACATCTAATTCTAGCTTTGACAGAACTGTACATGCTCATAATGCATCTCAATAATTTTCCTTGAATACCATTTTTTAACAGGATAGGCCAGAGTATAGTCCTATTGACAGTATCGAACGCTTTTTCAAAATCTATAAAAGCAACATACAACTTACGATTAAGTGAAAACTGTTTCTGTACAAAGGCCATCAAAGTAAATATGTGATCTATAGTTGAGTAGTTGCGTTTAAAGCCTGCTTGAAATTCACCTCTAATATTATTTGCTTCTATCCATTCTTGAAGTCTGTAATTAATAATAGTACTGTAAATTTTACTGCTAGCATCACACAGGGATATACCTCTATAGTTGTTTGGATTATTCACATCTCCTTTTTTGTAAAGAGGCAGAATGATAGATTCAGTCCAGTTGTCAGGAAAGAGACCTCTATCGAACAATGAGTTGAAAAAAACTAACATAAAAATCCAAAATAGACTCTATTCCGGCTGCATATTTCAGCAGCTCTCCAATGGTACCATCTGGCCCTGCAGCTTTGTTATTTTTCATTTTCCTTAAAGCAAACAAAACTTCTTCCTTTGAGATAGGGCGATTGAAATAATGCCCTTCTTCTTGATCATCCTGTTGCAGTGTGTTAACAGAACCACTTTCTTTTGTCAAAAGTACCTTAAAGTGACTAAACCAAGTATCCACAGAAATTTGATTAATTGGTGGCTTCTTTTTAATTGAGAGTTTATGTACATTATTCCAGAATTCTTTCTGATCTTTTACAGCTTTTGTCAGTTCTGTCAACAACGCATTATTAAATTGTTTTCTTTTCAACTTAAGTAAATTTTTGTAGTCTCGCCGAGCTCTACAGTAGCAGTCACGATCTTTGCTATCTGATAAACGTCGACATTTTCTGAGCAGATTTCGAACATTTCTTTTAGATAGGCGACATTCTGCATCAAACCAATCTTCGAGCTTGTACCTGTCATAGATAAATATTTGCTTCTACATACATTCTGCTGCATCATTTATACATGAGTTAAAATTAATATGTACAAGAAATGATTGATATTAGTGTCAATTAAACTGAATGCAAGATTTATTCTTTCCTGATATTCATGTGAACTTAACTGAGCACCATACTCGCATGCAAAACTGTCATTCCAAGTATACTTTTCTATAACATAGGCAGGGTTATTCTGCTGATTGTTTCTAACATCATCCAAAAAATTAATACTAAGTTCTATTGGCATATGATCAGAGTCAATTTTTTCAGAAACTTGTAATTTACAAAAATCACTCAATAAATTATACATATCACAAGACAACCAAAAATAATCATTCACACTGCATCCACTGTCTGCAATGTATGTGTAGCAACCTAGACAGCCGCCATAACACATACCATTAAGAATACTCAAATCAAAAGCAGTGCACATGTTCAATAAAAGTTTTCCATAATTATTAATTATTTTATCTTCAGAAAATCGATTGGAAGTAACTGGATGACTTTCATGTTGAAACTCAAACATGCTACTGATATCTTGACAGTGATGGGAATTATTAGAGATCCTACTATTCATGTCACCACACAATAATATGTGCACATCTCCCTTAAGTAGTAAACAATCATACAAAAAGTCTTCCAGTAACGCAATTCCATTCTCACAATCAAAAAACGCATAGTAGGGCAAAGTCTCAGGAGGCACATAGCAACACACATACAGCACATCCTTTACAGTCCCAAATAAACTTTAATCAATCAAAAATGCACAAAATTCCGTGAAGGAACAGGTCACTCTTCTACATACGGGAGAGAGAGAGAGGAGAGAGAGGATGAGAGAGGAGAGAGAGAGAGAGAGAGAGAGAGAGAGAGAGAGAGAGATGAGAGAGAGAGAGAATATATATATATATATATATATATATATATATATGTGTGTGTGTGTGTGTGTGTGTGTGTGTGTGTGTGTGTGTGTGTGTGTCCCACCTGTGTACATCACAGTTAAGAGCTGAATACTTAAAGTGCTGCGTCCTCAAAGGAATTGAACGGACCAGGACACTGACCTATAATAATTATTCGATCTATCGACAATGTCTACCAGTGATCAGAACAGCAGAATGGATTTACAACGCAGTGATAAAGAATGAATGAAAGAAAGAAAGAAGGATAGATAGAAAGAGAGAAGTGTCATAGAAACTAGAAACAACATAAAGAGATAACGATGTCTATTCATAAAAGGTCATTGCTTCAAAGGTACACACACACACACACACACACACACACACACTTACACACACACACACACACACACACACACACACACACACACACACACACACACACACACACACACACACACACACACTTACACACACACACACACACACACACACACTCACACACACACACACACACACACACACTTACACACACACACACTTACACACACACACTTACGCACACACACAAACCACAACCATCACAACACACACACACACACACACACACACACACACACACAATTGTCACATATAAAAAATGATCTTCACAAGCGCACGAACATATCAATATAACTAAATACAATAAAAACAAAACATAACAAAAACAACAACAGAGAAATAGAAAATGAGGCAAGAATAATCAAGATTCTTAAAATTATCAAATAATTAACAATATCATCTAATATCTTAGAACGTAAAATGATGTGAAATAAAAAGTATAATATCTTAGAATGTAAAATGATGTTAAATAAAAGTACATCTACAACTACAATATGGAAAGGGGGAAAACAAATAATTATAGTGTACAGGTCTACTGAAAGACACTCAGAATCCTCGTAGACTAACAGCACGCACACGAAATCCTCCTCCTCCTCATCGTCATCCTTATCCTCATCATCGCCACCATCATTACCACCACCACCACCACAACTATCATCATCATCATCATCATCATCATCATCATCATCATCATCATCATCATCATCATCATCATCACAACCATTATTATCACCACCACCTTCACCACCATCATCATCATCACCATCACCGCCACCATCCCCATTATCACCACCATCATCATCATCTTCATCAAGATGGTCGTCGTGGGGTTGGGAGAGGGTGTGTGTGTGGGGGGGGGGGGGGGGTGCTGCACACAGGAGGGACGCGTTGTACACCAGTTTTCTCCAGTACAGGCTGGTCTGTCTTCAAGCCTTTCCCCCCGCACACACACACACAACAACAAGAGAACAATAAAACACACCCTTCTCCTCTCTGCTCTGAGCTTTCCTACCTCCTCCACCACCCCTCCCTCCTGCTCCCCATACCTCTTCACCTTCCTCCCTCCCCTCTCCCCCCTCCCCTCCCCCATCACCTTCCCTCTCTTCGATCGAACACGCCAGCAGTGACTGCAACTGCAGCAGGCAGTGATCGATAACGGATCGGCCTGCCTGACCTGGCTGTGTCAGGAAGCTCGATAGTTATCGCCTGCACGGGGAAATCGAAGGCGCGCTCCTGTCCATTCTACCCACTGCACTGACGGCCGTATCGCTCTTTCCCGGGGCGCTGCGGTCATCTGGATTGTGTAATGGTGGACTAGGAGCGCCGTTGCCCAGCGGTTAAAACGTCCCTCGCTGGGTTTAGGATTGATCTCACGGAATGTTGAACTAGGGGGTTGGAGGTTTAAGTCTATTGTTGCTGCGGAGTAGAATTTTGTAGAGATTATTTTTGTTGTCTCTGTCAGGAAGGAAAGGTGAAGTTCTGGAATCCATTCCCGTGCTAATTGTTCAAGTGAGACTTTAAGCCCAGGTCCTGTTTGCAAAACGCGCGTATCAAATAATGATAATGATTGTGATGATGTATGGATTTTATGTATCGCTGAATCTTGTGAAGCATGCAGATCAAAGCGATTGCATTCAAATCATTTACACATATGCAACCGTCCACTAATGGGATATACTAACATAGGTCAAGTTTACACACACACGTACACACACACACACACACACACACACACACACACACACACACACACACACACACACACACACACACACTCAACACACTTAGGCAGGGCGATGGAGATGGAGGTGGCTGTTGAAAAAGTAGGAACAGATAATAATGAGGTGGAAGATCCTTGGCAGGAAAGAAGTGTGTTTTGAGGCTGCATTTGAAAATATCAAATGTTTTGGTTTTTGGCAAAGCGATCTTGGGAGGTCATTCCATGTGGATGGACCAGAAACAGAGAAACAGCGACGGCCAACAGTGGTTTGTTTGAATCTGGGTGTTTGAAAGCACAAAGTATCTGCGGCTGAACGAAGGGAACGGGATGGAGTGTACAGGTGGAGACAGTCACATA
>CM054142.1:70594458-70649458 GCA_028751875.1 Rapana venosa | reverse complement strand
GGCACACATTTTGGGAGTCCTTTTGAGAATACTTTTTCTCCTGGACTGAACGTTGGCTTCTACCCCTGCGATTAGCCTAGTGTATAGAGGGCCCGGGATGGAGCCCGGATTTGAATTGCCACAGAGACTCCCGCTAAAGGGATTTTTTTCCCCGTGGAGTTAACAGGAGCAGACTACACTCCCCCCAAACTTCTTCGGATGAGACTGCAAACGGAAAGCCAGAGTGCGAATGCACACAGAACATCTTGCGCACATCTTATGACTAATAGCCTAGATCTATGGACGCTTCTAAATCAAGAGAGAGATTACTAAAACTTGTTTCGATGTTAATGAATTGAACTGAACTAGTGGTTAACACGAAAGGGGAAAAGCATTCGAAAGGCCCTGAACATAGATTTGCAAATCAAAGCAGTCGTCTTTAATTATGGCCCACGGAAAGTTGGTTAAAATCTTCCCTGATCATGATCTTTGGTCAAAAAAAAAATTGGTGCTTGAAAGGGAAAGAGAACAACAGTCGTAGCAACTGGACTGACTCGTACATGCACCCCCCCCCCCCCCCTCCTTCCCCTTACTTGTAGGGTGAGCACAATGGACCAGCAATCTCTTAAGATAGGAGATGGATGTCAAGTGTGAATATTACTAATGTACAGAGTACTGAAAAAAGTGGGTGTGAAGAAAGGGACATCAGCGCCTTAGATTTTGCATGACTGAAGTTGCTGAGGACAGTACTAATCAACGTAAAATATTCAAGTTTATTTGTTGGAACTGATTTCCCATAGCAATGAAATCTACACTTGACTGTTAGGAACAATTTCCAATATCTTCTGGATAATAACTCCGTGCTATTTTTTAAATTTAAGTGCATAATTATTTTTAAAATGACTGAAATCCGCACAAGGAGCTTTCATGTAAAGGAAATACTTAATCATGGAAGGACAATCAATGAACCCTAAGGATTAGGCTTGTGAAAGTCCCTCCATCACATTTTGCCTTGCTCAAAGCTGCGTTGTAAGTAGGCTAGGCCTTGTAGATGTAAAAATAGCAGCAAACGTCAGCACTTGCCGCTGATTGGTCAAAATAGTTTTAGGCCTACCGCAGAAATGCAGAGTTACCCTTCCTGAAGCGCACAGGTGTCTGAGCACGAATTCAGTTTAGACCGGTTTGCTGTTAGATGTTCATTTTCCGAAGGTAAGTTGTGCTGTCCCCCAGATTTTAGTCTTTAAAGAAAGACCGTTACACGTTTGCTAGAATTTTCCTTTGCCCTTTTAAATGCCCCCATGTCGTAAACTGCACTTTCCATCATGCAACTGCCAGACTGAAAAAACCGGTCACAGTGGAAGTGTGAGGGTCCTTTCAAGTTTCAAAGTTCCAAAATACGACCGACGCAGTAAACTTTTACGCTTCAGTTTTGACGTGTGAGAAGTCTTGTATGGAGGAGGGGGGACTTTGCAAATGCAACTTATTAAATGGTGAAACGCTGTCGAACATTAATCGGTTTTTTTTTTTTTTTGGGGGGGGGGGGGGGGGAGGCTAAAGAACTTTCCGTTTGTACTAGAAATAGGTGGTCAACCATAGCTGCCAGCCATTCTGGTTGTTAAAAGTTCTACAAAGTTATGCAAATAACCATTTTTTCGCTCTCAACCGATTTGTTTTACCCATAAAGGTGAATAAAATGACACCAAAAAATTCACCCATTAAAACATTTTTTTCGGTCAGGAACGATATTTAATGTAGCCTTCTACAGATTAAATTCTCGTTCCTTGTAAGGGGTAGGCTTAATGTTGTGTTTGAAATCTTGTAATAATTTATTGCCAGTCAAAATGGTTTGAGTGAATGCCATCAGACATAACTATCTCCGTAGTGTGAATAATGAAATGAAAATGTCCAAAATATTCTGTCAAAATCTACTGCTACATATTAATTTTGTGCATCTAAGATCATGTTCTGTCATGTGTTCTCTTCTGATACAAAATATATTGAAATTGAGCATTTTCTAAAGTTAAAAATAGTCATGGCATAAAAAGATTAACTGCTACTGTGTAAAATGTTTGTCACAATAATTATTGTCAATGCTGCTTCATGAAGTCCTTTATGCCCCAGTAGGGTCACAAGCTGAAATCTTGAATCTTGAAACTGAATTTTCAATCATAAATCTTTGCTGTGGTCATAATAAAAAAATATATTCTCTCTCTCTCTCTCTCTCTCTCTCTCTCTCTCTCTCTCTCTCTCTCTCTCTCCCTCGCTCTCTCTCTCTCTCTCTCTCTCTCTCTCTCTCTCTCTCTCTCTCTCTCTCTCTCCTCTCCTTTCTTTACTATCCTTCCCCCTCTCTCGTCCCCCTTTCATTCTCCCCTCTGCCCCCCCCCCCCCTTTCTCTGTCCACACGCACGCACGCACATTATCTTGTAGGAGTGTCCTATGTTTATTACACTATTCTTGTTCTTTTGCTGTCAGGTAAATGCCTAGGATAAGAAGCGGAAAGAGAAGCATAAACAGTGGAAAGAGCCTGAAGGACCAACCCAACAATGATTCGGGGTCCGTCCTTCTGCCCAGGATGTGCATCTGCCTCTACAGGCACCAGAGGGCTTGAAGAAACTGAAGCCATCTCCTTTCTTCCCACGACCCTCGCAACAAGGAACCAGCCACCATGTTCATCAAATGTATAATGGACCATGTCAACGAGGACTCCAGAATCAATCAATCTGCTGGGGTACCAGACTTCGAAGCCGTATGTACATGTAGCTTTATCACTTTGTTAGACCCCTGGATTAAGGACAGAGAATGGAGGGTAAAAGGAAACACTGTAGCAAAGCCCTGAAGGGCTTTAGTTCTTGATCTAGAACACAAGCCAGCATGTTCTATAGCCTTCAGGATTAGGATTTTCTGTTATCATAGTGCATCGTCTTCACTGATGATGATGATTGCAAGTTTTCAGGTCCTGTAGGACTGAATTGCAGCTCTGCTGAAGCATTTGAAACTTCTGCAACCGAGCAGAATCTCTCTCTTCTCTCTCTCTCTCTCTCTCTCTCTCTCTCTCTCTCTCTCTCTCTCTCTCTCTCTCTCTCTCTCTCTCTTTCTTCAACAGTGCTCATCGGGATACACACTGGCCATTCTTATATCACCCACGTTCATTTTCTTAAAGGAGAGGGAACCCCATGGTGTGTGACTTGCCATGTGCGGGTAGCCATCAAGCATCTGCTTCTGGAGCATCCAGATGTCCAGGATATTAGGCTCAAGCATTTTACTGGAGACTCCCTAAAGATCGTTTTTTTGTAATGTTCCACCGTACAACATTTTTAACTTGCTGAGACAACTGGGCTTTTCCCTTCTAATGAGGAAATTTTTTAGTTGGTCACTAAGAACAGGGTTACTTTAAGGAATCTGGTTTTGGTTTTATGTGTGGTTGATGTGGTTTTGCCCACAACGTGGTGCATGTCCAGGGTTGATCCTTATGGTTGATTAGGGCATTGATACAGGGAATGACAAGAGTTGGTTTTATACCTTGTTTTAATATGTATATAATTGTACAGTTTTACTCTTGAGGTTTAAAATTGTACACGGTGACAGCCCTGATATGGCCTCTGTGGTTGGCGGGGTTATAAACGAGATTGGATTGGATTGGATTCTCTCTCTCCCTCTCTCTCTCTCTCTGTTTCTTCCCCCCCCCCCTCCCCATCCTTCTCTCTGTGCATTCCCTCGCTAGGTGGGGAGCATAGCATCTGGTCTTCTCCTGTGCTTGACACTCTGCAGGAGGTCTGCCTGCTGGCCTCAGCCCACGCATTCCCACTTCAGAGCAGTTCATTTCAGCAGAATCGAAACACATCATGTGTGCTCAAAACAATTTAAGGGGCAAAAAATCGTAAGAGCAGTGAGCAACTGTATACAATTTGCTGTTCAAGTTCCACACAGAAGTTATAGAGGCAGGGATGCAGAATGGAAGTGCCTCGATTCACCCTTTATAATATTTTCTACTGCTCTCATTGAATGGTCCCAGGTATTTAAGGCTATGGATGGTCTGTTTTCTTGGTGCCTATGATAGTATTAGCGCTGATGCAATTGACACTATTTGTCACCAACTGGGTTTTCTCTGGCACACTGATCTGCTTGCCATGATTATGCCGAAGAGGCTTCATCGAAGTGCTTTACCAAATTGACCAGCTCTTGCTCTTTTCCAGCTAGGCCGTCGGTGTCGTTAGCAAAACGTAAGTTTGTAAGTGTCCTGTCACCAATACTGACTGCGTGGGTGATGATGCTTCAGCTTTAAATGAAATTCCGTTTTCCGATTACATAAAATAAAATCAAGGAATATTAGATCCAAGACCTTCAATCCTTTTGAAAATGACCAAAATGACAGCCTGTGACAAACACCACCTTGAAAACCCTTGAAAGGCAGGGCTGGTCTGTCGAAACCATTCATCTCATTAAGGATGATGATAAAGATACATTTCTGTGCAGAAAAATAAAGGTTCAAATACGTGTGAGTGCGTGGACAAAACGAACACAGACCAGCGAAAGACAGTCTCCAAGGAGGTAAAATCCAATTTGGCGCATGCACAGTAAGTCTCCCAAAGTCATCTCTCATCTCTAAGCTGAGTGGATTTTTGTCATTATTTTGGAGTTCAAAACGACAGAGCCAAGCCAAAACTAGGCATTAAATTCTGTGTAATAGACAAAAGCAGAGCTTGGAGGCTATATCAACAACGTGGCAACAAACAAAACTGTTTTCGCTGTACATGTGATAAAACCACATTGGTTTGCGAAGGGGTGGGGGTAGGGGGCATGAGTACAAAGCTGAAGCTAAGTTCGAAGAGAAGATGTAAACACTTTGAACTCTTGTTGCTACAGAACAGATACAAAGTAACGAATTTTGAGGCAAGTGGTGTCTAATGCTTCAGCCAAAATGAAATAAGGGGAAGTAGTGTATTTGGTGATGTACATTGGGTAAACTGATAACATACCTCGGGGAAATAAATGCCTGATAAAATGTGTGTGTGTTTTATTCTTCCATTTCAAGGATAATGGATAAGCACTCAAGTGCACTTTTACATCTAGTCCCCGTGAGCACACAGCTTAAAAAAGTTTGTCATTTGAACCCCTGGCACACAGTAGCCTACTTTTCCAAAAGGCGAAAGAGGTTTTAATGTGTGCATGGGGTGTGTGTGCGTGTGCCTGTGTGTGTGTGTGCCTGTGTGTGTGCGTGTGCCTGTGTGTGTGCGCGTGCCTGTGTGTGTGCGCCTGTGTGTGTGTCTGTGTGTGTGTGAGAGAGAGAGCGCGTGCGCGCGCGCGCGCGAGCGTGTGTGTGTGTTTTTGTTGTTTTTTTTTTGGGGAGGAGGAGGGGAAGCATAGTTGATTTTGTAGAGTAGGTACTAAAGGGAAACTGATAAATGGAAGGAGGGGGTAGGTTATGTGTGGCTAGTTATATTGGAAATGGAATTAAGAGGTTAGCAAATAAGTTGGCTTTTTCCATGTGGTTTATTTTTGGCTAATTCCATAGTTTATCTACTGGGTTCTTTTGTCAGTTGGGAGAAAGGGGTAGGACATGTCTGGCCGGCTAGGTAAGTGGAAATATAAAAAGATGCTAGCATATAAAAGAGCAGGTTTTTCTTGCTTGGTTTTGTATGGGGCTTAGAACTATCTTCGTTCACAAATGCAACTTAAGTTCTTTTGGAAACGGATGCGATTTTTCAAAAATCAGAAGGCCGGAAATCGTGATTTCAGAGCTGGAAAATTGTAATTAAACAATAGGGAAATACAAGAAATAACCACTACGTTTGGCTTGTTCCTTCATTATCTACTTAATTTTGGTTCTTTTGAAAACATCCGAAGCCTATTTAAAAACAAAAGTAGACTGCCGAAAGCCACTGAACTTATTCAAGAACTGGAAAATTGTAATAAAAAATCGGTGAAGCAACAGAAACAACCATGGCTTGTTGATAGGACAGGTGATTTGTGATTTAAACAAAACTTCCAAACCATTGTGTCAAAAGCTAGGTACCATTGTGTCTATGTGCCGTTGTGTCCACATGCTTGCATGCTGACAGGCAGACAAGCCAGCTGACGGACAGCCCTTTCCCAGTTACTGACGTTAATTGCTAACACTAACCTTTACACTAACCTTTATTTCTTAACCTGGCCCCTCATGTGGACATAAAAGGCAGGTGGATATCATGGTACAAGACGAAACACAGAAACCTTTATTTCTTGCGGATTTTTTTTTTTTGGTGTGGAGGAGTATGGGGGGTGTTTTAGGGAAAAGGGACTTAGACAGAAGGGGCGGGATAGCTAGCTGTATGTGGGAAGGGGCATAAGAGAAGTCATGGCTGGCTAAGTCATCGGAGTTCGAGAGCAAGAAGAGGGAATAGGCAAACATGTGTTGTTTTTTGTAAGAGAGGAAGGTGGTGGGCTGTTTCAGCAAAATAGCTGCTTATTTAATATAAAGTTGGGGTTAAGTGGGAAATACAGCTACCAATATTTTTTGGGTGTGTATGTGGTTGTGTGTGTGTGTGCACGCGCACGCATGCTTGAGAGAGAGAGAGTATGCATACCGACATAATAGGACAGAAGAGTGTGTATATGTTTTCATAAATTTTGCATTTTGTTTAGATCAGATGTTCTGTTGGTTGGAAAAAATTAGAATAAGAAGCATAAGAAAATGCAGTTAAACCCCCCCATAAAAGAAGCCAAATAAACAGAAGTACAAGATAAAAGAATTTATTTTAAAAATGTGCAATAAAATCGGACAAAAATAAGATGGAAAAAGAAGAAAATGTTAAGAATACAGACGGTTAATAACATTAACAAAGTGGTAGAAACACAAGAACAGCAAAAGCAACCCCCCAAAAAAAACCACACACAAAAAACAAAAACAAGCAAACAACAAAAAGCAACAAAAAAAGCAAAATGAAGAAATGGTAAATAAAACAAACAAAAACAGCAGCAGCAGCAACAGAAATTAAGAGACTGAAAAACAAAAGGGGACAAAACAAAACACTGAAGAACGGAACTGAGGCAAGAAACCAATAAGGAAGGAAAGAAAAGCATACATAAGAAGCTGGTGAAAGCATGGGTGATGTTCCTTCTGTTTGAAATGGACTTCTGTATTGGCGATTGTCGGAATTTTAAAAAAAAAAAAAAAGAAATGAGATTCAAGACAGTCCTGTTGAAAACGACCAAAATGACAACCGGTGGAGCCCCCCATCCCCAGAACACCCTGGAAAATCAGGCTTGACTATCGAAAGTAATCAAATCAACGATGACAATAAACTGAGGATACATTTTTTTGTGAAAAAATAAGTACATAAAAGTTGAAATGCGTGCAAGTGTGTGGACAAAGCCCGACAGGGAATAGCAGACAAAATGTCCAAGGGAAGTAATTGACACGTGCATGGCAAGTCTTGGGAGTCATCCATCGATCGCACTAGTAGGATGTATTTTAGCCTAGTGTGTCGAGTGAAAAAGTAAAAAGCAAGTCAAACTGTGCATCAAATCATGTGTAACAAAGAAAAACTGAGATTGGCGGCTAGATTCAACAAACAAAAGGTTTTCGGTGTGGGTGTGATAAAATGCATTCACAGCAAGCAATGGTGGGCAGAAGTTTGCAGCTGAAGCCAACTTTTAAGAACCCACATAGTCCCACAGAGGTTTGGCGCTTTGTTGCAATCAAGTTGCTGTTAAAACAGATACAAACAAAATTTGACGCAGCTGGTGCCGAACTCTCAGTTCTAAGCAAAATTACATGCAGATTTTGTACTTTAAAACCCCCCCAACCAATGATCAAGATAAGTGATAATTACACTTTGTTTGTTTCCCCATGTGGACATTTTGTCTCCAGTGTGGCGTTCTTTTGCTGACTATATTGGTAGATGTCGCGGCCACCTTTATTAAGAGACATTTGTGAATTTTATAGGGTTTTAAAAAAACACTTTACTAAACAATTCTAGACTTGAAAAATTGCTTTTATTTTTTACTTGAAACAAACCAATACCATTATAAACATAGCTTAACAATTTGACAGTAACTCAGATATACATAAATGTATCTTAAGTGAAACTATCTCTCCTCTCACGCCACACATGCACATGTGCCATTGTGGATTTATTAAAAAAAATGGAGATGTTCATGACTTAATAGATTAATGCCAAATTAAACAGTCTGGTGATACTTGCCTGCCAAAGAACAAATTGGTTAAGAAAAGACTGCTGTTGTGAGTTGAATTGAACACTAACCCCCCCCCCCCCCCCCCCCCCCACCCCCCTACCCCACTACCACTACACACTCACCCATACACACAGTGATAAGCATATGTATTAATAACACTATTTTGGGTGGCAGTCAGTGATAGGATTAGCATGTGTAGAATACAAATGTAATACTATGTGAATCGCTAGCATGTGTAGGCTACAAATGTAATACTACATGAATCACAACACTTGAACACATGTAAATATTACATTATTCGGCACAAGCTTTTTACTGCAGACTCCCTAAAGACCCTTTTTGGGGATATTTCCCCTGACACCAGTTTTAAGTTCTTGAGAGAATCTGGCTTTTTCCATTTGACATGAGTGAAAGTGTTCAGTTAGTCACTAAGAACAAGGTTGGTTTAAGGAATCTGGTTTTGGTTTTTTCATTTCATTTTATGTGGTTGATGTGGTTTTTCGCACAACGCGGTGCCCATCCTGGGTTGACCCGTATGGTTGGCCAGGGCGTTGATACAAGGAGCGACAGTAGAGTTGGGTTTATACCTGTTTTAATCTGTGTTTAGTTGCACATGTTTACTTATAATTTAAAAGTTGATGTGACAGCCCTGATATGGCCTCTGGTCGGATGGGCTTTAAACAACAGGATTGGATTGGTCTGTATGAACCCTACTGTCACCCCCTAATGGGGTGATATGTGAATAATCTTTTCCCCTTATCACACTCTTTGGACCACATAAAACAAGACACAGAATTAATAATTTTTAACATTTATTATATAATAATCTAATTTTTGTACAAACAAAACCAAAATTCTCTTGCAACTACAAACTCCATCTAAAAACATCAGCTTAAAAAATCCAATAATGAAATAAACACATTTTCATAGCAGCACCCCGAGTCAGAACCTGTAGGTCAACTTCAACACACTTGGAATGTTCAAGCTTCAAGTCCACACAGTTATAATGACATTCTAAATATAGCATTTGGGTTTGATCTCCTACATCATACTAGCACCACATAATACTGGTGCACCCAGGGCCACGACTGATATTTTCAATGACACATAAAAGAGGATTTAATACAGGGTTCATACAGATTTTGTGGGGAAAAATTTAGGGCCTTTTTAGGGGCCATTTATTTCCAAATTTAGGGCCTAGCTGCGGGGCATCAAAGTATCACCCTGTGTACACGTTTACTTTGATAAAGCAATTTCAAACTCATGTAAGCAAAGTCTCCTTGTCTAAAACTGCATGTTGGATATTGATTATTGACACAAATTCAACTTCAGTTCTAGAATAAATGTCTTTCAATCATAGATACCACAATGAATTAAAATCCTCACACAATAAAACATCAAGTCATGGTGTGATGGAAGTCTCCATGTCTTGAAATACCAAGTAAAGTGAACACTGAAATAAGTGTCTCTGATTTTAATAGGACTTTTCACAAACAACTAGCAAAGTGAACTAAGACACTATCCCTCAAACTTCATCTGATGTGAACTAGTCTCCTTGCCTTACCAAAGATGCAGATGGTTACCGGGTACTAGAACTGGTAATAACAATACCCTCACACAGTCACAGTGCCTCTTCCAAATTCTGCTCCTTTATTTCAATCTCACACATGCGTACGTGCAGGCATTCACACACAATGCACACACACACACATGTACGCACGCACATGCACACAAGCATCCACAAAAGAGACAGACGGAGAGAGAGGTTGCTGGACGCAAGTTCTCTTCACTATGAATACATGTACAAGTCCTGTATCATCAATGCAGACCGAGTGGTAGGCCTAACACTGACTTGAAAAGGATGCCCACACCCTCTCCCCACAGTTGTTTTTTTTTTAATAAAGTCTGCCAATAACTGAATAATTTGCGAATTTTAAAGAAAGTCAAATGAACCGACCATGTTGAGCAGTGGAAAATATGCAAAGTGCTGGCATTTCTGACTTGCCTTATGAACTGGATTTGTTTCTGTATGACTTCTGCAGAAAATCTGTGGGATAATCTCCCCAAATAAAGAACAGATTTGGCTACAGGTTTTGTTATTTTCCCATTCTGACACCCGATTGCCATTTTGTAAACTGCGCATGCGCACTGGAGAAACAATAGGCCTTTCTATTCACAGCGCAGCTGTGCTAAAATTGAAAAATCTTGTAGAGAAGGACTTAAGCACAGTAAACAGAAAACTGGTGTTTTTTCGACTCATAATTGCAGTTCCATAGTTTAGCATCATTTTCCAAACAAATTACGGACATACCATAAGGGTAGGTAGTCCCTCGCATGTAAAAAATAACTGGTGAAAGCAAAGTGTATATGCTCTTTCAATGGAGGCAAATTACCTCCCTTGGCAAAATAGGTGACGCGGCATGAATAGCAGACGACAGGCATTCTATCGGCGAAAATACGATCTTTGGTCACCCTTCTTGCTTTCATTTCTCATAAGTTTTATTTTGTGTATTGTTTAATCTACATTTCAACAGAAACTCTCACTCATGATTCCCATTTTTAGGGCTTTTTAGGGCCTCCAGGGCAATACATCTCATTTTTAGGGCTTTTTAGGGGCCTTATTTTGGATCTTCAAAAATCAGGGCCTTTTAGGGCTTTTTAAGACTTGTACGAACCCTGTAATAATACCCCCCCAATAAAACAACCACCACCACCCAACATAACACCCAAAACAGGTAAGGAGAAATACCACCAATCTGGTGACAAGGCTATACCAGACTTGCACACATCACTAAAAATCTCTAGTGGAAACAAAACACGTTTGCAAGAAACCAAAGACAGACCAAACTGCAAATAACTTTATCAACGACTCATGCAGAGAAAATTTCACAAAATCATACCAACCAGTATAATGCAACCAAAGAAAATTGACCAAAATAGTACCACTCAAATAATAGAATCATTCTTTCACACGTCACTCAAATAAAACACCCAAAATGATGCCAACACACTGGCATTTTTCACCTACTCCAAATGACACTCTTCCATACACCTCTCGCCATCACACACACTATCAACAAGGGCTGTCCTTCAAACACTGACAGTGGCATACAACAATGCTGTCACAAAGTCCAGGAACACAACACAGACGTCGGTGTCACCTGAAGACTCGTACAGTCACAAGCAGGCAACCAGTCGGACGAACTGACCCCAACCACACCTATCACTCGACCTCCGATGAGTGATGAGTGACCCAAGGCAAATGGCAAAAAATGACACAGATAACACAGAACTCGGCTGTCACTCAACCTCAGAAGAGTGGCACAAGGCAAACAGCAAAATGATATAGATATAACACACAACTGGACATACTGAACACTACAAAATGAACCACAGCTGCCAACTCTGCCTCTGTCAGGAGCTTGTATATATAGGTAACAGCATGGTAACGTAGAAACACAGACATCATTGTTACCTGAAGACTCGCACAAAGTCGCAGGCATCCAGTCAAACTGACCCTGATAAACTGGGAGTGCAGTACTGCAACTCCAATACTAGGGCACACCTTACCCTAGGAGCACTGTGGACAGCACTGACGAACAAAAACTCTACACTTTACAAAGAAAACTTTCCTGCGATAAACAATGCACCACGTGACCAAATCTCATTCACTCCAAGGACAAAAAAATCCACAATCATGCGCTAAGCACAAAAACCAACAGCAGAGCTAAAACTTGCTGACAACCTCCAAAATAATTCCAACTCGCCGGAAACAATACCGGTTTACATATTCACACCACAGCAGTGAAAGAATGTATGGAGGAACCAACCTTTGCGAGTAACAAATCAATAGACACCTACCCCCCAGCAACCTGCCTGATAAACTTAGATTGACCCGTTATGGAACAGTTCAACCTTTGCTGCTAATCTGACATTGACCCATCACAAGAAGCAACTTTGTTTTTCCCCCAAACACACCGAGGGCATCATCATCACAGTGAAATCTATACATTTTCTAATGGGGAAAAGGTCTTCAGCCCTATGCTCACAATCCCATACATTTTG
This sequence comes from Rapana venosa, assembly GCA_028751875.1. NCBI lineage: Eukaryota > Metazoa > Mollusca > Gastropoda > Neogastropoda > Muricidae > Rapana > Rapana venosa. Next base: position 70,637,239 of record CM054142.1, on the reverse strand, counting down.
AAAGACTTGCTGCTCAGGCTCCACAATGCTGCCAACATTTTTTTTTCTTGACTGTGGTTATTTTTAGACAGTAAAATGATTTTAGATGTCACACAGACAGGTTTTCATTTCATGAGAAAGTTTGTCTACATTAAAAAAAAAAGGCTTCAGCTTCGGGGATTGCAGTCCCCTGACTCACTTTTAAAGAGAGAAAGGGGTCATGTCTCTCCCTTAGCTCATCCACTGTAATAGCCCTTTAAACAGTCAGTTGCTTTGCGCTGTTGTTCATGTAGTGCGTATTTCAGGTATTTGCTTATAGTATAACACTTCTGTGTTTGCTATGATTATTTGATAGATTTTCATGTATGTGATGACTATGGTTAGAAAAATAATTCAGTATTGGAAAAATTTTGAAAATCACCCCTGTGACTGTTCCCTCATGGTTTTTCAAGTGCACAAGCCATTATTCTCACCAAGATGTTGAAGAGGGTAGGAGAGAGCAGATGTCCCTGGCATACTCTTGTGGTTTGGAGCTATTCTCATGTCCACTCCTGTTGACTTGTGATTTTACTGCAGTTTAAACATCTTCCTCCTGTAGGATGGGTTAGCTGTCATTGTCGGTTGGTGGAGGGACATCCAACACCTTGGAATCTCCTGTTGCCCTGTATGTACAATTCAGAGCAGTACTCTGTCCACTTATTTACATTTTTTAAAGTTTCCTAGAGAAATACTCCATCCACTTCCTTACATTTTTAAAGTTTCCTAATCCCTCCTTCCTGTCTGTTATTCCATGGGGGTTTTTAATGGGGTGGTAAAGTCATCATGTGGATCATACTAACGTTTGGTGGAATGGTACCTGCACCTTCACCTTCAGCATTGTGGCTACCATGCCAAGACCAAGACCCAGCATAGGTAAGTACATGTAGCTTTAGCTGAGCCAGCCTATTATACAAAATAACACATTTTGATAGTTAGCTTTAGGTGTAATAATAGTATAAGTCCACAGGCTTTCTTGAACAAAAGTCGGGGGGGGGGGGGGGGGGGGGGTATCATAAGAATAAAGGTAATTTATTTAGCACTTAATCTTTCTTTGAAGTATAACTATATAAGGTGACAGCCCTAATGTGGCCCACATTTTTGGTGGGGCTTAAAAGAAAACTTCCAAGCTGTAGAATCTGTTTCATCTGAACTTGAAGTGAATGGTATGACAGCCCTGAAATGGCCTTTGTGGTCAGTGGGGCAGTAAGCAGATTGCAATACTATGATAGTTTTTGTTGTTGCATGTAAAAACTTTGAAATAATGTGATAGCTTTATTGTTGCATGTAAAAAGTCTGCTCAGTTCCTGCAGCTGTGAAATGGCAGAAGCAATTTCCAGAATGAGGGAGTATCATGTTGTAGAATTGGCAACATATTTGCAACTCGAACCAAAAATGTAGTTTAATCAAAAATGTACTTTATTAGTTATTTCATTTTACATTGTTTCTGGAAGTTGGATACTGTACTTTCTGAACACTGATTTGTCAGAATTAATGCAAAGCTAAATACAGTGTGTAATGTCTGCTTATTCAGAAGAAAACTAAATTTCATATTGAAATACTTGAGATATTTGCGCAATTTGTTAAAATTTGTTGATCACTGTTAAAAAATGAAAGGGAAAACCGACAAGAGAAAGGTCAGAAAAGTCTTGGACATATGATCAGTCACTATGCTCCTCACTGCTATTGGTTTTGTCTTTGCTGATTATTTAATTATTTCTCATTTGTTTCTTTCACTCAGTTTTTTCCCAATTTTAATATTTATGATGTAATCCCTTTTATCAGGTAGCCTACCATGTGACCAAGAGCAGTTGAAGTGGCAACCACCACCATCAGGCACTGTCTGTCACCTCCTGTCAGCCAGGTCCACTTGGAAATGCTACCACAGTCATGATGACATGCCTGTAGACCTGAGGGAAGTGGAACCAAGAAAACATGTCTTTTACCTCGACAACGTCAAGGTGAGCATTTTGCTTATCTGTTGTTCAACTATCCAAAATATCATGCAATGTGAAAATAATCGTTCAAAAAATTTTTTTCAGTTTTTTTAACATCAACAGTAACTAAGCAGTGCCAGTAAAGGTGCATAAAAATGTGCCACTAAAAAACAAAACTTTTAGCATGATACTAAAGGTCACAGTGTATTTTTAAGAACGTTTGTGGAATGTTTAAAAACAATTATACATCGGTCATTATGATCAGAAATCAAGGGGAAGATCTGACAGAAAGAGGTCCTAGAAATCTGAGGCATAATAATTTATGATCTGTCATTGAAGTCCTCACACTTGTAGACTGTTTTTGTCTTTTGTTCATCATTTGTACATTTAGCTTGTTACTTTTTGTCTGATCTTTTCTCGTTTTAATGTTTGTGATGTCATCTGTTTTACCAGACACCATATGAATGGGAACAGTTCCACAGTCCAGCACCATAAAACACTGCACTGCCCTTCAGTCCACTTTTCCATGCTGCGGTGGTTCTGGCATCGCTGATGTTGCGCCTTTCTGCACGAAGTCGAACCACGAAAATGTGTCCTTCACTTCTTGGTGAAGATTGGGTAAGGTTTATCTGCTGCTCAGGTACTCTCAACATATTGTACAGACTGAAAATGATACCTTCTCAGATACGTTAAGGGGACAATAGATCTTAAGGCACATAATCTCCCACTGTGTCCTTTGGTGGGTAGACATTTTTTTAATTATAAGTTCTTGGTAAGTTCATCATATTATAGTTCTGTGTGTTATTACTTGCATGTTTTTTCTCCATTCTTTCCAATTCATTTCTGTTTTACTTATAACTTAGGAGCTGAAACCATTCCAGCTGAAACCAACACCATCAGGAATCTTAGTCACAGCATTGAGGTTACTCTTTTATGTGTGTAATTGTCTTAGTGTACACTTATAGTCTGGTTCCCTCATCCCAGTAAATTGAATGCAATTAAATTAGGAATTGAAGATTATTTCTAACGTTTTTATATAAAAAGAATGAATGTGCAACTGTGATCTTAAGTTGAGATCAATTAATCATTGGGGTGAAATTTATAAGCTAAAGGCAACTCATACAGTACCTGTAAAGAATAGCTATAAATATTTTTTTCAATGTGATAAGATGAAGGTAATGTTGCACTCAAAATTGTTTCATGATCTTCGGTGTTAGTGATGATGACTTAACTGCTTTCAGGGACTCTGGGGCTGGTGTCAAAGGCCACACCCTGATAACCTGCAGTGCTACACAGCTCCCTACACCACAGATGATGTACCTGCAGTGCTACACAGCTCCCTACACCACAGATGATGTACCTGCAGAGCTACACAGCTCCCTACCTACACCACAGATGATGTACCTGCAGTGCTACACAGCTACCTACACCACAGATGATGTACCTGCAGTGCTACACACTCCCTACACCACAGATGATGTACCTGCAGTGCTACACAGCTCCCTACCTACACCACAGATGATGTACCTGCAGTACTACACAGCTCCCTACACCACAGATGATGTACCTGCAGTGCTACACAGCTACCTACCTACACCACAGATGATGTACCTGCAGTGCTACACAGCTACCTACCTACACCACAGATGATGTACCTGCAGTGCTACACAGCTCCCTACCTACACCACAGATGATGTACCTGCAGTACTACACAGCTCCCTACCTACACCACAGATGATGTACCTGCAGTACTACACAGCTCCCTACACCACAGATGATGTACCTGCAGTGCTACACAGCTACCTACACCACAGATGTACCTGCAGTGCTACACAGCTACCTACCTACACCACAGATGATGTACCTGCAGTGCTACACAGCTACCTACACCACAGATGTTGTACCTGCAGTGCTATACAGCTCCCTACACCACAGATGATGTACCTGCAGTGCTACACAGCTACCTACACCACAGATGATGTACCTGCAGTGCTACACAGCTACCTACCTACACCACAGATGATGTACCTGCAGTGCTACATAGCTCCCTACACCACAGATGATGTACCTGCAGTGCTACACAGCTACCTACCTACACCACAGATGATGTACCTGCAGTGCTACACAGCTGCCTACCTATACCACAGATGATGTACCTGCAGTGCTACACAGCTTACTACACCACAGATGATGTACTGCAGTACTACCAGCTCTCTATACCATAGAAGCTGTACCTGTGTGAATAGAACAAAAAGGACATGTAGGCCTACATTGGGACAATGTACAAGGTGAGAAATATTTCTGATTTCATTTTTGACTGATCTTTCTTAAATGCTGTTAACTACAAAGAGTAAAAGAAAGGTTAAAAGTGGACAGATTTTTCCCCCCTCCTACCGGCAGTGATAACAAGTATGATAGTGATAGTCATAAGAATGAAAATCAAAACTGGGGTAATTTTTTTGTTGTGAAGAATGGCTCTTAAATATAGGCCTACTCCTGAGGTGTGTTGTACCCATCTCTAACTCGCCTCTAACTAATAATAATAATAATGTATGGAATTTATATAGTGCTGAATCTCTAACTACCTGGGAGGGCAGGATGACCTAGTGGTTAGCTCAAGACCTGATGACACAGACTTTATCATAATTATGAACTTTTTTTGAGGACTTGACCAAGTGGCATGTAATTTTTTCCAAAGATGAGTAATTTATCTTTCTTGCTTATATAAAAACAAAATGCGTATAAATGCTATATACATGTACCCATAGCACAACATTACTGATTATATTAATAATTGTGTGTCCTTACACACTACTCAGTCATTTTATTTTTCTTTTAGAAATTTTATTCATTTATTTGGCTTTAATAATGGGGGATGGGATAGCCTAGTGGTCAGAACATTGCGTTCGCAATCTGACGACCCGTGTACGATTCCCATTCAAGGGGATATTTTTCTCTGGATGTAAAAAAGCACATAAATGCATATTCCATTATCCTCGATATAAAAGAATAAAATAAAATAAAAATAAATAAATACATTTCTGTGATTTATACATGCAGTATGTACACAGTTACTGACCTACAAGATAGCTTAGTGGTTAGAGCATTGCACTTCACGATCTAAGGGCTGGGATTGAGCCCAGGTTCAAGCCTCCACAAGACTATTTCCCCGTGGAGTTAACAGTAGTGCTGGCTCCACTACCACTGTATGTCCTTCAGATGAGACTATAAACCGAGGTGCTGCGCACGAATGCACACAGAATATGTTGAACACATGTTAAAACCTGTTCCACCCTTTGAACAAGTAGGCCATTGTGTGCCGATGGGAACAGATGACAAAATTACAAAACTACATGCGCATGGGGACTGGATGTAAAAAAGCACACGAGTACTTATTCCATTATCCTTGAAATAAAAGAATGAACGATGTATATTTGTTTCTTAGTTTAGGTGCACATTTCCCTGTTTGTATAAACTATGATCATACAATGGGCTGTAGAAGGGATTTAACCCCCCCCTCCCAAAAGTCGGCACTTCAGCCTGTGCACTATCCAACAGAGTTGCTTTCTTTGACAAAAAGTGACAGTGCTGTAACAAACACGACCTTACTGGGTAGATGAAAAAGGGGTCAGTGCCGATCATTTGTGCTAAAATTGCCACTTCATGCCAAAAAGCTATCCCTTTCAGATAAAAGATATGGTACTGAATATTTTGTTTTAAAACTGCTTGTACTAATCATTTGTGTTTAAATAATTTCTTGCCAAGAGGGTAATGTTTCTGATAAAAAGTTATGATGTTGATAATTTGTGTTAAAAGTAGTCACTGTATTTCAAGAGGAATATGTTGCTGATAAACTAGAAATGTCAGAGAGGGTATATCCAACAGCAGTACATATATATCATACTTATGACTATGATTTAAAAAACAAGTCTTTTTTCACAGCTTATAGATGATTGTGTATAGCTTTCTGTTCACGCTTGCTTTATGAATAAAAAAAATTGCAGGTAGTAGTAGTAGTAAACATGACTTTCTTCTAGGGTTGCTTTCATTTGTAATTCTTTCTTTTTGTGATTTAGAAATTTTTCTGTTTCTAAATCATATTTTGGAGCAGATGACAAAATTCAAGGAGTAGTGACCAATACTGCTCTTAGATGCTACACGCACAATAGTATCAAGGTGCATTACAACATATTTAAACCCCCCAAACAAAAAAAAGCAGCCAATACTTGTTTACAACGATCTGACAGGATTTGTACCAGGGAAGACAAAGGGAAATTCTGCATACAATTTAAACAACATAATGCATTGCCTAGAGATAATAATGCCAGTTTTTGTTTCAATGCAGTTTGAATAAAACTTGGCCCTGACCTGCAGTGACCTGGCCTACCATATGTTGCTTTGGCATTCAGGCGTGGCCTCAAGTCTAGAATGACTAAGTTGCACTACAGCTTCATTGCTTTGTATGGGCTGCATTTTTCATAAGTGATTGCTTGACAAAGAGTTAAAATATTAAAATTAAAAACAAATAGCATATATAACAAACTTCTTTCAATTTCTTTTTGTCACCAGGAATTTGTCATTGCATGGAGGACTTTGCACTTCACCACTACATCCAGGACCAGGACATCGTCACCACATGGAAGACCAGGACATTGTCACCGCATCGAAGACCAGGACATTGTCACCGCATCGAAGACCAGGACATTGTCACCGCATCGAAGACCAGGACATTGTCACCGCATCGAAGACCAGGACATCGTCACCGCATGGAAGACCAGGACATCGTCACCGCATCGAAGACCAGGACATCGTCACCGCATCGAAGACCAGGACATAGCCACTGCATCTTCACTAAGAAAAAAAGAGAAAAAAGTGGCATCAGCAAGAAAGAGAAGAAAAAAAAGTAAAAAGAAAACAAAAAAAAGAAAATAAGAAAAAATAAAGAAAAAAGAAAATGTAAAAGAAAAGAAAATGTAAAAGAATGAAAAAAGAAAGAAAAAAAAAGCACTACCAGAAAATAATCCACTTTTTTTTTTGGGGGGGGGGACGGTGTGTGTGTGTGTGTTCATTTGTTGCTGTTTTTTTTCAAAGTGACGCGCAAGCAAATCAAGAAAATAAAGAGATGAATGTTTTATGTACTTGTGAACAAGAAATTGAGATGTGTGTGTATAGAGAACGAGGGGACAAAGGGCACTCACAGCTGTCACTTCTCCACTTTCAGCTGCTATCCATTCCAGCCCAGCTGGTGCTAATTACAGCAGGAACTGACTGAACTTGGGACTTGGTAAAAGGAAGGGGTGTGCTAAATTTATCATTCTTGACCGAGTGATGTTGGCATTGCCCATTGTGGGCAGATCTGATTTTATAGAGGAGATTGTCAGGAAAATGGTGTTTGTGAGAAGAGGATAGAATGCATCTTTAGCATTTGTGGGGGTGGGAGAAGGAAAACTAGCTGAAGACAATTTTTTTCCTACGTTTTTTATCCTCTTCATTTGAACTGGAAAATGGAGTTTTTAAATGATAGGTGCTGATGCTATATGATTTGTAATTGTTTTTTATGAGAAAGGAAAAATCTTTTAACCCCCCCCCAAAAAAAACCATATCATATGTTGTATTATATATGTAAAATGTTTGCATTAATAAAGATTTAAAAAAACAAAACGTATCCTCATCCCAAGATATAAGTGTTGCAAGGATAGTCTGATACAATCGTTAGATTTATGTGCTGGCCTACCACGGTATACAATTGCAACTTGCTGCTGCTGCTGCTGTTTTGATTTTTTCTCCTTAAACTTTCTTAGGAGTCCATAGGATGATGCACTAGAGAAGTGTTCATCACATTTTAGATCAGGTCAGAGGCCTCCTCTGCTACTGGCGGCCTTGTAACCCAGTATCTATGCCACCTGTGAAAAACAAACTGCCAAATTCATTCAATCTGGAGAGGGATTTGCTTGGTTGAGTTTGATTTGCTTCAGACACCCTGCATTGTACTGAGTTGTAAGCTGCACTCTGTTGCAAAGAGAAAAGTCCCAATTAGAACTACACTAAATTCAGTGACAGGTGTGTGTGTGTGTAAAAGGGAAGATGGAGTGAAAATCAGATTTTGTAATGGGAATTTAAGGGGTTTTTTTTTGGAGGGGGGGGGGGGGGGGGGGGGGGGTGAGTGTTGGTAGGATGGGTGGGGGGGTAGTAGGGTGGACTAGGACATGCATGTTCAGATTAGAGGAAGAGGACAAAAATGGGAATGGGTAATAAAGAAGAGAATGAAGGTAAATTTTTTTTACATTAAATATTTTAGACTGTCCAGTTTGTATTTTAGACATGATCAGGACTCTATTCTCCTTCATCAAACGCTTGGGGAGCATCTACTGTTTTGTCATTTGAGCAAAAATGCATTAGGATGCTAAGTGCCTGACTAGTAAGGCCAGTAACTTGATCCTTTAAGAAAAAAAAGAAGGAAACCGACATTACATAGCTGATAGCAGGACTAAAATACAAGAAGTACCTTAAGTACTATTGGTAGGACTGGTAATTCGTGATTTTTAAAAAAAAAGGCTAGTACCATAGCGTCTTACATGCCATTGTGTCCATATGTATTCACACCAACCAACAACCCTTTTCCTAATGTTAATGTTAACACTAACTCTAACCTTCATACTAACCTTAACTCTCTAATCCTGACCCTGATGTGGACACAAAGGCAGATGGATACTATGATACATGCTGATCATGGCAAACTATCTGAATTCTTTCGCAATGACGGCCCCAATGCATGAATCCATATTATATCGAAACACCATTGCCAAAATGGAGGAGGAAAAAAATCTTTAAGTTTTGTTAGTATCACAACGGCAAATATGCATAAAAAGGGGGCTTGAAACATTGGTCTAACCTTGAATAGAAGAAAAGTATCCAGTAAATAATCCTTGTGAACCGAACCAAGAAAAGAGCACAACTCAAATCACTGTACACTATCTGAAGTCTCCGTTCTATTGGTTTTCAAAAAGTGTAATGCTGTCATGAGCAAAGTTACTCTTTCCATTAGATAAGGCCTTCAACTAAGTATAAGGTAGTTGCATTTGTTAGTAAACAATAAAACAGGAGACAGGAGGGAGGGCTGAGACGCATACATGTCCCAAGTTCTTGGGAATTTAGGAAAACTGATGATAGTGGTGTGACTGGGTGTGTGTTTGGGGGAGGGGGGGGGACAAGATAGGGGGTACAGGCATTGTATTTTAAATGATTTTTTGTTTTGGGGTGGGGCGAGATTCTAAAGAGGGTGTTAATATGCAAAGTGCTAATGAAACTTTGCTGATAAAAATCAATGCAAAATTTGAAGTATACAAAATATTTCTAAAATTCATAATTGTATAATAACTGGGAATGGGAGGGTGATAAAGGTGGGTATGTGTATGCAGGAGGGAGTGCAGGAGAGGCGGTGAGGATGTGTTTTAAGGAACAGGGGGTAATAAAAAAAAAAAAGTGGTAGTGGTAAGCATGTACAGAGGACTGAAAGTACACATGTGCATGTGTGTTAAAAATGGGAGTGAAGGGATAATCCTTTTTTTGCGCTGCAGCAAATCGTGCTCTTGTATACCATGGTATTCCATCACCTATAGATGTAGCTATGAAACAGCACAAAGTATATTTGTAATGTGTGGTTTTAGTGGAAAATGCAGGTACCAAAATGATGGATGCAGTCTGATTTGTGGCTGAGTGTGGTGGTGTTTGAATGTGGTAGTTTTTTTTTTCCAGTAGTGGTGATTGTGTGGGAGATGAAATAGCAAGGGAAGTATGGTAGTGGTATGGAGCATGTAGGGGGAGAAAAGGAGAGAAGATACCGAGTGTGGGCATGATGTTGGTTTTGGTGAGAGAGAGAGAGAGAGAAGGGGGGGAGGGGGGTGGTACAATTACCAATGTACACAAGTAAGCCTATGGCCGTATGGGATGAAGGAAGAAATGATGCTTGATGAATATGTAACTGTTGGCTTTTTTTTTTCTTGCTTTTTAAAATTAAAAAAAAAAATATTAGTTTTGGGCATATGTGTGTCATGGACTCTCATATTTTTGTTTTTGATTTGTATTGTTTTTGTCTTGGTGGTATTTAGGTAAATGTCATTAAAAATGAGCAGGTCCCGTGATGGACTTCAATTGCAGGACTGGTAGTTCATAGTTTGTCTGGCTAGCTAGTTACATTGATACAGGCGTACCATTTTACATTTTAAACAATAAAAAGTTTTAAAGTTTTATTTTAAAATATTTATTTGTGAATGGAGGTATAAGGAAAAAGAAAATAAACAGTTACTGTGGTGATGTGTAAAAGATTGTGTGGGAGTGGAGGGGGGAGGCAGAAAAGGGATGTTTAGGAGGAGGGGGTAGGATGCATGTTGAGGTAAGGAAGACTGGAGGTGAGGAAAGAGGGATACATGTCTGTTGCTGTGTTGAAGAGAATGTGGGGATTTGTAGTCTTTTTTGCCCTTGACAAGATTTTAAATGTCGGGGTTTCAGTATGATTTTTTTTTTAAAAATCGGTTAAAAAAATTGTATGGCAATGGCTGGAAGAAAGCTCTCACATAACCATTTGTGTTTACTATGTGTATGTTTTTTGTGTTTGTCCATGGATGATATAGTGAGGGTGTATATACACCTTTACAGTTTAAACAAATTAGTGGGGGTGATTTTAGTAGTTACTAGGATAAAATATCAAAACAAATCAAGTGATTTGGGGGGGGGGGGGGGGGGGGGGATTTTTTTTTTTCACCTTCTGTTTGGTCTCATTGCTTCCATTTTCATTAAATCAAGAACTTTGACAGTGCATTTTTTTTTCCAATGGCTGAAGTATACACATGTTGGGAACTATTGTCTGATGTTGGCTGGACTAAACTGTAACTACAAATAAAATCCTAAAAGAACCATTAGTGTTTTAAATGTTTATGTTTTGATAATTGAAATGTTTTGGATCTCTGTGGATAGTACAGCTTGTGTTGTGAAGCATTCTGTCAAGAGCCTTTTGTTGGGTTTTTGTTTTGTTTTTGTTAAAGATATTTTTACTGTATCTCTTTTGAATCATATAATAATAATAATAATGGAATTTATATAGCGCTATATCTTGTAAAAAACAAATCAAATCATATCACCTGATTTTTTAAAAAGTGCTGTCATGGCCTTCAGAGAAGGCGCTGACACAATCTCTGGTATTTACTTGGTGTATATATTTTAAATGCTTGAGAAGAATTGAAAATTTTGTGCACACATAAACTGTGTGTGCATGCGTGTGTGCGCATGCATCTTTGAACGTGGGTTTTTTTCCTAAAGATTATATATATTTTTGTAACATAGATGAAATTTTGGTTAAATGAAACCAGTCTAATGTTGGCCTTTTTGTCATTAAATCAAGAACCTAAATATATCTTTAATATTAATTGCAATGTGGGAATGTGGTTTGGGTTGTGTGTGGGTTTTTGGTTTTTTTAATGAAAGAGCAGTTCTGGATTATTCTGTAATGTTAACTTCACCTGATAATTTTTGTAACTAGAAGGTCCTAAGATGCACTTGATTTTTGTTTTTGTTTGCATGATTTTTCTGAATCGGGTTGTCAGTTAAAAAAAGAAAATACAAGTCCAATGTTGGGGTGGTTTTGATTTAACCAGGAATCTAAAATGTTGATTTTCCATTGCAGTGTGGGCGGTGTGGTGGCTTTTTAAAAAAAAATTGTTTTGAATATTTTGAATGTTTAGAATTACACTTGATTTGGTGGCTCCATTTTTTTTTCTTGAGGTAAACGTTTTGCAAAGAATGTTTTCTGTCTGAAATGTGTACTCAAATCACTGATAATAATTTTCATTAGTTTTGTTTATAAATACTTGCTTGCAAGTGGAAGAATTGAGTGAAATGCACCCTTTTGGGATTACATAAGACCTTTTGAAAGGATTTTTTAGTATACTTTTACTTAAAAATTTGGTTGAAATTGTCTATTATGACCCAAAAAATTGCGATGTTGGTTAGAGAGCGTTCATCTTTCAGTAACGTATTTAGTGGTAATTGCAGTTGTAAACTATTCAAATACCATTTTCTGATGTCAGTTGAACTGTAAATCTGTTTTTATCGAGAAAAGAAACTTTGATGTTTTTGTAAACTTTGATGTTTTTGTATGTGTTTTGTAAATTGTTTGTTGGATTATTGAAATTTGCTTTGACTTTCTGTTTTGGTGAATACCTGTTAGCAAGTAGATACTACATGATGTGTGATGCACTCTTCCTTTTTTTCAGTTGATAAAATCAAATGTCAGTAGAATTTGATATTAGCATCAATGGCATTGCTTGAAGCTTTATTTTATTGGACAATCATCGGTTAAAAAATACCTAGGATCAAGTCTTTCCCGCGCAACTGAAGAGCAAGGGCGACCTGACAATCCCCACAGCAAAAAAGTGCTGATCAGACGTAAGAGTTATGCCGGGAGTGGGGTCTCCCCAACTCTTCTTCTTTATTTTTATCAATGACCTGCTGCCTGAACTGCCAAGAGGAGTCAAAGCAGTTCTCTCTGCTGGTGACCTTGTGATGCAGTGCACTGAGAATATGCTGGTACCACTTCAGCAGCATGTCGACTACAGAGGGTACTTGACTCGATACTAAACGCCAAGACTCTAGTGCAGGTGGAGAAATACTCTAGTGCAGGTGGAGAAATACAACTTGTCTCCTGCAACATCCAGTGCACTATAGAATGGAGAAACTGATGAGAAACGGAGTAAAGCAGGACAGTTTCAATCACCATAGTCGTGCACTTGGACGACAGCAACTGAACAATCTACCTGCCCATTGTGTTCCATGGGACCCAGCCATTTTACCAAGACTCACTCTGGCCATAGTCGATTACTGTCCTTTATCTAGGACAAGCATGGATCCACACAGATCTACACAGACCGATCAGCAACAGATGCCATTTTCAATGGAGGAACAGGAATACTGATCAAGTAACCCTCTAAGAGAAGTGGAAAAAGTAAACTCCCAACAGGGACACACTGCATCAACTACTGTGTAGAAATCCAAGCTGCCACTATGGTTAGACACTCCAAAGATGAATTCCAGCAAGAGGTGTTTTTCACTGATGTCCTGTCAGTCCTACAGCTCCTTACACAAAACAAACATGTAAAGCTGCAATGGATCCCTGCACACTGTGGTATACCTGGCAACAAACAGATTGATGAACTAGCAAAACAGGGGACACAGAAAGAACAGTTTGAAACTGAAATCGGCCTCACCTATGAAAAGGAAACGATTATCAAATCAATGGCCTGAAACAGAGCAGAGAAGGATCACAACAGGCTAAATCACCACATGTCCACAAAGCTGAAACTCGTTCCTTCTCCCTTGTGTGCCTGTGGTAAAGAAAACCAGACTTGGAGACCACTCTTCAAAGATACACGTTATACAGGAAGATTGTGCGACCAACGCAAACAATTGTGTGACCAACGCAAATAATCCTGCTCTAATCAAGATGTCCAGCCCACAAGAGGAGCTGGAGAGGACATGCCATTATTTTTCCCAGCACTTCCGATGGTGTAAAGCGAATGAGAGAAGACTTGGAAAAAAAACAACTAACCAAAACTAACCACCAAAAACCCAAGTAAGTGAAATGGTTATAATTTGCTTTTTCATTGCAGTGTGGGCGGTTGGGTGGCCTTTCTTTTTTTTTTTTTTAAATTTACATTTTCATGTTAGCTGGTTCAAGTCTGTTTTTCCCTTGATGAAAAAATCTGCAATGCATTGTTTTCAAGATTATTTTTGTTTGAAAGTGTGTATCCATCCAGATTACTGACATTAATTTTGATGTGGTTTGTACTTGATATACTTGCCTGCAAAATGGAAATTTAGTGAAAAGTACCATTTGGGGAATTAAATTTTTTTAAAAACCCACCTTTTTGTTTTGTTCAGTTCAAACCGTCTTTTGAGACAAGAAAGTGTGATGATGACTAGAGAGCATTCTCCTTCCAATAATGGACTGGTGGAAATAGCAGCTATAATTTTTTAGTGTGAACAAGTACAAAATTATGATCTGAAGTCTGTTAAAATGTAATTATCAGGAAAATAGGTATAAAAATAGACAGACATTTTAATATTTGTTTGAAATGTTTGATAGGTTATCAACTTTTTTCAGATATCTTGTTTTGTGCTACATGTTAACAGAATGAATACAACAGTATAATTATATTGTGTCAGTGTGTGATGCACTCTTTGTTTGTGTTTTTTAAAAACTTTTTCAGTAGATATCAAATGTCAGTTCAATTTGACATTAGCTTTGTGGAGCTGGCAGATTTGTACATCTGTCTGTTAAAAGAAAATCCTTGCTCATTACATGTTGGCCAATAAATAGTAAGTGTGATAGTACTGTAATAGTAGTTTTGATTTAATCAAGACTTGAACATTTTTACTATTTTTCACTGATGTGTGGGCGGTGTGGTGGCTTTTTTTTTCTTCATCACTGAGGTTTGGATTACATTTTGATGTTAGCTGGTCAGAGTTGTTTTCTTTCTTCTTGAAGCAAAAGATTCTGCAACAAATTCTACTGTTTCGGCGTTTTGTTTGAAACGTTCACTCAGATTACTGACATTAATTTTGATGATTTGTGTATACCTGCTTGCAAGTAGAAAAATTAGTGAAATGTGCCTTTTGGGATTTAAATGAATGTTTACCCATTCTATTTGGTTGAAAATGTCTTTTGAGTTTAAAAAAAAGATCAAATGAAATCTGATAGTAGAGTTCTCTCCCCACATGATATACTTTGGCAGAAATTGTAGCTAAAAGCAAGTCCAAGATTATTATCTGATGTGAGTTAAGCTGTTCTTTCTATTAGAAAAAGATTTTTTTTAAACACTTTCGATATCATATTGATTACATTTGAAATTTGGGTTGAATTTTGAAATATCAAATTGTTTTGTGTGTACATGTTACCAAGTTGATACAACAATATGTGTGAAGGTGTAATGCACTCTTTCAGTTAAGTTTTCTTTTTAGAACTGCCATCCGAGTAGATAAAACCAGAATGTCGGTTGCATTTGATATTATTATTATTAGTATGTTTGGCATTCCATTGTGATGTTGGCAACTGTGTAATTATCTATTAATGAAGGATCATTAATTCGCTTTTTTAAAAAGTCAAGAATAACATTGGAGTGGTATAATTTAATCTGGAGTGGTTTTGATTTAATCCGAAATCTAAAGTTCGACAAAATATTTTATTGCAGTGTGAGTTGTATGAAGATTGAAACATTTTTTTTTTTTAAACTACAATAAATGTGTTTTGAATTGCATGGATGTTAGCTGGTTCAAGCTTTTTAGTTTTTTTCTTGAGGAAAAGACATCTGGAACAAATTCTGTTCTACAGTGTTTCCATTTGAAGTGTCCATTCAAATAATAGATATCATTTATTAATTTTGATATGTTTTGTTTATTCTTACTTACAGGGGGAAATTTTTTAACTCCTTTTCTGATTTTAGATTAAAAAAAATTTTTTTTTGTTCAGTTCAAAATCTCTTTTGAAAATCTTATGTTGAGTAGAGAGCTTTCTTCCCCAAACATATAATTGGTGGTAATGGCAGCTAAAAACAAGTCAAGTTAAACTTAAAAAAAAAAAAATCAGAAGATGCTTCATGGAGAAAACTTCGACGTTGAGTTTACAACATTTGAATCATTTGTAGATTTATTTTAGTGGATGCAACAGTATACATGTGTGTGCAATGCACTCTTTCTGTAGTTTTTATTACTTTTTTTCAGGAGATGAAATCAAAATATCAACTGGTCGAATTTGATAGTATTAGCACGATGGTATTATTTTGTAGTGCAGGCAAATCTGTGCACTGATCTTTTGTATTGGAAGATCATTGCAGAGTTTACAGCAGCAAAGCAAAATTTTAAAGAACGAATTCAAAGAAATGTAGTGCCATGTGAGAGAGAGAGGGAGAGAGAGAGAGAGAGAGAGAGAGAGATGGATGTACTTTCTGGGGATGTTTGATGGGTTTGCAACTTTGTTTTTTCTTGTTTTGGTTTTTTAAAAGCCCATATGAAATGTCCGGTAAAAAAAAAAGTCTTATGGTAGCTAGAGTGCCCCACCCCCTCCCCCCTTTCAAAAAATGTATCACACTTAGAATAAAGAGTTAGCTTTGGTGTTTCAATTTGTTCACTACTAAGAAAGGTAACAAATTATTCTGATTTTTTTTTCTTCTGTAACTGAAAAAAGATTTATAAACAATCAGGAAAACTGTTAGTTTAAATTGTGTTGAAATTTGTTTCAGATTAGCAAATGGACATTAGCCTTTTGTGTGTGAGTGTGCAATGCCCTTTCAGTGTTTATAAAAGCATAATTTCTACATTTATTTTGTATACATGTAAGATGATGTACATGAGTTTGACTTTCAATTTAACATGGAATGTTCACTGTATACTAACTTGTGAAATGGATTTTGTCATTACAAAGTTACTCCGAAGGTAAATTATTTTTGTTGAATGTCTAGTGTTCATACTTGGGAAGGGGGGGTGGAAGCAGTTACCAAAATATATATATCAGATTGTCTTAAGGTTGGGTAATTAATTGATCCTGATAGTGATAGTGATACACTGCATTGAATTCTTGTTCATTATACTAGTTATAGTTAAGAAATGCTTCTTGCTTCTATTACCTGATGTTCACCCTTCCTCCATATCCCAAAAGGGACACTAGATATTGTTCAAATTGTTTCATGTATGTATTTGGGGGGATTTTTTGTCCCAATAAAGAAAAATCACCTGAACAGGATTTTTTATTTTTTGATGTTAACAGAAAAAAAACAGTAAGAAACTTCACTGTTGAAGTGTGAAATTTTGGCACATTCATTTGAATCATTAAAATTGGTATGTTTTGTCTACACATGCTTGTCAGTGAAAAATTTGTGTGGTTTGTCTGTTTTTGTCTGTCCTTCTCACTGTCACAGTTTTTGTTTTTTGTTTTGTTTTTGTTTAATGTCAATTCACTACTTGGTGATGACACACCCACATTCAAACCAACTCTCTCTCTCTCTCTTTCTTTCTCTCTCTTTAATGTACATATATTTATATTCTCACAACTGTGTCACAGTGTGTGCGTGCTTGTGTGCGTGAACAGTGATGCGCTCTTTCATAGTTTCTTTTTTTGTTGGGGGTGGAGGGGGGGGGGGGGGGGGGGGGCAAGGAGATTCTATGCTGCACATGCATAAATTGTCAGAAAGACTGGTAACTCAACCACACTTTGTTAAACTGGCTCTTGCATATCAACTTGCCAAGCCACCGTTGTCCACACCCTCTACACCATATCATCACATAAATTCTGAACACATGAATCATTGAATGTACTAAGCATTTTCACATCCCCCCCCCCCCCCCCCCCCCCCCCCCCCCCCCCCCCCCCCCCCCCACACACACACACACACATTCCTAAATTTACACACTACAAATTGAAAGTTATAATGAAATGAAAAGTTTCAAAATGAAAACATCAATATTATTTATAATGAAAGTATATAATATGATGTTGTAATTAAAAATATATCAAATGAAATAACTTGTCAAGCATTAATAATATCCATTAATTATAGGCATAGCACATTTTTTATCACTCATAAAATGTCAAAGTATACCTGAGCGTTACATTTTAAATACAGTATACACTGTACAGGTTTGAGTAATTAATATTTTGAAAAAACTATTTAAATCATCACTGAAAAAAGTGGTATGCATGCATGTATTGTATGCATTGATGAGACCACAGAGAGAACAGACAGAATACAGTTCTAAAGACAAAAGAAAAAAAAGAAAGGATGTCTTGGATTTGTCACATTGTGGGGATATTCTTTTCTATGAAAAAAAGCTATTACAGCATTACTAGGCCCATTAGGCTAGTAAGGCATGACACTTGTAAAACTTTTAAATCGCTAATAGTGATACACTAGCCTAGGCTAATCAGCATTAAAATAGAGTTGATTTCTTTACTCACACCCACCACATGAAGTGATGAACAAATTAAGCATGAACAAACACACACGCAGCGACACCCACCCACACAGTGACACACACACGTGCACACAAACACGTGCACAGGAGCGCGCGGGGCCTACCTAGATCAGATGCAACAATAAACAGTCCTGCCTTTAGGTCTAGTTTGTGGGAATGCAGGCAGAACAAACATCTTGCACACCTTTTGGAAGAGTAGGCCGATGCTCCAGTGGGAACAGATGGGAAAATTTACAAAACTGTATGAACACGGCAACTGGATGTAAAAACGCAAATGACTTTTGCTGTAAAATATATGAGTACACGAAATATTTAAATACTAGTAATATTGCTCAGAGGAATGGAGTAGGGTGGAGAACTTGGTCTATATCTGTATTTAGCGCCATTCTCATATTGTTGACCAATCAGAGTTTCTCAAGTCTGAAAGTACTGAAAGGAAAATGGCGGGGAGAACGTAGCAGAAAAATTCTCCTACACAGTGTTTTCAGTCAGTGCATTTAGATTTCAATCTGCATCATGGATGGATGGCCACCGGAACTGATGTTTCTTCGGGTAAGTTTAGAGTGAGAGGATGACTCGAAAGTCGCCATCTGTCTTTGTTTCTGTCTCACTGTCTCAGTGTCTGCTGTGTCTCTCTTCCCTGTGTGTGTGTGTGTGTGTGTGATCGATTCCTTTATTTCGAGGATAATGGAATAAGCACTCATATGCCTTCTTCCATCTAGTCCCCGTGTGTATGCAGTTTTGTAAATTTTGCCATCCGTTCCCATCGGCACACAATGGCGTACTCTTCCGAAAAGCGGAACGGGTTTTAACGTGGGGGACGGGATAGCCTGGTGGTTAGAACATTGCCCTCGAAATCTGACAACCCGGGTTCGATTCCCGTTCAATGGGATATCATCCCCTGGAGTTAACATCAGTGCAAACTCCACTCTCCCCAAAAGTCCTTCCATGAGACTAGGCCTATAAACCGAGGCCCCCTGTGCAATGCAGAACATCTTGCGCACACGTTAAATCCTGTTCCGCTTTTCCTAAGAGTAGGCCATTGTGTGCTGGTGAGAACAGATGACAGAATTCACAAAACCGCATACACACGGGGACTTGATGTAAAAAGCACATAAGTGCTTATTCCATTATCCTGGATATAAAAGAATTAAAAAAAAAATAATAAAAAAATAAATAATGTGTGCCCAAAATTCCTTCAACATGGGACCTGGGTTTATAGTCTCAGGTTTATAGTCTCATCCCAAGGATCGAACTGGGGTCAGCAGATCACCAAAACATCACTCTAGTCTAACCACCAGGCTATCCCCTCGCTCTGTGTGTGTGTGTTGGTGCATGCATCATTGCATGCCTGCTTGGGTGTGTTTGTGACACTGTGTGTGGGTGTGCCCCTGCACACAAAATAGTGTTGATTTTGAATTCATGTCAATTTTAACATTAATTTAATTTTAAACAATCATGCCTATCAGATGGTATAAATTTATATATTTATTTTATTATGTTATTTCGAGGATAAGGGAATAAGCACTCATGTGCATTGTGTGTGTTCATTGTGTGTGTGCGCCTTTGTCACAGTTTGTGTGTTTGAGTGTGTGTCACTGTGTATACATGTGTGTATGTTGTCACTCTGTCAGTGTCAGTTTGTGTGTGTCACTGGGTGTGTGTGTGTGTGAGAGAGAGAGAGCGAGAGCATGCACCCATACAATACATAATTATAAATATATAGATACACACACATGTGCATGTGTGCATTATGTGTACATTATGAATATGAGTGTGACTGTGTGTGTGTGTGTGTGTGTGACTCTGTCAGTCTCTGTCATGTTTGTTGGTTCTTCGCTTTAACGTCTTTCCACTTTAAGTGATATTAGACAAGGTCATGTGTTTGTGTACATGTGTGTGTGTGTGACTGTGTGTGTCAGTATCTCAGTGTCAGACTGTGTTTGTGTGTGTGTGCACAAATTGTGTGCATGATTGCACCTGTACAAATGACAATATTACAAACTACAATTTAGATCTTATCTTCAGGAGTTTTTACTTAAAATTTTGTACAATCACTGAGTCAGTCAATGTAAATTATTTTCAAAAGTTCTTTAGTTTAACTTTTAAGTAATAATAAGGCGGTAAGTGTTTTATGGGATGCAGTGTGTCACTGTTTCAGTCTTTGATATGTGAGGTTACCAATATGGTAAATACTATAACCACACTTTATAAAGAGCTTTCAAATATTTTGACATTCGAATTTGAAAAATGTTGCATCCCCCTCCTGAAAACAACCATCCATGGACAACCAACCTATCAGTATCAACCAACCAACCAGCTGTGACCCAATCGACCTTTGATATTCTCCCTTTCAAAAGAGCCCCTGTTTTGTGTGATAATTTACAGGACAAGGGATTACTTTTGTGATGTAGTCAGTCATAATCGTAATTCATATTCTTAATCCTGTGCTTAAAATTAAAAAGTGTCTGTTGTCACAGAGCTCTAACTTTGCTGAATGCTAAACTTGTATTCTCAACTCTGGTTTGGGACTTTTTTTTTTCAGCTACTGCTCATAATCCTGGGAAGAGTTAAAAAGCCAGTGGTACATTGTTTTTACTTTTACAACATGATTAGTGGGACAGGGAGTATGCTGTGCTATTGCCAGAACTTTACAGAGTACAGTTATAATATATTAAAAAAATTAAATATAATTTTAATTGTTTCTAGGATGGGAATTGGGTGCAGTTTCAGAGTGAGGGCTGAACAGTACTTGTGACAGTGCTGGTAAAGCCTAAGCTGCCACTGCCCACTGTGCTGCAGATTTTATGCAGCATTATGTATTTGATCATATTACATTTTGTATCGCATACATGTATACAATGTACGTCGTGCAGGTGGACAAAAAACATGAACAGTCTTAGGTTCAATTCCACCCCAACACACACACACACTCTCTCTGTCTCTCTGTCTGTCTGTCTGTCTGTCTGTCTCTTATTATATATCCCTAAGGGCGGGGACTGGATGTAAAAAAGCACATGGGTGCTTATTCATTATCCTCAAAATAAAAGATTTTGTCATTGTCATGCATAGTACTTGGTACTATGGTAGTAAGGGTACTGGTAGTGGTAGTCATGGGGTACTTGGTATTGGTAGTTATGTCAGACTTCTCTGCATGGCATATTCCTATGACAAGTCTCCCAGAGGAGAGTGTGTAAAGTACCACTATTGAAGCAGAGCTGCACCACCCATGGCAGGATTTTTCTTTTTTATTGTTTTGTTGATGATTTTTTGTCCCCCCCTCTCCCCCTATCTGTGAATGTAAAAAAAAAAAAATTATGCTTATATTCAAATGGGCTTTTTAAAATATTTTTTATAAAACAAACAAAAACCATGAACAAAATGTTGCTGGGGTAATGAAATGAATATTGATATTTCCTTTTTCATGATCATTGTGTGAAAGGACCTGGAGGAACTGATGAAATGTC
Source organism: Rapana venosa (assembly GCA_028751875.1). Taxonomy (NCBI): domain Eukaryota; kingdom Metazoa; phylum Mollusca; class Gastropoda; order Neogastropoda; family Muricidae; genus Rapana; species Rapana venosa. The sequence continues at coordinate 70,615,803 of CM054142.1, read as the reverse complement.
CAATTTGCTTTGACCTGATGCAAGCTCCAGTGTTGCTCCCTGCTTGTGAACACAACTGTAAGTCACATATATTGATATATATGGTATATTATTATTATTATTATTATTACTGATTGCCCCCAAAGTCACTTCGTCAGTGAGTCTTCTACTTTGCTACTTTCTCTAGTTTCTTAATTTTTTTTATTAATTTTTTTGCTGTATTGTGTCAGTTTGAAACACCTGGACTGAGACTGCTAGACCAAAATGTGTAGAAAGGTAGTCTAACGTAAATATAAATAAATTGATTCTGTATTTTAATACTTGTTGATTAAAATTTAAATGATTGATTAAATATTTTTTCCTCTGCAGTTTCCTGCATTATAGTGTATCATTGTATGATTTTTAATTTTCATTCAGCAAATTTTCTTTTTCTTTTCTGAGTTGAATAGCAACATTGCAAAAGAGGGTGAAAAAGCCAAAGAAACAAAGCAAAGAACAAAACAACAATCAAACAATACTGTAAGTGTAACACTAATATTTAACAATATTGAAATTTTTTTCCATTTTTATTTTATTCTTTTATATGGAGGATAATGGAATGGAATTGAGGTGTTGAACATTCTTTTTAATGTAATTTTCAAAATATGTTCATTATTGTGTTAGGTGAAAACAGAAAATAGCTTGAGGATGTTGTCCTTGTCAGTGAATAATTCTGTGTTTGAATCATGCGATTGTTGTGTTGAGAATGCCATGTTGGGGTTTAAAATAGATCACTGATCACTACCTGGATTGTTGCAGATTGTTCCTTGTGCATTCGAAGATACTTCAGTCAAAGAGAGCAGTGCCCTACTTGTGGCAGTGTAAGCTTGTGTGTTCATTTTCATGTTAACGTCTCTTCACAATCTGTGATATTACTATATTAGGCTGAAGCGCATGTGTGGGGCATGCGTACGTGCGCATGTGTGGGGCATGCGTACGTGCGTGTGAGTGTGTTTTTACTTATCTTAATTTTATTCTTTTATATCAAGGATAATGGAATAAGCCCTTATGTGCTTTTTTACATCCAGTCCCCATGTGTATGTGGTTTGTAAATTCTGTCATCTGTTCCCACTGGCACACAATGGCCTACTCTTATGAAAATCGGAACAGGATTTAACGTGTGCGCAAGCTGTTCTGCGTGCGTTCGCACATGGGGCCTCGGTTTATAGTCTCATCCGAAGGACTTTTGGGGAGAGTGGAGTCTGCACTAATGTTAACTCCAGGGGAATTGTGTGTTCGAGTGTGTGTGTGTGTCCATATGCCTGTGTCTGTATCAGTGTATGCATGCGCGTGGCAGTGTGTGCTTCCAACATGCTTTTCATAATTCTTTCTGAGTCCTTGTGTTGTTTCCTCTGTTCTCTTTTTCATCATGTACCTGTTTTTCTTTCTCCCATTCCCAGGCCTTCAAATTCTGTATAAATATTAAAATACAGACTTGATATCTTCTCAACAGTTTTGATAATATTTAGCAATATCATGGTATTATCAGATGAAAAGATAAAGTTCTATCTTTGTGCCACTCTGAATATCTGTTGTTGCAGTCAGCATCCAGCAACCAGCTGAGAAGTAACGGAGTCATGGAGAAGACCATTGACCAGTTCAGGAAGATCAGGTAGTGGACCTTGAGAGCTCCAGAGACAGTGGCTTTTTGGGCTGATTCAAGAACAGGCAGTTTTACTAAGCAATTTTATTTGTTTGTTTATTTTTAGTAAAATACATCAGGTTTATGAACATATATATTAGAATTTCCTTCCTTCCTAATTTCCATCAGTTATAAGTTGTAAAGGTGTCTTATAACCTATAAGGTCGTAGGGGAGCGAGGCATCATAGACCTCAGCTTCTCTATGGGCCAGCATATTGAGGGCAGCCCCCATCTCCTCTCCCTCGCTGCTTTACCTTCCCTGACCCTAAAGAAGGCAGGTACCCATTTACAGCTGGGGGAACTGTACTGAAGCCAAGGCGTGCCAACGGTCACCCATCCAAGTGGTAACCACACTCGACGCTGCTTAACTTGGCTGAGGGAAAGCAAGTGCTCCGACCACTGAGCTGTCCCTATAAGTTGTAACTGAAGGAAATTCCTATTATTTTAATCCAAATCAGATAACGGTAATGTGATGTAAATTTGTGTCATATATTTATATTTATTTTAGGCTACAGTACATGTCTGTATCTTTTTGCTAGGTTGTTTTTGTTTTATCAAGCCTTTTTCATAATCATATCATACACACAAAAGCTACACTATAAGTACATATAACTCAATGTACCGAAAAGCTGACAAGTTTGTAACCAAAGATTTTCAGTTGCCAGTAAATATGTTCCAGTTTTATACCATGTAGCCTACCTCTAAGAGCTGAGTAAGATTAAGAATTTGTCACCTTTTTCAGGAAACAATTATTTTTTCAGATTTATTTTGTATGAAGTCCTGTTTTGCTCAGTTTTAGACTAATGAAAATTTCATGGTTGTCATGTGCAGTGTCTTGAAGACTTTGAAGTTTCTGCCTTATGATTGCATAATCATTTGCATTATTACAGCCTTGACATATTTCTGGTATGTTTTGTTGTTTAGATCATGTTACTGTTATGATTACATGTATGTTTGTTTTAAATTCAGATCACCTCTTCACTCGCTCTGCGTCAACAAGTTGCAAGAGACGGCAAGCGTGCTACAGTCTGATGTGGTTTCAAATGCACTGACTCGTGTGGAGAAGACAAATTCACCTCAGTCACGGAAATCTGCTCGTTTGAAGGGAAAGGAGGTAAGTCGTTCCCTGTGGTATAGATCTTAAGTAACATGCTCGTCTTGCAACTCTCTCCCCCTCCTCCCTCACTTATTGCAAACACAGTTTTGGAAGCTCTCTGAATTATTAGTCATGGCATCAATGCACATTTATAGAAACTTGCCACACAAAAAAAAAGTTTCTGTGCAAAAGCATAAATCATTATGGTTTGTTCTTTTGTCTTTAGAAAAATGAAGACGTACATTACTTTGTATGTTTTTACTCAGTATGTATATATATATATCTATATCTATATCTATATATCTATATCTATATCTATATGCATGCTGCTGTTGATAATAATTTACAAATGCCCATTCATGAGGGTCATTATATGAATTACCTGAATCTTCATAGCTCTGTCTTTGTCTTGTTCTTGTTCTAGTTTCTCTCTCTTTCTCTCTCTCTCTCTCTCTCTCTCTCTCTCTGTCTCTGTCTCTTGCTCTCTCTCTTGCTCTCTCTCTGTCTCTGGCTCTCTCTCTTGCTCTCTCTCTCTGTCTCTGGCTCTCTCTCTTGCTCTCTCTCTCTGTCTCTGGCTCTCTCTCTTGCTCTCTCTCTCTCCCTCTCCCTCTGTCTCTCAGTCTTTTGCTGCATGTGTGTAATAATTACAAATGCTTTTGAAATTGATCTAAAGTAAGTTGTGTAGCAAATTTTTTAAAAGAAATGTATATTTTCAATTTTTTTTACATTTTTTCTGTGTCGCTTTTTTCAGTCGTGAAACCTGTATTTTCTTGAAACCTGTATTTTAAAACATCTTGAATGTGTACTCGGTATATTTATAACTTTGACTTTAATAACATCCATTTAGGAAAGCACATAAAAATCATCAGTCATTTATGGATTGACTTGTAAAGTCATTATTAATTTATTTCCACTCTCAATTTATGAAAATGAGAATCACAGAAGAGAATAAAAAAAAAAAATCAATCACAGGATAGAATAAAAAAAAGTGCAATCAGTAAATTTAAACATAACCTTGAAATCAATCAAAGTTTGAACAACACTTTATTGTTTAATTTTAAACAATGCTTTAAAATATTTTCAGTTATTTTGACCAGTACTTCTAAAATTATACCCATCGACACTAATTAACATCTTCAATAATCTTGAACACTACTTCTGGAAGAATACCAGTGGACACATGAATGTTTCAGGAAGAGAAAGAGAAGCTGCTGACATACATCAAGTCCAGAAAGCGACGACACTGTCGGTCAAGCAGTGATACCGAGGACTCGGATGTTCAGATCGTGTCAGAGGATGAGAACACCTCGTTCAGCAGCAGCAGCCAAGCTTCAAGCTCTGCCTCCCAGCAGCAACAGCAGCAGTCTGTCCTTTCCCCGTCTGCCTCGCTGAACTTCCAGACAGGTCATCGCGTGAAACCCGGACACATTCAGAGCAAGCTGTTTGTGACGAGTGAGGGTGCTAAAACGAGCGCTAAAGAAAATGCTGGGGCAGTTGGAGGGTCTGCCTCAAAGACTGTCAGGCCGGCAGGTTCTTCGCCGATGGCCTCGTCTCCCCTGGCGCTGTCACAGGGACGCAACTCTGCCGCTGTGAGTGTGTCATCTGTGAAAGTGTTGTCTCCCTTGGGAAGGTCTGGGAGCAACATAAAAGTGGCTGGAAGTCCCTTGCCTGAGGTAGAGAAAGGTGAGTACAGGTGAAGCGTCGTTTGTTTCGTAAAGGTGAAGATGTTACTTATTCAGGTTTATCAAATATGTATTGTATTAAGGCTTTTTAAAATTTTTTTTATAGAGGTGCACTTTTTTTCTTGTTATCAGTAAAATTAAGTTCAGTGGAAATGGTGCGTGGCTGTATTTAATTAGAGAAAGGCATTGCATGTATAATTACATACTATGAAGCTGCTCCTATATTATGGTAAAGTATGTTCTTTCGAGCCAGAAGGCCCATAGAGCTGGAGCTTATCCCGGTTTCTGTAGCGTTAAGCGAACTGATGGTTTTTCACCACCCCTGTGACAGGACGCTAGTCTGTCGCCAGATACTTCCCCAGCAGAGCTGGTACCCACTTGTACACCTGGGTGGAGTGAGGAAAATAGGAGTAAAGTGTCTTTCCCAAGGACACAACACCGAGCCGAGCGGGGATCGAACCCGCGACCTCTGGATCACGAGTTGACCGCCTAAACCACTCGACCACGGTGCCTCCTCCTATATTATGGACACATAGGAAAAAAACTTACGTTTTCATTTGATGATGATGGATAGGTAAACCAGCATAGCAGGAGTGTGTAAAGTCTTTGGTTCAACTCTCACTATTTCTGACCTGTGGATGTGCTTGCGTTTGTTTCCAAGGTTTATTTGCTTATTTCGGTATTTTGAAGCATGTTCTTTCTAATTTTGGTCATTAGTATCATGCCCAACGAAGGTGTGAAATTCCAGTGGTGTTACAGTGTTTGATTTCAGTGTTTTGAAGCATGTTTCTGTTAGTCCTTAACTCTTCTGACACCATAGGCAACTTTGGTATACAGCGCGGGTCATGTTAAAAAGAACAGTTTTTCATACAGTAACAAGGTTTCACACCTCGGTTAACTTGCATGCGGATGAGACTATAAACCGAGGTCCCGTATTCGAATGCACGCAGAACATCTTGCGCACACTTTTAATCCTGTTCTGCTTTTCATAAGAGTAGGCCATTGTGTGCCGGTGGGAATGGATGACAAAATTTACAAAACCGCATACACATGGGGACTAAATGTAAAAGAGCACATAAGTGCTTATTCCATTATCCTCGATATAAAAGAATTTTTAAAAAAAACATTGTCCTTCACCCCTGACCCAGTTTTAAAGTGGAAAAAAAAACAACCATGTTATTCCGACCCAGACTGAATGCTGAAAAATCAGCAACAGCGCTGAAAAATACTTGGCGCTGAAGAGAGTTCTTCAGTCAGAAACGTGGCAGCGAAAGAGTTAAAATGTTATAGAACTTGTGTTCTATCAGTGAATATGTTGAGTGCCAGCGATGTTAGATTTAAGTGTATTAAAGCCTGTTCTTGTTTTCAGTGTGTGGGTTTGTGTGTGTTCATGACTGCGGTCAGTGCCCTGCCCGGTGTGCGGAGTGCCGGTGGTGACCCAGTCTGTGAACCGGCACCTGGACTTGTGCCTGGGGCGGCAGGAGAAGCAGTCTGCTAGGTAGGTGTGTGTGTGGCTGCCTGCTTTGAGTGTCGTTCAGTAAATCCCTTTAGGGGTGTCACACAGGCACTTAGCTACTCTCACATACATGTATGTCTGCAAGTGTCACATGTATGCATGAGCTCATACACACTCACAGACACACACTCACAGACACACACTCACACACACACACACACATCTTACCACTCCAAGAAGTATGAACCCTCCCCCCCCCCCCCCACTAAAAAACCCCTTAAAGTTTCTACCCTACTCTAAGGAGGAAGGTGGCAGGATGGTTAAGACGTTCGCCTGCCAACAAGTTAACCGTGAGGTTCTGGGTTCGATTCCCAGCCTCGCCCTTTCTTCCCAGTTTGACAAAAAAATCAAACTGAATGTCAAAGTCCTTCGGATGAGACTATAAACCGAGGCCCCGTGATTGAACGCACGCACAACATCTTGCGCACACGTTAAATCCTGTTCCGCTTTTCGTAAGTGTAGGCCATTGTGTGCCGGTGGGAACCGATGACAGAATTTACAAAACTGCATACACACAGGGACTGGATGTAAAAAAAAGTACATTAGTGCTTATTTCATTATCCTCGATATAGAAGAATAAAATGGAGGGAAAAAAATGGAGATAAAAACTACCAGAAGTATGACGCCTCCCCCCCCCCACTAACAAACCCTTAGTTTCTACCCCTTGCTTGAAGCACTCCACACACACAAGTGTTTAATTCTCTGCTGTACAGGAAGGAGAAGAAGATGAAGCACTCCACACACACAAGTGTTTAATTCTCTGCTGTACAGGAAGGAGAAGAAGAAGAAGCCGCTGCCCAAGCTGGTGTACAACCTGCTGTCAGACAAAGACATTCGCAGAAGGCTGAAGGACCTGGGTCTGATGAACAAAGGCGACAGACAGGTCAGACTTCCTTCCTTGATAGTGCGTCTCTGAGCTGTTTAAAAAAAACAACAACATAAATACTTTTATCATAGAAACTGTATTAAAACATTTTTATTCCTTGAAATTTATAACTGTCTGGATTTTCCATCAGATTTGAAAATTGCCTTGTCACATGAAGCCATCAAACACTTTGGCTGTTTTATGGTCAGTTTTACGTGCTTGTTTTATGGTTAGTGGATATGTTTGCTTGTTTTAGTGTGCTTCTCAGAATTTCTCATTTTGAGATAAGAAGGTAGCCTTGAGTGGTAACAGCCCTGATGTGACCTGTCATGGGTGGGGCTATTTATAAACAACAGGAGTGGATTGGATCAGTGAGTCTTGAGTCTTGTACTCAAAAGGCTTATCAGCTTTCAAATCCATATCAAATTTGTTACTTTTATGCATATTTCTCCTATGTTGTTCTTCTGATTTTGTCATTCAGCCTGTATTCAGACTTGCTGATTATAACAATTTTGGCTGAAACTTCTTTGGCTTGGTGGCTATTTCATTTTATAGGGGCGCTACCAATATTTTGCTCTTCAAGCAACTTAGTCCTTTATCTAAATAAAAAATGAAACTGATTTCTTGTGTCTTTTATGTAGTTGATATTGGAGAACTCCCATGTATCATTATGCATATGTGCATGTTTGTATGTTTTTAAGCATGAATATGTATGTACACTTGCTTGCTTGCATGCATGTGTGTGTATTAATACGAATGGCTGTATGTACACTCACACATATGCCTCCAAAGAATGCCCGACTTTTACTTAGTATACATCATACTAGACATTTACTGTGGGCAAGAAGATTTGAAAGAAAATAATACTGATGGAAAGGAAAATAAAGGGGGAAATAGAACTTGAAAGCATATTCATTCAGCACAACAAAATGTATCACATAAGAAAAAAGCTCCTGGTGTATGTCATTTGCAATGTTGAGTGACGATGAGGTGACATGGCTGTGTGGGCAGGCGCTGATCAAGAGACATCACGAGTTCACCATGTACCACAACGCAGACTGTGACTCCCTATCGCCAAAAGACAGTAAGCATGGTTTTCTGTTGTTATCGTTGGAAGACAGGATCACGAATGAAGAACTATGGAGAATGTGCAAAGTTGATGATCTGAAGTCTGTAGCTAGTACCAATAGACTGCGCTGGTTTGGGCACGTTCAACGGAAAGCAGACCACCACGTCATAAAAAGAGCTATGAACTTCGTAGTGGATGGAAAGAGACCAAAGGGAAGACCCAGCAAAACCTGGGCTGCCTGTATTGCAGATGATCTTAGAGAAAGGGGCATAAATAAGGAGGAAGCTCAAAACAGAGAGATGGAGAAGGCTCATCAATGTCAAACCTCCCCTGGGAGAAACATGACAAAAAAGGAAGAAGAAGAAGAAGAATTGTTGGTTGTTGTTGAAGAGAGTGTTGTGTTGTTGGGTCTTTGTTCTGCTGTTGAAGATTGTACATTGTTTTTGTTGGTGGGGGTGTTAAGTACAAGAGGGACATGTTGTTTAGTGGAGGAACTTGATCTTTGATCCGATGCACATCTATGTTTTCTTGAAGCTGTCCTTTGTGGTAAAGGTTTACAGGAAGTTGGGCACATGCCTGTTGGCGTGACTACACCAGGTTGTTGCTGTAAAATAAAATTGAGCAAACATAGTCAGAGTGAAGAAGTAATGGAAAGTATAGGAGCAGAGATCAAATGTGCATATAGATCTATTTCTATTGAAGACTTGAGTGACAGTTTTTCTTCTTCTTCTTCTCCTTCTTCTTCTTCTTCTTCTTCTTCTTCTTCATCTTCATCTTCTTCTTCCTTTTTTGTCATGTTTCTTGCAGGGGAGGTTTGACATTGATGAGCCTACTTGTGTAACAGTTTTTGCTATGACTAATGTGGCATGGAATTAGTAACACTGGGAGATCGTAAAAAAAAATTATAGTGCTTAACTGATTTTTACATGTGAACCTTCATAGAAATATCTGTTCTAAAATTTAAAAGATGTTTTCTTCATAAATTGGATGTATATGCCTACTCCATTCATTCATTTACTCAGTTTGGTACAGTTCGGTTATAATTTTTTGCAGATTGTGTTTGTATGATTGTTCTTTTTGTCATTTTAATGGCTTTTTACTGAGAGCAGGGTTTTTTTGATTGGTTATTTTACAGCTCTGTGTGTGGGTGTGTGTGCATGTGCGTAAACGTGTGTGTGTGTAGTATGTTTGTAAGTGTGTGTGTGTGTGTGTGTGTGCAAGTGTGTAAACGTGTGTGTGTAGTATGTTTGTAAGAGTGTGTGTTTGTGTGCGTGCGTGCATGCATGTGTGTGTATGTTTGTGTGTGTAATATTTTGAGATAGGAGTATGTGGCGTGTGAGTGTCATTATGTGATATGTGTGTGGTGATGTGTGTGTGTGGTGATATATGTAAGATGTGTGTATGACATGTGCATGATTGCACACCTCTAATGTGTGTATGACATGTGCATGATTGCACACCTCTAATGTGTGTATGACATGTGCGTGATTGCACACCTCTCTGCCTTCATGTGGGCACCAACAAATGGCTGGTGTTGCAGTGGCGGAGCTGGTGAAGGAGTTTGAGGAGACCCAGAGGCAGCAGATGAAGCTGACCCCCAGATCCCCCACCAGCAGCCAGTCGGTGAGGGTGTCGCTCCTGTCTAGGGCTGACCATCTGACTGACTGACTGACTGATTGGCTGACTAACTGACTGACTGATTGGCTATTGACTGACTGATTGGCTGACTGGCTGGCTGACTGAACATCTGGCGCACACGTTAAATCCTGTTCCGCTTTTCGTAAGAGTAGGCCATTGTGTGCCGGTGGGAACGGATGACAAAATTTACAAAACCGCATACACACGGGGACTGGATGTACAAAAGCACATGAGTGCTTATTCCATTATCCTCGATATAAAAGAATAAATAAATAAATAAATAAAATAAATAAAAAATATTACTGACTAGCTGGCTGGCTGGCTGGCTGACTGACTGACTGACTGACTGACTGCCTGGCTAGCTGGCTGGCTGGCTGGCTGGCTGGCTGACTTCTCACTTGACTCCTTCAGGGGTTGTTGCGACATCACTCTTGTCCCTGAAAATCTGACTGACTGACTGACTGACTGGCTGACTGGTTGGCTTGCTAACTGGCTGAATGACTGACTGGCTGGCTGACTGGCTGACTGGCTGGCTGGCTGGCTGACTGACTGACTGACTGACTGATTGACTGATTTCAGGAATTGTTAGGGCTCTACGCTGAACTCTTTAGATAGTGCGTTTTGTGTAAGCTGACTCTGGCAGAGCCCATCCCTCTCCAGGTAGCAGGATGCATGCTGGGTATGTTTGTGACATCCATGCCACTGGCCATTACTTTTCTGTGAAAGGTGGATGGGGGTTCTTCTTCTTCTCCTACTTTTTCTCCCCCTTATCTTTCTCCTCCTTCTCCTCCTCTTCCTCCTCCTCCTCCTTCTTCTTCTTCTTCACTGTATGCTCAGACAGCAGCTCTTGTTGTCTGTCATATGGGTGAAAATATGTTGCGTTGCCATTTAGTGCCTGACAAGTTCAGGTCCAGTGCATCCGACTTCAGGGTCAGGATGGGGTTTTAACTTGTACCTAAGAAGTCCTGCATGTATGTGCATGGGGGATCTCAGTTTGCTGTCTCATCCAAAGGACTTTGAGGGAAGCAGAGTCTGTGCTAATGTTAACTCCAGTAGAAAGACACCTTCAGGTGGACAAACCCCTGCGAACGGACGCCTCAGTTGAGACTCAGAGCATGCACACCCAGTTACAGTCTTAGGTTCAATTCCACCCCAACACACACACGCACACTCTCTGTCTCTTTCTCTGTCTCTCTCTCTCTCTTATATATCCCTAAGGGCGGGGACTGGATGTACAAAAGCACATGGGTTCTTATTCATTATCCTCGAAATAAAAGAATTTGTCATTGTCAGTTACCGTCAGATCATTGAGTCATTTGATGCTCTAACCACTTGGCTATTCTGCCCTCTAACAGAAAATCGGGCAGCGGGCAGTTGGATTGCTTGTGTAGTCTACAGGGAAAATACAGACTGGTTTCATTTTTCTGCAGAGTATGTGTCTGTTCTCACTAACAGCCGTCTCTGCTTTAGGGCCTTGTGAGAGAAGCAGAAAGGAAATGAAAGGTTTAGTTTATTTTGAAATAAACTTTTGAAGTGAATGAATGACAGTGTTGTCATTGTTCAGTCTCAAAGTTTCTTCAGAAAGAAACAAGGCTGAAATAAACTTTTGAACTGAATCAATGACAATGTCAAAATTGGTTTGTCTAAACAGAATTTCAGGAAAACCCCTAAAGCTTTCAATTTAATTCCTGAATTCAAAGTAGTAAACAAGAGCCTTTGATGCAGTTGAGAAATAATGTGATTGACTGTGGAAAGATGAGGCTGTGTTTTTTCTTGTTTTTTTCAATGTATTTATTTCAAATAAAAGAAATTTGTTGTTAGACAGGTGCAGTTTGTTTATTGAATATATTTCTGTTTGCTTAGATTTAGAAGTCATAAATGTATAAAAACAGTTTTTATCAATATTGATTTTAAAATTTCCATAAAACATAAATGTGCATGCAAGCTAGCGAGCTCTCAAACACATGTATGCATGCACACATGCATGTGTACAAATGCACGCACACACACACACTTACGCACACACAAATCTAGCAGCAGGGGGATGGGACGGGATAGCCTGGTGGTTAGCGTGATGTGCTCGTGATCTGCTGACCCGGGTTTGAATCTCGTTCAAGAGGATTTTTCCTCTGGAGTTAACATCAGTGCCGACTCCACTTCTCCCAAGAAGTCCTTCGGATGAGACTAATAAACTGAGGTCCAGTGTGCGAATGCTTGCAGAACATCTTGCGCACACGTTAAAACCCGTTCTGCTCTTTGGTAGAGTAGGCTTTTGTATGCCGGTGGGAATGGATGACAAAATTGACAAAACTGAATTCATACAGGGACTGGATGTAAAAACGCACATGGGTGCTTATTCCATTATCCTCAAAATAAAAGAATAAATAAAATTAAATGAATAGATAAATAAAAATAAACACACACACACATCCACCCGCCCACTTATATTCTAGGAAGGATTCCTGTAGTCAGTAGAGTTGAATATTCAAACCCTGTTTTCATGTTTGAACTAAGCTGGTTATTTACAGAAAATTGTTTATATAAGATTTCTGACAAAATAGCTAATGAAGTAAGTAAAGATGCCCTTATTTTTTTTGTAACTTAGGTATTGCTGTTATTTTTTTCTCCAGATTCTACGTTTTACCAAAGATTCCAAACAAGAAGACATTGAGAAAGCTCGCAAAGAATATGGTAAGTGATTTGACCTTGTTTTGGTTTTGTTGTGATACTTGTTTTGGATTTGTTGTGATACTCCTTTTATGTCAAAGAGTGCTGTGTACACTCACTAGGTGTCTGGTTGACTGATTTTGCTTTCTAAAGGCTGGTAGATTGCATATATATTGATATGTTTGAAGTAAATGGTTTGTTGTAAACTTGATGGAATTAATGCAATGACCGCCCATAATATGGATTCTCTGGTTAGCTTGACTGTCAGTTGTAAAAAATGTTAATGGTATTATAAGAGCATGATAGGAAACAAAACATATGACTAGACATGCTAAAAAAAAGAAGAGAGGAAAGATGATGGGAAAAAAAGAGAGAAAAGAAGAAAAAATGATAGAAGAGGTGCGCGACATACAATTCTGTTTCTGCCAAAAACATGCTTTTAATTGATTTGGTGGAAGCAGAAGACATGCTTGCAAGACATGAACATTTATGTGCGTTCTCCCTGTGTGTGTGTGTGTGTGTGTGTGTATGTGTGTGTATGTGTGTGTGTGTGTGTGTACGTATGTGTGTGTGTGTATGTATGTGTGTGTGTATGTATGTGTGTGTGTGTATGTATGTGTGTGTGTGTTTATTTATTTTTTATTTATTTTATTTATTCTTTAATATCGAGGATAGTGGAATAAGCACTCATGTGCTTTTTTACATCCAGTCCCTGTGTGTATGCGGGTTTTTAAAATTTTGTCATCTGTCATCTGTGTGTGTCTGTGTGTGTGTGACAGCTGCTCAGCACAAAGACCAGTTCCAGTCGTTGATCAGGGAGGCGAAGGGCAGAATGAAGGCTGCCAGAAACCCTCCTCCTCCTCCTCCTCCTCCTGCCCCTTCATCCTCTGCTGCAGGGCCTGGCCCTGAACACGCTTCACAGCCGGGCAGTCAGAAACCACGGGAGACCAGCAGCAGTCCAGACACCGCTGGTGGTGGTGACGATGTGTATCATGTCGTTGATGATGATGATGATGATCCTGATGGTCCTGATGATGGTGGTGATGATGATGATGATGATGATGATGATCCTGATGATGGTGATGATGGTGATGAGGTAGATGGTGAAACAGTGTGTACCCCTGAACTCAGGACTATGTCTGTAACCAACGAACTTGAGATTGATAACGATAATGTCACAGATGATGAGGTTATGTGCCAAGATACAAACTCAGGGACAAGTTCTGATACACATGGGGGTTCTGCCAGTGATAGTCAGAGTTGTAACGTGTTGACTGATACAGCCGTTGTTACGAACAGAAATGCTCGCAGGGACAGCAGTAGTGGTCTTTCTTCACAGTCACAGAGTCTTTCAACCAAGCCCTCCCACGAGTCTGCCTACAATGCCGATGTTTTTGAAGAAGATACAGACGTGGAAGAAGAGTCTGATGTGTGTGACTGGGAGGCCAGGTCTCAGGCTGTGCAGACCATGTCCCACACCGGAGGAAAGGGGAAGAGAATGCTGAAGCCTGCCAAACCTAGCTGGCAGGACACAGAAGGGACAGGGCCACCACAACGTCGGAGCAAGTCGACATCCAGTCGTCGGGATTCAGATCCAGACACCACCCCTTCTAGCCATTTTAACTGCCAGAAAAAGAGCATACCTGGTGATTCTCTCATTTCTGATTCCCAAGAAGGCTTATGTCAAGAGGAGGGGGAAGCTCGGAGGATTTCAGATCCGCTAGAGTCAGTGGCAGAGAGAGAGGATGTGCCACTGACAGGGTCGTTGACTCGGGCATCCACATCACTGGGTGAAGGTGCCGTGACAGAGACTGACACTGTAAACGACAAGAGAGAGAAGCCAGAACCAGCCACAGAGCATCTAGCTAATGCAGGTGGAGGGGCTGCGAGTTCTTCAAGCTCTGCTGCAGACAGAGGCACAGGCAGCAAGGTGGACAGGAATCCTGTTCCAGCCACAGCAGAGTTGAGCAGACCAGAAGACGATGAGGAACTGACGTTTGGGGAGCAAGAAAGCATGAGGAGCAGGAGAGTGAAGAAAGCTGGTGATCAAGGGAAGAAAAGAAAGCTTGGCAAATTCAAACAGACAGGGATATCTGAAACAGACTCAGGAATGCTAGTGACCAAGTGTATGCCCAAAGAAAATGATAGCGGAGAAGATATGGACATTGTCGGTTGTAGGGAAGTGAATGTGCCGACAGATTCTGGTGACGTGTTAGAAGTGGAAGAGAACAAAATAAGGGATTCAACAAGCCACACGTTGGGACCACAGGTTTCCAGTGGCTGCTGTTTGAAAAACAGCACTGAATGTTTTGATTTGGACTTATCAGATTTTGAAGATGAGGCATTATCTGCAAGGCAGAACACGGCAGATTCCTCTCATCTGAAAAAGCCTGTTCCGTTTGAAGATCCAGTGCAGCAGGGCGTGTGTGAATCAGGTTCAAAGAGCAACGCAGGAACTGCTGGTGGTGGGAACGCTGCTCACTCAGCAGACTGCAGCACAGAGGAGGACAGAGAGCCCCCTGTGGAAGGAGCTCTGTCAGAGTCGGATCAAGTCACAGAATCTTCCTCCACGTCCTCTCCAAACAAAGAGCTCAGGTCAGTGCTTAGGAAGAAAGTAAGGAAGGATTCTTACCTGAAAAAGTCCGTGCGGTTTGCTGGGCTGCGAGCTCGACTCAGCGACATTGGCAAAGAAAGCTCTGACCCTGCCTTGAAAGAAAACCCCAAGGAGAGGCGGAAGCGTTCTTCTGCAGGGTTGACAGACACCTCTGTCACCAGGGCTGAGGCACAGTTTATGGCAGACATGAGAAAGGTGAGACATCGTCAGAAAAGCAGGAAAGTTGTAACTGTAACTGCCGCAGAAAACGAAAACGATCCTCCGGCAGAAGCAGCCCAGGAAGAGCTCATGTCTTCAGAGGGTGGTGTAGGTGATGGACTGGATCCGTGTGCAGGTTCAACAGACACATCCAGTTTTCAGCAAGGCCAGTGCCAAAAGACAAGTATCAGATCGACTCACAAACAGAAGAAAGCAAAGGACAAAAGGAGACAGTCACCAGTGTCTGATACAGAAACGTGTGAAGACGTGCAGACCTGTAGTGCAGAAAGCACGGCAGTTGAAGACCACAGGAAAGACGACAGCCTGCAAACGTGTGAAGAGAGTCGTGTGGAGGTGAAAGAGCAGACAGGCGGTGAGAGGGAAAGGAGCACAGGGAAGAAGAAAAAGAGGAAACGGTCTGCTTTGCCTGCAATACCCGAAGACTACACTGGCTTGAAATCATTGAATACCGAAACTGTTTGTGTCCAGCAGAAAAGTTCTCCTGAAAATGCACAGCTTGAGATGTCTGATGACGTCATTCAAAAGAAAGAAGGCAAAGAAGAATGTTGTCAGAAAGAGGAAGATGTACCGTTGATCAGTAATCCACTCAAATCCGACTCGACTATTCTGAACACTAGTAACTCTGCTGTAACGGACTTTCAGACTTCAGAACAGAACCTGTCACACAGAAACACCTCAGACAGTATTTCCAAACAAACTTCTACACAGAAACGCAAGAGGGCTCACTCTGAACCTTTAGTGAAGAGTGTTTTGCCAACGGCACCAAGTTGCTCACAAGACACTGAAAATGAAGAAGCAAAGCAATGCAAGAGTAAGCACAGGAGGAAAAGAGCTGAGAGTTATGCAGGCAAGCTTGAGCAACAAACAGCAGACGTCGAATCTCGGCTCAAGGCTGCGAAAGCTGCACACAAAAGACGAAAAACAGGCCGGTGTGGTAGTAGCTCAGTTTTACCCACAATTCCAGAAATGCATGCAGACGTTCCAAAACTGGAACAGCAAGAGCCGGAAACATCGACACTTCAAGCAATTCCTGAAACAATCCCCTCAGACATTGTGGAAAAACAACCCTCAAGGAGCAAGCCCAAGAAGAGGAAGCAGAAATCCAGCTCAGGTGCAGATGGCACGTTAATGGCATGACCAGCCTCGGTCATAGCAACCTGTTTTGAGTTTGACACAATGAGACATACTGCATCATAAACAGCAATGCAACAAAGAATTACAGGCTGCATAGATTTACCAAGACTTGTCACAAAGATTATGGTGGAGGGGGTGAATTACCTAACCAGAACATTACTTTGAGGAAAACGCAGCTTTATACAGAGTTAAACAGAACACAAGAAGTAGTGAAAGTTTATCTAAAAACGATTCTTGTACTGATGTGGTTTGTTTAAGACGAACGCACATCCTCACCCTTTGAAGATGTCTTGCTCAGTTGTAATAAAGCAGATCAAGATGTCCCTGATTCCATTAACGCTCTTGTGCCATCACCACAGAAAGACAGAAAAAAACCCATTAAAGATAAATGTCAGTGTTTGGTAACTGAAGTCCTCAAGCCAAAGTGTTCATGTTACTACAAAAGAGCTGGCAACTGCAGAACTTTTTACCATGTTAGATGTCATGACATGCACAGCCTGTAAATCCAGTCATTACTGTATTACTTCATTAACTAGTACAGGACTGTAGCCAGTCAAGTGATTCCTGTTCAGACTCAGACCTTTGTAAGCCATGGAACTATAAACTGCCGCAAGCTGCTGTCATCGTTGGCTTCATCGTGATCAATGCCTGCCTTCACATTTAGCCTGTGATTATCACAAAAGTATGAATGGTTTAGTCTCAAGTGTAAACATCACTGACATAATTACTGTGCTTCCAAAAAAAAAAGAAAAATCCCCCGACTCCTAATTCTGTATTCATGCATGTCTGTAATGTTGGACTCTGAGCTGTTTATTTTGTTCTCTGTATTTCAAGACTCAGGTACAGAATGTGGCATCAATCATATTTTTTCTTAGCATGTTAAAAGTTGTTATGGTTTCAGTTCTTGCAGTGTTACCAAAGTTAAGTTTGTCAGCAATGTTTGGCTTTGGTGGTACATGAATGGATGATGTGGTTCACATCATTTTGCTCAGGGCTTCATGGTGAGCTAAATATTAGAATCTATGACTTTCCCCGTTTGTAGAATCTTGAACATAATCTTTCATTCAGATTGCAATGGCAAAAGTTAAAATATTGGACTTTGGTATCATTTAGTGTGAATGAATAGCGTGATTTAGGATATTTTTGCTTGGGGCTTCATGTCAGAATAAAGACAAGAACCTGTAACTGTTGTTTTTGCCAGAATGCGTTCAGTCACTCAACATTGTGGTATGCATGAATATCTTATGTGCAGACGTGTTCAGTTTCTCAGGGAAGTGGCAGTGTGTTCAGAATAGTTCTCCTATAGTTCTGACTTCTCCCTTTTCTCCATGAGGAGTGGAGGTGACACTGCACTGACCTTTTCAGGCTGTGTGTATCTCTTGGGCAAGTTAAACATGATGGAGTCCATCCCTCTCCAGGTATCAGGCTGCATGCTGGGCATGTTCCTATCATCCAAGTCATGTCATGGAGACAGTGTGGAGACTTGTCAGGTTAAGGTCAGGGTTAAAAGTCTTCCAGAATGGCACTGATGAATGTCTGACCAATGCATCATCCAATTCTCAGGTCACTCTACAAGTGGATTGGTAGTCTAGAGGTAACTTGCCTGCCTAGAAAGCGAAAAGTCCAAGCTTGATCCTCGTTTGTGGCCAAAACTTTTCCCCCTCATCCACTAGACTGTGAGTTGTGGTCTGGGTGCTAGTCTTTTGGATGAGACGAGAAACTGAGGTCCCGTGTACAATACGCATTCAGGGCATGTAAAAGAACCTGTGGCAACAAGAGAGTTGTCCCTGGCAACATTCTGTAGAGAAAAAAGCCGCTCTGATAGAGAAACAAATACACATACGGACAAGAAAGGGGGAAACAAAGGTGATGGGTGGTTGATGATTTCTCAGTGAGAAATCTACGGTGACCTAAATATAAAAAGCATACATTACATTACATTACATTACAGTTATCAGTTTTCTTGTCTGTGATGCTGTGTGGTTATTATTCTTATTTCATGTAATTCAACGTCTTCCCCCAAAGTGATATCAATTATTATGTGTTCATCTGAGTGTGTACTTCTGTTCAGCATGCATGTGACTGTGTACTGTATTGATAGACAACTAGAACAAAAAACCCAATAAAGATAAACAACAAAGTATGCAAACAAAACAACTGAGAGTTGGTGCTTGTATGTTCTGTTTTAGGCTTTATCTAGTACTACAAAAAGTTTTTCATGGTTTTTTGGTTTTTTTAATCTCTTTTTCTTGTGTACATGGTTAACATCAATGGCAGATTCGTGTATACCTCACTGACTGTGTTGTATGTATGATTATATAAGTGCGTCAATATTTGGATGAGAGTGTGAAACTTAGGTGTGGTTTACCACAGAATAATGAATTTAATCATTATTTGAAGAGTGACACTCCTTGTACAGTATCAGTGCATCTTTGCATTGTCATGACCAGTGAATTATCATCGTCATTATTGTTATTGTTGTTGTTATTATCAACCAAGTTTTCATCATCATCATCATCATGCTTGTGATTGTCATCATTAAGTACAGTTATTGTTATTATTATCAACCATGTTATTTTTATTATCATCATTATTATTGTTATTGTTATTATTAATCTAATTATTATCATTATTATTATTTCCACTGATTTTGCACCATGGTGGACCAGTGGTCTAGAGGTAACGCACCTGCCTAGAAAGCGAAGAGTCTGGCTTCAAAGTGTGTGGTGGTTTGATCCCTGTTTGTGCCTGAAGCTTGTCCCCCCATCCACTAGACCTTGAGTGGTGGTCTGGGGGCAAGTCTTTGGGGTGAGACGATAAACTGAGATCCTGTGTGCAACATGCATTTAGCGCACAAAAAAGAACCAAGAACAAGAGAGTTGTCCCTGGCAAAATGCTGTAGAAAAAAGCCTCTCTGTATGGAAACAGGTACACACGCAGACAGGAACAGAAAAAAAACACAAAAAGGGCGGTGCTGCTCTTGTGGGGACACACTCTCCCTTGGGAGAGTAGTCTGAATTTCACACAGAATATTCTGCCATGACTAAAGTTGTATTCAGTACAATACAATACATCACCACAATGCATGTGAGCACCTGATTGTCACATTTCGTTTGGCTGGGGATTTTTGTGGGGGTGGGGGCTCTGTTTCTATGTTCTGTTCTACCATGTGGATTGCATTCCCTTCTTTTCCAAGCTCGATTTTGACCTTTGTATTTGTGCTTTACTGTGTCGGAGATGAAGAATTGAAGATTATGAATATCATGAAAAATATTTCATGTGTGGGAGATGGAGATAGGCAGGGTGGATGTGAAGGGGTGAAAGGAGTATGTGTGTGTACATACGCTCAGGCACGCATGTGTTTGAATGTAGTTTATGTGTACTTAAAACTATACTCAGGTATGCATGTATATTTGAATGTACTTTATGTGTACATTTGCTCAGATACGCATGTTATCATTCGAATGTAGTTTATGCGTGCATAATTATGCTCAGGTACGCATGTATATTGAATGCAGTTTATCAACCAGTGGTATGAAATCGTACCACTGTATCATGTTTTTAACAAGTCGACGCTGGCTTGTTTGTTCATGCCATGAAAATGAAATACATGAAATTTGTTCACAGCTACGCTGATTGTTTCTTCAATAAAGATTTATCGCCCACATTTGGTGTTATTAGCTCTTGTGGATGAAAGACTGGGAGCAAATGAAGACAACGTTTCTACTGCCATGGTCCAAATCCCATAAGCGTCGTAGGGATTTTTTGGACTCCAGCCGGTTCTTACCCAGCGTGAGTGTGCTGTGGGCTCAGTGGGAAGACTGGAACCACACAGCTGACCTTCATCCACTTTATGGATGTACATTTGAGAGTGTTGCTCAAATTACCTGACCAACACTGCAGGTGTCTGCATCTCTAGGGCCTGGTTGATGCCGTGATATATATTATGATAGTAAGCATAGAGTACAGCCATGTCAAGTAGTCTCAAGGCATATGCACTTCCACAGCAGCATCAGTACGTCATCCTCATTGTCATTGATCATCATGCAATTTTAAAAAAATGCCTCTGATTCGGTGGTCCCAGTTGCTCTGGTCTCAGGGTGATCTCAGATTCAGTTTCCCCATACATTCTGTGGTGAGTTTGTGTCAAAGCCTTTGGGGTTGGAGGTTTGCGGGGGATGGTCATTGGAGGGACGTTGTGGTGGTTGCCACCTCGGGTGGGCAACTCACTCAGTCTGGCTCCGCGACTGAGCTAATACTGTTGTTAGTAGGGGGCTTAGTAGGTGGTGTCCTGCATATGTTAGCTCAGAACAGGCACCACTGAACACCACCAAAGTGACCCACCAGCAGCAGTCCAGGGCGGCCTGATACTGACAGGCTTCTTGTGGACTTCTGACCCTGAGGATGCGACAACAAATCCAGGTTTGGCTTTAGCGAGGAGATTGAAATGAGGGACGTGTGAACAATGAGACAAGAATGTCACAGAAGATGAGTTCCCCACCCCCACAAAAAAACCCCAAAAAACCCATCTCTAACCCATGTCTCCTTGAGGAGTTGACTTGTTGGGGCATTGAAGTCAAGCAGTGTGTCTTGGGTATGCTGAACCGGGTGGAGCCCATTCCTCTGCAGGTAGTAGGGCTGCATGCTGAGCATGTGTATTTTACAGGCTTTTAGTGCATGAGCACATCACTTTCATAGTAGGTAAACTTAAAAGAAAATCCCTAAAACAAACAAAAACTTAACACAACAAAACACAACAAAACACTAACAACCACAGCAAGATAAAAAGAAAAAGACCCCAACCCTCAATGTTTAGGGCAAATCAAACGTAATGTGTACAATAATAATCGCTGTGTGTGTGTGTGTGTGCACATGCAATTTTCTGCAATAAAGGCAACTGTCTTTAGTGTGATAGGTATCATAGAGGTACGCATTATCAACTAACCAGGAGATCATCGGGCCTATCTATGCCCAAAACCTGCTCTGATAGATTTGAAATGGGTCGCTTTCACCACCTTTCTTTCCCTCGCACTACAGGGGAGCTAATATGAATTTGACTAACGTAAGACCGAAACACGATTATTTCCCTTTAAACAGTAACACCTCCCCCCTGTGTGTATATCTGTTTCTCTATCTCTGTCTCTCTTTTTAATTTTGATTTTTATTTTACTATGTGAGTGTACTA
>CM054142.1:70569458-70591958 GCA_028751875.1 Rapana venosa | reverse complement strand
GTTGTCTGAAAGTTAAGTATCAAGATTTGTTGGAAAAGGTATAAATTGCACATTTGATATATTTTTTTTAACGGTGATACAGAATGGGATTTACCTGAAACATGGATTGATCAAATGCGGCTAGTCAATTTAGTAGTGTGACATACAGCCTGTCCTTGGATAGCGTCTTAGATCAACTTTAACAACCACATCTGAATACTGTGCGATTTCATGTGTTGTATACTGTAGTCGATAAATTCCATGTACCACAGTTCCTCGACAAAAGTCTGGTAGATGAAGGCTTAGAAAAGGCGCGCACACCATTCCAATAAATATTTATGTCGGTTTGGCTTCGAGTGTGGATTTTGGATTGACATTTTCAGGGCAGTTTTTCTTTTCTCTGGATAACGAAAGTAGACTTGAATATATCGAAAATGGACAGCATGTCATGTAGCGATCAGTCTTGATCAACTTAAACCAGTTCGAAAAAGACAGCATCTTCTCTTGAGGAGAACGAGGGAAGATCATTGTGACGATGCTTTATTCACCTGTTCATGGTTATATCGCTTTTGATCTTTGCCACGGTCTCTGTGGTTCGTTAGCTCCTTCAGGTTAAAGGGAGACTCTTGTTGAATGGGCAGAAGACAAAACCTGCACAACTTGTACACAAGCAGGCATAGACGTGGTTAACAGCAGATGGGAAGACAACATCAGAGAGTGGACTAGCCTTGAGTGGAACAAATAAGCAGAGGACAGTGTGGAGTGGAGGAAGCTGGTTACAAAGTCTTCATCGGTGCCCCCAAGGTCCATGGAACTACGAGATAGGTAAGGTGAGATGAGGTGAACTGAAGATTTTGCCACAGCCAGTGGGACAGTTGCTTTTCAAAGTGTTAATGGTTAGGTATGCACATGTCTGATCTTGTTTGTCAGCATCGAAATATTGGACTTTGTGACAGACAGACAGACAGACAGACAGACAGACAGACAGACACCTGCATAACCTAAAGTCTGTCTTCCGGACACTCCTTTTCTAAAGAGTCTTTTGACACTCTGTTTTCTTGAATGGGGGGGGGGGGGGGGGGGGGAATAAAAACATCAAAAATTAATCCTAGATAGCCATAGTTGGTCTAGAATCTGAATACCAATGGATCTTTGCACTGTGACACTGCCCAGCGTCAACAAACCTACAATGATAATGATAATAATAATAATAATGATAATAATAATAAAAAATAAATAAATAACATTTATATAACACTGAATTTTGTAAAGCAAACAAATCAAAGCGCTTATGATCCAGCTATCTCTATTTCCCTCCCCATTCAAAAATGCTGTACCTTAGGATAAGACTGCAGCAGTGACGGTCATCACAGACCTCACACATCTCTGGTTTGCCCGGCCTGGGGTCTGCCAACGTCAAGACATGATTATTAAGCAGGGACTCTTCCACTGCTGGATTTCTTTTTGTACAAGCTGTGATACCACTGCAGAGATGGTGAAGTGTTTCTCCTGTTCAAAGCCGCTACTTATGGACGTTAGTGTCTCTTTACAAACTATCAAAACAAAATTAACAATGGTTTACCCCTACTCTCTTGAAAACTGATGGTGGCCTCATTATCTCGGAGAAACACCACACCACATCAACATCAGAACAATAATTCTGTACTTTCAAAAGTCTGAGAGCCAAAGATTTGAGATCATCTTGAAAGAAAGAAAAATACATAAAAAAAGAAAAGAAAAGAGCAAAGAAATAGATCTGAACACTCAATAAATGAAGTTAGTTCCATCTGCCCTGAGTGACGAAGACAGTAGGCAAAGGAACGTCGCCATTTCTCTCCCCGTAACTGCTGTCCACAGCGCCCCCTGCATGGCGTGATCCCTGGATGGTCTCCCCCTTGTCGTCTGCCGCCTTGTGACGTGCCCAGCGCACAGTGATGGGGGGCAGGATGAGCTGTTTGGAGGTGGTGGCAGAGGAATCGCCATCGCCTGACTTCATGTCCGACATGGGCCGACTTTTCACCTGAAAAAAGGCAAACAGATCCATTGGAATCATTATTGCACATCAGCAACATGGCATCAAAAGTTCAATAAATGCAGGCTTTTGAATGCATGCCAGCAACAGCCAAGTTTGAGATGACCAGTTGCAAGCGTCTAAAAATGATCGAAATTTCCACTGTGTTGTCAAAAGTATGATGCAATTGGCCATGTTGTCTTGTTGGGTGGGGAAAGTCCTTCAGATGAGACTATAAACCGAGGCCCCGTGTGCGAACGCGTGCAGAACATCTTGCGCACACGTTACATCCTGTTCCGCTTTTCGAAAGAGTAGGCCATTGTGTACCGGTGGGAACAGATGACAAAATTTACAAAACCGCATACACACGGGGACTGAATGTAAAAAAGCACATGAGTGCTTATTCCATTATCCTCGATTAAAAAAAGTAATCTGAGCCCTTTGATTTGTTGCTTAACAAGATTCAGTGCTATATAAGTTCCATACATTATTATTATTATTATTGTTGTTGTTATTATTATTATTATTATTATTATTATTAAAGTGGTACTGCTTCTGCACTTAAAGGTTTGTTTGGGTTGTTTTTCGAAGGGGCTGGGGTGTTATCACAGCACCAGCCATAACTTGGTCTTCTATGAAAGATGGGTGGGTTTTAATAATCGTGTGTGCAAAATATGCGTACACAGAACCTCGGTTCATTTCACCTGAAGGGGGAATGAAGTCCATAAGAACCAAAACAAATGATAGCTCCACATGGAAATCCCCCCCCCCCCCCCAAACACACACACACCAACAGATTGTCGACTGAGACTTAAATCCACGTCCGTCCTCAAATCACAAATCCGACTCTCCAAGCATTGACCTGTCTGATTTGGCAAAGTTGGTTTGAAATATGTAAGTTTGATTTTTTTTGTCTCTGTACTTTGTGAAAAATCATTTGGATCTAAGCCGATACCAGGCTCCAATGTTTGACTAAAACCTGAAAGCAGCCTAAAAAACCAGTGTTGACTTTGCAGTATGGTAGCAAGAGTACACAACAGACTTTGCATCACACGGTAGGAAAAGTTGCTGAAAAAACCCTCTGGTTGTTGATCAGCTTCCTAGTGAAGCTTAGTGAATGTCAGCTCATGAAACTTCGTCAAATAACAACAATAATAATAATATATGGAATTTATACAGTGCTATATGTTTAAAAAAACCCCTCTGGTTGTTGATCAGCTTCCTAGTGAAGCTTTGTGGAATTCCACTTTACAGCTTAGTCTTTAGTGATCGACTATGACTCTCTGACTAGGAGGCTTGACTCGCACAGTCCTTAAGTGCTGCAGCCCTGGGGGCTAGTTGGCCTTTGGAGAGCATCTCCAACGCTGACTTGTCCTTATGCCCTCTTGGCCGAGAGAGTGGGGATGTACTGTGGGCAAGGCATCTCCACTATAATCAAATTTCTGCCCAGTTTCCAAAACAGCAGCTGCCTCATCTGCTGTTTTGGAGGTCATCGCCGGACACGACGGACAAACATACATACAATTGAAGCTTTGTGAATGTCAGCTCATGAAACTTCGTCAAATAACAACAATAACAACAATAATATTGATAATAATAATAATAATAATAATACATGGAATTTATACAGCGCTATATCTTGCAAAAAACAACAACAAATCAACAAAACAAGTCAACAAAAACAACTGTGGAAGATCGACACATTTTATGGATTGAAAACTTTTGAGTATGATCTAATATTGGCCAATCTAAAAAGAAGGGAAATGTAAGTTTTAAATGTATTTTTTTCCCTTTGCTTTAATTTCTTGTGGCTATGGCATTAAGTTTGCATTAAATTTAGTATTAATTTTCTAAAAAACCCAGACTGATCTCGTATCTTGTATTCCATTGATGCAATGCCACCTCTTCAAGAGCAGCTGCCCGACTCTTTCACATCAAGATCTGAAGCGGATTATAATACAAACCAACATGATAGAAAACTATGCATTCCAATACAATACGATGCGATCTGACAACACAACGCAGAACAGAACAGCACAACTCAACCCAACCCAACTGGACCTAACAACAGCAAAAAGCCAAGCCAACCACCAGTACCCAACCACAACAACAACCCCAACCCAACCAACAACCCCAACCCAGCCACCAACCACCAGCCACCAACCCCAACCACCAACCACAACCACCAACCACCAACCACAACCCAGCCACCAACCCCAACCACCAACCACAACCCCAACCACCAACCCCAACCACCAACCACAACCCAGCCACCAACCCAACCACCAACCCCAACCACCAACCACAACCCAACCACCAACCACAACCACCAACCACCAACCACAACCCAACCACCAACCCCAACCACCAACCCAACCCAACCACCAACCACAACCACCAACCCCCCACCAAGAGCCACAACCACAACCACCAGCCGCTGCTCACCTGGGACTTCATCTTCAGCAAGGCTGAAGTGGTCTTGGTCCTGTCGAAGACCTTGACCTCCCTCCTCTTGCCCTGGATGGTTTTGGACTGACGCAGACGCTTGGCGGAGGGCGTGTTCTCCTTGATCATCTTCTCTATCAGGGGCTGGATCTCCAGCTTGCCGGCCCCTACTCCGTAGTGACCCAGGTGGCTCTCCGCGCGAGTGCCCGTGACCTCGTTGACCTTCTTGCGGGCGATGGTGTTGAGCACGTGCCGGTGCGCCACGTGGTCTTTGAGCTGCTCCTTGTGGAAGGCGCTCTCTTTCTCGTTCTTCTTTTCGAAGATGTCTTTCTCCGCGTCTACCTGTTGAGAACAAGAATGAACGTGTGGGGTGTGGTTATGTCTAGGTGAATCTTGTCCTGGTCAGTCTTCTCCTTTTCTCTTTTGTTTGTTTGTTTGTTTGTTTTTTGGGTTTTTTGTTGGGGGGGTGGGGGGTGTTGGGGTTTTCTTTTTTGTGTGTTTTGTTTTTATGATTGTTGTTGCTGTTTTTTAAAGGGTTATTTCCTTTTGTTTCTACTGTGTGAGAGTACGGGTATTGGGTTATTATTAAGATGTATCCCTACGAGCGGGGACTGGATGTAAAAAAGCACATGAGTGCTTATTCATTATCCTCGAAAAAAAAGAATTTGTCACTGTCATTGTCATTCTCTCTCTCTATGTATATACATATACATACATACATACATACATACATATATATATATATATCCGTTTGATTCATGGTGAAGGGATTCGTGAGTGTGGTATGATTTTCGGCGAGAAGCTAAGAATCCTACAACGATTGATCGATTTAGTTCAGGCCAGACTGTGTGATCAGTTATTGATGTAAGTTTAGTGCCGAGGCTTACGTTTGAGTATTTTACACAGAGCTATTTAAAAAAAAGTTCAGTTGAGATTGTCTTCATCCCTGACAAGCTCTTTGCTCAATATACCATAGTCTCCTATGAAGGCAAAAAAATAAAACCCCTTTAACAGGAATATGCTTATCTATCTATCTATCTATCTATCTATCTATCACACTCTGTCTGTTTGTCTGTCTATCTCTCTATCTCTCTATCTATCTGTCTGTCTGTCTGTCTCTCTTGGGGGTCACCCAGAAATGTACTCTGACTGATTTATCCCATCTGGGAATCCCCGTGGGACCGTTAATACTCACTAGATGAAATGTGTGCGTGTATCAGCTGTTTCAGGTACCTCACGATATAGGCAGCCATACTGTAGCTTCAGAGGTATTTTCTCCTCATATAAAGGAGATTCTAGAGGTTTTTTATGGTAAGGCCTTGGCATGGATCTAGACAGGTTCAACAGAGCATGTTACATCATAACACCGTTTTAGTGTAGACCTTGTTACTTAACTTCCACCAATAACTGACAGAGCTTTTGGCCTGGGCCAGCCCCTAATGTGGGACACTTCAGTGGAAGTGCAATGAAATATAAACAGTGGACGTATAGTTTCTTTATTAACTTTGAGATAAATTAATATAGTATGATATGTTATGGTCTGATCTGATCTGACCTGACCTGACCTGATCATATATATATATATATATATAAATAAATATATATATATATATATATATAAATATATACATACATACATACATACATACATACATACATACATACATACATACAAACTTCACCAGGTTCAACTTGCCCAAGGTACGCTGCCTGAAAACCTCACATCAGTACCTACCCTCCCCCCCCCAACCCTCCCCCATCCACCACTCACCCACCTACCTACAAACAACTCCACAAGAAGTTCAGGAAAAAGCCAGCTAATTAGTCAGTATAGCTTTTACAGCGACAACCCCTCCTCTTCCAAAATCTCCACAGCTATCGCCAGCCTGATCATAGGGCAGCTAGAACACTTGCTCCCCAAAGCCAAGGTAAGCAGTAGTTATTTATTTCTTTATTTGTTTATTCTTTTATATCGAGGATAATGGAATAAGCACTCATGTGCTTTTTTAAAATCCAGTTCCCGTGCGTATGCGGTTTTATAAATTTTGTCATCTGTTTCCACCGGCATACAATGGCCTACTCTTCCGAAAAGCGGAACAGGATTTAACGTGTGCGCAAGATGTTCTGCATGCGTTCGAACACGGGGCCTCGGTTTATAGTCTCATCCGAAGGACTTTGACATTCAGTTCGATTTTTTTGTCTGGGAAGAAAGGGCGAGGCTGGGGATCGAACCCAGAACCTCACGGTTAACTTGTTGGCAGGTGAACGTCCTAACCATCCTGCCACCTTAGTAGATAGGTAGCTGCACACTGGATGGAAGACCTTTTATGTAGTCTTAGCTTGAGTACAGTCCTTCATTATCCATCCAACTCATTATTATCTTTTGTCCTGGTCACTGTAATTTCATTGTCCTTGGACACAGTAGGGTCAAAAAGCTCTGCGAGTTTTCCTTTATTATCCATCCAGCTCTTTACTGGCTTGTGTCCTGGTCACTGTAATTTCGTTGTCTTTGGACACAGTAGGGTCAAAAAGCTCTGCGAGTTTTCCTTCATTATCTATCCAGCTCTTTACTGGCTTGTGTCCTGGTCACTGTAATTTCGTTGTCTTTGGACACAGTAGGGTCAAAAAGCACTGCGAGTTTTCCTTCATTATCTATCCAGCTCTTTACTGGTTTGTGTCCTGGTCACTGTAATTTCGTTGTCTTTGGACACTGTAGGGTCAGAAAACACTGTGGGTTTTGTTGTTTGTTTGTCAGACTTGCTTTATTTGTCTGTACTTTTCTTCTGTGAGGCATGGATGGTCAAGGTTTACCCTCTTGTTGTATTATTTCAAGGTTGGCTGTCTATATGGTCTCCTTGCTTTGATTGTTACTCCACCACACCCTCCCCCCTCTCTCCCTCTCTCTAATAAAAGAATTGTCATTGTCATTGTCATTGTCTCTCTCTCTCATTGCTCTCCTTTACATAAAATGGGCTTGTTTTTTTGTTGAAGGCTGTGGTACTCGAAGGTTCATGGGTGTAGGTTTGGTTTTACTTTCTATACCACCTCTTCATAACGAGTCATTGTTTTGTTGAGCCACGGTTCTGCTGATATTCCCATTAATTTCGTGGCGTGTTCAGAGTCTTTGTGTTAACTTCTTTCCTAACTTCTTGAGGAGACAGTTGTAGCACTACACTGAAATTTTTCAGGCAGTGTGGTGGGGGCATGTTGAGCCTGGTGGAGCCTATCTTTCTCCAGGCAGCAGGATGCATGCTGGGTATGTTCGTGTCACCCATCCAACCACCCACAGGCCGTGGTGTACTCTTCTACGAAAGGTCAATGTTATTTTAACATGTGTTCTGCAAATATCCACACACGGAACTTTGGTTTATAGCCTTATACAAAGAACTTTCGTGGGAGGTGAAATCAATAGTAATCTTAACCCCAGCAAATAAACAAAATCCCGCAAACGGAGATCTCAGAAGACATTTTAACCTGTGCTTTCAATTATCATCAAGTTAGGAGTAAATGGTAAATGTAAAGGTGTCCCATAACCTATGTGGTCGTAGGGGAGCGAGGCGTCCAAGACCTCACTTCTCCAGGGGAGCCCATCTCCTCTCCCTCGCTGTTTTACCTTCACTGATCCTAAAGAGGCAGGTACCCATTAACAGCTAGGTGAACTGGGAGACTGTACTGAAGCCAAGGCGCACAAACGGTTACCCATCGAACTGGTAACCACGCTCCACGCTGCTTAACCTTGGCTGGGGAAAAGCGAGGCTCTGACCACTGAGCTATCCCGTCTCTGTGGATCACTACGCACTACTAGTGTCTAACCCTTTATTGTTCAGCCCTCTTGTGTTCTGTGTGTAGACATGGAATGCCGTTACTTGTTTTTCTCTCGTTATTAATTTTCGACTGTCTAGATGCTCTTCAGCTCTGCCCTTGGTGTCCATGCCTATCATGTGTAGTGTAATGAGGGGCTGTGCCAGTGCATGAAGCAATCTTGTCCTTGACGTGAGCAATGGAACAGTTCTTGTTATTATTATTATTATTATTATCATCATCATCACATCATCATCATCATCATCATCATCATTCTTCTTCTTCTTCTTCTTCTTCTTATCATTATTATTCTTATCATTATCTTTCTATATACTTGGCACGCCTAGGAGAACAGCTTGAATTTCACACATAAAATATATCTGCCATAACAATAATAATAATAATATAATTATGGAATTTATAGAGCGCTACATCTTGCAATTACAAATCAGAGCGCTTCCATTCAATCCGCTCCTACACAAGCAACAACAATGATTCACAATATTCTAACAAATTCAAATGTACACACACACACACACACACACACACACACACACACACACACACACACACACACACACACACACACACACAGTTTGTACATTTCAGCAGGGTGATGGAATTTTGGCTTTTAAAGGCAGGGACAGATATGAGATGAAACAAGAGGGGAAAAATCTTAGGTTTGAAATAGGTATGTCTTGAGGCTGGATTTAAAGCTGTCGCAAGTAGGCTCTTCACGAAGGGAGAGAGGGAGGTCATTCCAGATTGATGGACCAGAAATAGAGAAAGAGCGACGCCCAACAGTGGATTGGTTGAATCTAGGTATTTGTAAGCCCAGGGTATCTGCAGCAGAGCGGAGGGAACGAGAAGGAGTGTACAGGTGAAGACATTCACAGAGATAATAGGGTGCTGTTTTGTGGAGACATTTGTAACAGAGGGTACTGATCTTGTACTTTACTCTCTGTGGCACAGGCAACCAGTGGAGAGATTGCAGGAGTGGAGTAATATGCTCAGATTTTTTCTTTTTGAGGACTAATCGAGCCGCAGAGTTTTGTATGCGTTGAAGGGAGTGGATAGATGATGCTGGCAGACCAGCCAAAAGAGAATTACAATAGTCCAGACGTGAAAGAATAAGAGATGTGACAAGTTTGGATGTTGCATCAGTGACAGGTACTTTCGGATTGCACTTATAACCCCGTAATTGATAGTAGCAGGACTGGCAGGTCTGGGTGATGAATTTTTGCATAGAGAGTGTGTTGTCAATAACAACACCTAGATACTTAACTGCAGTGGATAGCGGAACTGATGTATTGCCAAATTCTATTGAATCTGTTGTGATGGAAGAGAGCTTGTGTTTGGTCCCTATAATCATGGCTTCGGTTTTATCTGCATTTAGCTGTAACTTGTTTTGTATCATCCAGTTTTGAATGTCTTAAAGGCAAAGTGACATATTTGACAAGAGAGAAGGCAGATTTTCAGGAGTGTCACTGCTTTGAATCTGAGAGTCATCAGCATAGAAATGATGGTTGATCTGGTGACGGTTTATTATGTATGAGAGTGGAACAGTGTAGAGAGTGAACAGGACAGGGCCCAGAACTGATCCTTGTGGGACTCCACATTCCAATAGAATAGAATAGAATAGGAATAGAAGAGAAGAGAAGAGAAGAGGAGAGAAAAAAAGAAGACAAGAGAAAAAAGAAGAGAAGAGAAGAGAATGAGAAAGAGAAGAGAAGAGAAGAGAATGAGAAGAGAAGAGAAGAGAAGAGACAAGAAGAGAACAGAAGAGAAAAAAAAGACAAGAGAACAGAATGAGAATAGACTAGACTAGAATAGAAGAGAAGAGAAGAGAACAGAGTACAACACAATGCGATACAAAACGATACGATACAATAATCATACTGTACGAGTACAACACAAACCTATACGACACAATGCAACACAACACACTACAATACAAACAGAGTATGACATAATGCAATACACAAAACTTTATAATTATACGCCTTGACACAATACAACCCAATGCAATAACACAAAACAATAAACGAAGACAGTACAGTACAATGCAGTGAAATACAAGGCAGATACGTCTAGACGTTACGTGCTCGAGTTCCGTGATCGAACAATGACCGAAGAGAGAGACAGAGAGAGAGAGAGAGAGAGAGAGAGAGAGAGAGAGAGAGAGAGAGAGAGAGAGAGACAGACAGACAGACAGACAGACAGAGACAGAGAGAGAGAGACAGAGAGAGACAGAGACAGAGACAGAGAGAGAGAGACAGAGAGAGAGAGAGAGACAGAGAGAGAGAGAGACAGACAGACAGACAGACAGACAGACAGACACAGACACACAGAAAGACAGACAGACAGAGACAGAGACAGTCAAAGACAGACAGACAGAAACAGAGACAGAAAGAGGCTGACAGGTGGGGGGGGGGGGGGGGGGGGGGGGGGAGAGAGAGAGAGAGAATGACAATGACAATGACAAAATTCTTTTATTTCGAATAAGCACCCATGTGCTTTTTTACATCCAGTCCCCGCCCTTAAGGATATATATGATAATAAAATAAAATAAAGCCCATAGCAATACACTTACACAGTATACGGAAAAAAAATCTACACAAAAATCACCGAAGAGAGAGAGAAAAAAAAGTAGCAACAAGTAAGAAAGAAAGCAGAACAGAAAACACAGAAACAACCGAAAAAATAGCAAGAACCAAGAGCAAAACAAAAGCGGCAGCAACAACAAGGGGAGAAGGGACAACCGAAAGAGAGAGAGAGAGAGAGAGAGAGAGAGAGAGAGAGAGAGAGAGAGAGAGAGAGAGAGAGAGAGAGAGAGAGAGAGACAGACAGACAGACAGACAGACGGACACACAGAGACAGAGACAAACAGAAAAAAACAGACAGACAGACAAAGATAGACACACAGACAGGCAACTAGCCAAAATAGCCACACACACACACACACACACACACACAGAGATAAACAGACAGACACAAAAGGAGACAGACAGACAGACAGACAGGCAGACAGACAGCGAGAGATCGAATTCACACAGTTTTAAGGCGAAGGAAGGAATGAAGGGAAGGGAAGGAAGGAAGGGCACGATCAGATTCTTATCGCTGTGGTGGTCTGTGTTGAGGAAAGGGTCGTCCCGGCTCTTGGTATATTATACACCCTGTATCAAAGCACAGCCCCAGAGAAGAAAGACATAGAAAAGAAAGACAGACAGATAGAAAAAAAGAAAAAAGTAAAGACGGACAACAATAGGAAAAGAATAGAGAAAAAACACAACAACCCTAGCTCCCCCCTCTCCTCCAAAAAGAAAGAAAGAAAGAAGAAAAAGACCCCCCCAAAAACCCCCACACAAAACAACATCCAACAACAACACAACACCAAACCCTATTGTGTACGACAAAGGGTGTAATCCTTTTCTTCCTTGGTGTATGTTCACACCTCCTGAAGTCCTATCGCGTTGACGTCATCTGGAATTCCTATCGTTTTTATCCCCATCCATGGCAGAAAAATTAAAACAAAACAAAAACTACCCCCCCCCCCCCAAACCCAACCAAAACCACACAACAACAACAACAAACCTTACACCATATACAGGTAATTTTGTAGAGCTTATAATTATATCTAAGCTTTTATATTGAAACGAAAAAATATTATGTATAATTGTTTTTCTTTTCTAAAACCCCCCACCCAAAACAAAAGGGATATTGCCGTGACGTCAACACTAGCTGACTTGGAAAGGATTAAACATGATGTTGATTTATCTTTCTCCTTTTCTGTCCCGAGTAGTCTGCCTGTTCAGGGCGTTAAGCCTGGGTAATCTCTCATTCTGTTGTCTCCCTGTGGTGTCTATGTAAGGCTTACCCCTGTTTGGATAAACACTGTGTGTATTTGATGATCGCATAAAACAGTTTTAGTGTGTGTTAGTGGGTTAGTGTGATAGAGTGTGTGTGTTGTGTGTGTGTGTGTGTGTGTGTGTGTGTGAGAGAGAGAGAGAGAGAGAGAGAGAGAGAGAGAGAGAGAGAGAGAGAGAGAGATAGTTCTTCAGTTTAAAGTCCTTCCTCTCAATAAAAATATCAGATGTGTGTGTGTGTGTGTATGCAGGCGTGCACGTGTGCGTGCGTGCGTGCGTGTTTGTGTGTATGTATGTCCTTCTCAATGTCAAAATGCATACACACATGCACGATTGCATGCATGCATCCATACACACGTATATTCATACATATGATTTTGGTAGTCTGCACCAAAACACCAACACACCTGCTAAGTCACCAGTCTTCTACCCTTCACCCCTTCCATTACCCACTTAACCTTCCATTACACTTTCCAATTTCTTTTCTCTAATATGATTTTAGAGTGAACAGACATTAAATTGAAGAATCGAACACACACACACACACACACATTCCTGTCTGATATCACAAATTAGTGGAGAGATGTTAAACTGAAGTACTAACGTGCATGCACACGGGCACATGCCCGTGACACACACACACACACAGAAACCCTCACTGACCTATCCTTAGTAAAGTCTGTAACCAATAGGTATGTTTCATATTCTCAGTCAATATACAGGAAGGATAAGCCTTGCCATGAGAGAAGTTTCAGTTAATCCTTCTACACTGTGCCTTGAGAGTGAACAACACAACAGAGTCTCAATGGGGAGAAATGGCATAACTACACAAGTGGTGCGGAACATATACCTTTAGCAGCTGGTAACTTATCGTATGTGCTCAACTGTAAACACACACACATACCAGCAAGCTCACTGACCTATCCTTAGCAAAGTCAATAAGCAATATGTACGTTTTAATTTGCTAGTCAATACACAGGAACAAAAGGCCTTGGACTTGTGACGAAAGAAGTTTCAGTTAATCCCCTATGGTGACTGCATAACAGTGAATACAACAGAGGAGAATAAGGAGGAATGGTATAACTACACAACTGGTGCGGAACTTATACGTTTAGCAGCTGGTAACTTATCTTATGTACTCAACTGTAAACACACACACACATACACACACACACACTGCTTATTCAATATACCTTCTGAAAATAAAAGTTTGACTTTGACTTTGACACACACACACACACTCACACGCACGCACGCACACACGCACACACACATACAAGAGTAGTGACACCAGAAAGGTTCACTGTCTTATCCCTACCAAAGCATGTGCCTGGAGTGTTGAAACTGTCCTGCCTTGGTCACACTGACTGCTTAAAGTTTCAAGACAACTTGCCAGTGTAGTGGCAATGGGTGGCCAGCACACCCTTCCCCCTCACTACATTCTGTGTCCCTGTACTGTCCACAACAGCCTGTCTAAGAAGAACCAGTAAAGGCATAATGTTTAACTTATGAAACTTACATTACTGAAAAGACGAGAAAAGGATAGTGCTCTACTTCACAAAGTTAGAAATTATTTTATGAATTATGCCTTTAAAATTAAAAAAAAGAAGAAAAACGTATGTTTTAAGAATGTCAAAGTTAGGTATATTCTGGGGATTGAAGTGATGTGCATTTAGAGTGAATGCAGCGAAATTGAAAGTGAGGACATGCTTTGTTTTCACAAATGGTGCAGAGTATTTACCTATATTGGAAATTCATCTCCTGTTGTCAACTTGTATTTTGTTGGGGTTATTTTTTGGTCGTTTGGACTGCTTACGTTTCAGAGTCTGTCTGCTTAATTCAGTTTAACGACAATGACAATGTATGGAGCTAATTTAGTGCTGAATCATGTAATGCAACAAATCAAAGCACTTAATTTCAAATCATTTACACACATGCAACAGTCCATTAATAAGATTGACAAATATCAAATTTACACACACACACACATCCCCCCACACACACACGCATGCACTCACGTACTCACGCACATGCACATACATGCACGCTGTCTCATCTCTAACAAAGCATGTGTCTAATATGTTGAAACTGTCTTAGCAATACATAGGAGCAGACCGACTTGGTCACGCTGAAGTGGAGTTGAAAGGCAAGAAATGAAAGGTTATATCTTCTCCACTAGTGGTGCAGAACATTCGCCTTTATTGGCAACTTCTCTTATGGTTTCAACTGTATTCTAGCTTGGTTGTCTGTTGGTGAGTCTGTCTGCTTCATTCAGTTCAGCTGTTTATTGGTATGTGTGGGGGAAGGTTGTTGATGTTCTAGTTGCTGTTGTTGCTATTGTTATTGCTGTTGTTGTTGTTGACAATGCTTTGTGTGTGTATATTTGTGCCTTTTTAATACTAGCACACACACACATTGTCTTGAATTTGGTTTGTGGGTTGTAAACGTCAGTGAAGAGAAGAAATTCTGTCAATATAAAAACAGGCACATATACTCACACAAAAACAATGCTCACTGACCTATCCCTGGCAAAGTCTGTAACCAATATGTATGTTTCAATTTCACGGCCAAAAAGAACAAAAGGCCTTGTCCGGAAAGAAGTTTCAGTTAATCCTTCTACACTGTGCCTGAGAGTGAACACAACAGAGGAGAATGAGGAGACATGGCATAACTACACAACTGGTGCGGAACTTATACGTTTAGCAGCTGGTAACTTATCTTATGTGCTCAACTGTAAACACACACACACACACACACCAACGTGGAAACGAGCAACACCCACTGACCTATCCTTAACAAAGTCTGTAACTAATAGGTATGTTTTAATTTCTCAGTCAATAAACAGGAACAAAAGGCCTTGTCACAAAGAAGTTTCAGTTAAATGAGGAGAAATGGTAGAAGTACACAAGTGGTGGGGAACATATAGGCTTAGCAGCTCCTAGCTCATCTTATGTGCTCAACTGCACACACACACACACACACACACAACACACACACACACACACACACACACACACACACACACACAAACACAAGATTCAAGATTCAATTCCTTTCACCCCTTTTGGGATATGGAGGATTGCAAACAAAGTGAACAGGAGAATAAACCTAAGAGCAATACACCCAAAAATAATATGAATACTAACAGGAACTGAAAAGCAAGAGTTCATCGCAAAATGATAAGCAAACAGTATTAAAGACTCAATACTATTTTTTAAGTATACACATTTCTTTAAAAGACATAATCTACACTTGTGAAAGACAATCAAAATTTCAAGAAATACCTGCAAATCTTATGAATTTTTAGAGCGACAGGAGAACTTTTTGAAATTTGCATTTCATTAGCCTACAAAACTTGGGTTAAAGAAATTTCGGGGAATAAAATCTTGTCGTAATTGTTTGAAGTGGGGACATTCCATGATAAAATTAAATTCATCCCCTTTAACAGACATATTGCATTTTGAGCATATTATTTCTTCCCGTGGTATAATTATTATGGAAACGTCCAACCTCAATAGGAAGCATGTGACAGCTACAACGAAACTTCATAAGAGCGTAAACATACACATCTGGTAGACAAGTTATATATTTTTCCATACCAAAATGTATAACAAGTTATATATTTTCCCATACCACACACGCACACACACACACACACACACACACACACACACACACACACACACACACACACACACACACACACAACACACTAATATCACTACAAGTGAACAGACGTAAAATTGAAGTCAACAACAACACACACACACACACACACACACGCACACACACACACACACACACACACACACTAAACACACACACTAAACAAATAACTCCCACTTGCCTAAACCACCACTCCCCCAAAATAAAACCCACCCCCAAAAAACAACAAAGCCAAACAAAGAATGTAACCAGCACGTCTTCATTTCACAGTCAATATGTAGGAACAAAACGCCTTGATCACGGAAGAAGTGTCTGTTTAACCATTGGCACCTGCAATCTGATATTGCTCAGAGCACTGTACCAGAAAATCGCCGAAGAACCGACATACCAACGAAATTAATAATACACAGATGTACCTTGTGTCTATCTCCTTGTTGCTATTAATTTGGTTTTCTCATTGCAACGCTGCTTGTTCTATGCTGGTTGCTGGGTGAAAGTGACTACACAATAGAACTGAATGAAGAGAATTGTCCTTACTATACAAGTAGTGTGGAACATTATTGTACTGCATACCACTTTAAGTCACGGCAGATTTCTCTGCGTGAAATTCGGGCTGTTCTCTCTCCTCCAGGAAGAGCGCGTCACCACAAGAGCAGCGCCACCCATTATTTTTTTTCTTTCCTGTCTTTAACTGTATTTGTTTCCCTATCAAAGCGGCTTTTTTCTACAGAATTTTGCCAGGGACAACTCTCTTATTGCCATGGGTTCTTTTACGTGAGCTGAAGAATTTTGTGTAACACAAGGGACCTCGGTTTATCGTCTCATCCGAAAGACTAGCACCCAAACCACCATTCATGTTCTAATGGCTGGGGGAAGACAGATTTTGGCCCAAAACGGGAATCGAACCACCGCACACTTCCGACCCGAACTTTTCGCTTTCTAAGCAGGCGCGTTACCTCTAGACCACCGATCCACGTTTAGCCGCTGGTAATTTCTGTCTTCAGCTGTCTGTTGCTTTGATTACACCTCCTCTCCTTTGTTGCTCCTTTGTTTGTATCCTCGTTTCTCGTTTACTTTTTACATCTGTTTGATCGATAGAGTTGAATGTGTCTTGGTGTGTGAGTGCACTTTGTTCTATATTGCTGTTGGTTATGGTGGTGGTGGTGGTGTGAGGGTGATGGTGGCGAATGTGTGTGTGTGTGTGTGTGTGTGTGTGTGTGTGTGTGTGTGTGTCCTTTTCAATATGAACACATGCACATATATAAACACACACCCCTAGAGACACGTGTGTGTGTGCGCGTACGGATACTTAGATGATAAGAAACTCGCATGCACACGCGCGCGCGCGTACACACACACACGCACACACACACTACACACACACACACACGCACGCACGCGCGCGCGCGCGTACACACACACACACACACACACACACACACCACCACCACCACCACACGACACAACACCACACTATACCACAGTACATCCCACGCGCCCTATACCAATACCAATACTTTATTATTTCAATAAACAGATATATCAATGTGGGTTACAAGCCATTTGTAAAAACACTAAACATAACATAATTATTATTTATCCCAGACAGTGATGACAAGCTTTTCGGAAGAGAAGGCCATTGTGTGCAGCCGGTGGGAGCGGATGACAAATTTGACAAAACTGCATGCACACGGGGACTGGATGTAAAAAAGCCACATGAGTGCTTATTTCATTATAATTAAAATAAATAATAAATAAATAAATAAAACACTAACACAACAATGCAAAACCAACAACAACACCAACAAAACTTCAACAACAATACCACCACAACCACCACCACCAACAACACCACCACCAACACCAACATCTTCACAACCTCACCTGCTTCTTATGGTTTCGCAGCCGGGTGTCGTGGGAGCGGTTGAGCACGTCTGTCAGCTTGGCTCGGGTGGCTACCTGCCTCTCCAAAGCCTCTACCCGGGTCTCCACGTAAAAGGCATGGGTGTACTCGTCGTAGATCACTTTCCGAGCCCTCATTAGTGGTGCTCACTCCACTGCCGCCGCTGCCGCTGCCGCTGCTACTGCCGCTACTGCCGTTACTGCTGTTACTGCCGGTGGTGGTGGTGGTGGGGTGGTGGTGGTGGTTGTTGCTGCCACCGCTGGCCATGGTAGGGTCGGTGTGGCGTGGGCTTTTTATATATATGTGTGTATATATTGTATTATTATCTACTGGTGAGTAGGCCTACCCTACACTACACTACACTACACTACACTTCACTTCTCTTCTCTTCTCTTCTCTTCTCTTCGCTGACACCACCTGTAAAGAGATAGGACAGAGATCGTGTTGTTGTTATAAGAGTGTGTTTGTGTGTGTGTGTGGGGGGGGGGGGGGGGGGGGGAGGGGTGGTGGGGGGGTGGGGGTGGGGGTGTGTGGAGGTGTGTGTGAGGTGGGTTTGGGTTTGTGTGTGTTTTTTATTTTTAAAAAAATATTCTTTAATTTCGAGGATAATGGAATAAGCACTGGTGTGCTTTTTTCCATCCAATCCCCGTGTTCGCATACACACTCACACTTACACACACAAGGGTAGGAATACAATGTTATAAAGTCCATTGACTAGGAAAGACATATAAACCTACTATTTACAGACACACACACACACGCACATACATACATACAAGTCATACATCAAACTTTCACACTTTTTTTTAAAACCCAAAACTTATATTATTTACTTTTTCTATAATGTATCGCTAAAGTTAATATTAACACCGTATACATTACATTTACACGCATTAAAAACTTTCATGAAATTTAGAAATGAAGAAGAGGAGGACGCGGGGGTGGAAGTGGGGTGTGGGTATGTGGGGGGTGTTTGTTAATTCACCATAAACCGTTTTCTTCCCACTGAAGATCACTCTCCTAACGCTCCACTGCGTTTGTTCTAAAGGCTATTGTTCCTCCACCCCCCCCCCCCCCCCACACACACACACAGATCTGATAAGGGCTTGGACTGCTGGCTGAAAACACGTCCACTATTGAAAAAAGCGAAACCCTCTCACAAGGTAGGTCACACACGATCAGTTCTGGTCAATACGTGTAGCTAGAGGTGTTTGTTTGTTTGTTTGTTTGGAGACAGAATTCACATAGAATAGGGAAGTGTAGCCATGTATAGGCCGTTTCCCCCTCACGAAAGGGTGTATCATTATTAATTAAGGGTAGGTAGGCTTCCTTCACGGTCACTCAACTTATTAACAACTGCAATCTTCTACACTGGTGACTTGAAGGTGATTGCCACCTTGAACGCTTTGTACCAAATAAAATTGACAGATTTCTGTTTGTTGAAACTTGGAAGCCCTAAGTAACGTTTGTCTGAACTGACTCAAAAGGTGTCCCATAACCTATAAGGTCGTCGGGGAGTGAGGCATCAGAGACCTCAGCTTCTCCAATGGCCAGCATGTATGTATGTATGTATGTTAGTCCGTCGTTTTCGACGATGACCTCAAAAACAGCAGAGGAGGCAGCTGCTGTTTCGGAAACTGGGCATAAATTTGATTATAGTGGAGATGCCTTGCCCACAGTACATCCCCACTCTCTCGGCCAAGTGGGCATAAGGACAGTCAGCGTTGAAGATGTTCTCCAAAGGCCAACCAGCCCCCAGGGCTGCAGCACATAAGGACTGTGCAAGTCAAGCCTTCTAGTCAGAGAGTCATAGTCGAGCACCAAAGACTAAGCTGTAAAGTGGAATTCCATGAGTGGAAAAGCCACTGGTCATACAGCCTCTCACTTTGCTGTTGCCCCCAGCGTCAATGGTTTAATCAAGAACTGTGATAAACCCCAGGCGCTGACGGCCAGCATATTGAGGGCGGCGCCCATCTCCTCTCCCTCGCTGCTTTACCTTCCCTGACCCTAAAGAAGGCAGGTAACCATTTACAGCTGTGTGAACTGAGGAACTGTACTGAAGCCAAGGCGCACAAACGGTCACCCATCCAAGTGGTAACCACGCTCGACGCTGCTTAACTTGACTGGGGGAAAGCGAGTGCGCTGACCACTGAGCTACACAGGATGTGTACATAACATTGTGAAGATATATATATATATATATATATATATATATATATATATATATATATATATTATATATATATATATATATATAATATATATATATATATATATTTTATATATAAATTGTATTTTTAACTTGCAGCATAGGACAAATGTAGGATACATTGCACTTTCGTCTCGTTACTTTTTAAATTTGGCATAGTTAACTTGTTTTTTCATAAGGTGTCCTGTATTGGTAATAGTATTCTGCACAAAATTTCCCATATTATTTGCCATCAGTGCCTGGGGTTTATCACAGTTCTTGATTAAACCATTGACGCTGGGGGCAACAGCAAAGTGAAAGGCTGTATGACCAGTGGCTTTCCCACTCATGGAATTCCACTTTACAGCTTAGTCTTTAGTGATCGACTATGACTCTCTGACTAGGAGGCTTGACTTGCACAGTCCTTATGTGCTGCAGCCCTGGGGGCTAGTTGGCCTTTGGAGAACATCTTCAACGCTGACTGTCCTTATGCCCACTTGGCCGAGAGAGTGGGGATGTACTGTGGGCAAGGCATCTCCACTATAATCAAATTTCTGCCCAATTTCCGAAAGAGCAGCTGCCTCCTCGCCTTGTCTGAATGTGCTATGTTTGTCTAGACGTTTACTTCAGGGGACGGGATAGTCTAGTGGCTAGAACATTGCGCTCGCAATCTGACAACCCGGGTTCGATTCCCGTTCAAGGGGATATTTTCCCCTGGAGTTCACATCAGTGCAGATTCCATTCTCCCCTGCGCTTTGATTTGTTGCTTTACAAGATTCAGCGCTATATAAATTCCATACATTATTATTATTATTATTATTATTATTAAAAGTCATTCAGATGAGACTATAAACCGAGGCCCTGTGTGTGAACGCACGCAGAACATCTTGCGCACACGTTAAAATCCTGTTCCGCTTTTCGTAAGAGTAGGGCATTGTGTGCCGGTGGGAACAGATGACAATTTACAAAACCGCATACACACGGGGACTGGATGTAAAAAAGCATTAAGTGCTTATTCCATTATCCTCGATATAAAAGAATTTTAAAAAAAATACAGCTTTCAGAATGTTGTTAATGAACTTTATTTACTCTAGAAACGACATACGTTTAATCAAGAAATTTTGCAAACAATTGTGTCTGTTTACACTCTGGTTGTTTTCAACTCTAAACCCTGGCTTAGAAGACGAAAAACGGGACGGGACAGCCTGGTGGTCAGAGTGGTACGCATTGCGCTCGTGATCTGTTGACCCAGGTTCGAATCTCGTTCAAGAGGATTTTTCCCACCGGAGTTGACATCAGTGCTGACTCCACTCCTCCCAAAAATCCTTCGGATGAGACTATAAACCGAGGTCTTGTGTGCGAACGCATGCAGAACATCTTGAGCACACGTTAAAACCCGTTCCGCTTTTCGTAAGAGTAGGCAATTATGTGCCTTTGGGAACGAATCGGATGACAAAACCCATACACACGGGGACTGGATACAAAAAAGCACACGAACATTTACTCCTTTATCCTCGAAATGAAAGAATGATAAATAAGTAGACAAATAAATGAATAATAGATACAGACATTTTGAAGGACGCGTATCATGCTCGTACAGGCCTTTGATATCATCTTGGTTTAAATAGATCATTATTCAGAAAACATTAATATCACACATACACGAATTGAGAGCTATAACAAGTAAATAGCTTATGGCACGCTCACAACACTATATTTGACTCATTTAGCATGGCAGCTAATGAGCATAAAGTAAATCAGTGTACCAACAAGGCGGCGCTACCCGAACACCATTAGAGGTCAAAACAATTGAGAACTTTAGCGTTATCTTTATGTTGCAACCGTGTTCCTATAGAAATATCATCATACGATCTTAAAAGTAGTGTGTCTGTATAGCATGACCTTCTGGTAGACAAGTAGGCTGTGTGGGCAGTACTGCCGACTCTGACCCCGTATGTCTGTGCCACAAGAAAAGTGCCTGATAGCGCATAATGAGCAGGGGTTGGGGAAATAGCTATAAACACAACGTGGGTTTTTTCTCTGAAGAAAGACAGAAAGACAGACAGACACACACACACAGAGAAAAAAAGAAAAAAGGGAAGAAAAGAAAGAAAGGGAGAAAGGAAAAAGGACAGAAAGAAAGAAGAAAAGGAAAGTATAAACCAAAAAGGGAAGGAAGAGAAAGAAGGAATTAATTAAAGGAAAAGAAAGAAAGACAGAAAAATAGACAGATAGACAGAAAACAAGGAAAAGGAAGAAAAGAAGAAAGAAAAAAGGAAAGAAAACCAAAAAGAAGAAAGAAAGAAAGAGAAAGAAGGAATGAAAGGAAAAGAAAGAAAGAAAGACAGATTGACAGACAACAGACAGACAGACAGAAAGTAAAAGAGAGAGAAAGAAAGGAAAGAAAGAAAGAAAGACAGACAGAACACCAAGACAGAAACAGAATAAAGACCAACTGACTATCCCACTGACTCACTCCTATCTTCTCTCCCTCCCTCCCTCAGCTAATAATCTATTAATACAATCACTTCATTCTAGAATGACGAGGTTTGCAAATATTATTTGCAAAAGAATCCTCAATCCTAAATCCAGGGGATTTAATTGCAAAGAAGTGTCTTCAGTGATGAGCCGGTAGATGTTG
>CM054142.1:70556958-70566958 GCA_028751875.1 Rapana venosa | reverse complement strand
ACAACTCTCTTGTTGCCATGGGTTCTTTTACGTGCGCTTAGTAATTTTGTGTAACACACGGGACCTCGGTTTATCGTCTCATCCGAAAGACTAGGGAAGGGGGGGGATGGAGGGGACGTTTTCTAAAAGGCAGCGAAGAAAAGAGTTTAAGCTGATGAAGCAAAGCCGAATGATGATTGACAGACACCACTCTTTATCAAATACGTCACATTGAGGTGACACAACAGACTGACGTCAATAATTATTACATCTGTCTTCCCAGTCTGCTAATGAGGACGGGATAGCTTGGTGGTTAGAGTGATACGCTCGTGATCTGACGCGGGTTCGAATCTTGTTCAAGAAGATTTTTCCTCTGGAGTTAACATCAGTGCCGACTCCACTCTCCCCAAAAGTCCTTCGGATGAGACTCTAAACCGAGACCCCGTATGCGAAACCATGCAGAACTTCTTGCGCACACATTAAAACCCGTTCCACTTTTGGGAATATTTTATTTATTTATATTTATTTATTTATATTACTTTAAGTCACGTCAGATTTCTCTGCTTGAAATTCGGGCTGCTCTCCCCGCGGGGATTGGATATTAAAAAAGCCCACGAGTACTTATTCCATTATCCTTGAAATAAAAAGAAGATAAATAAATAAACACATAAATAAACGAT
The DNA here is from genome assembly GCA_028751875.1 of Rapana venosa. NCBI lineage: Eukaryota > Metazoa > Mollusca > Gastropoda > Neogastropoda > Muricidae > Rapana > Rapana venosa. The sequence goes on along the minus strand of CM054142.1, from coordinate 70,566,299 downwards.
AACATAATTATTAAATCAATAAAGTGAAAGAAGGGTCTCACTATATACAGAACTCTAACGCTCCGAACATTGAGAAAAAAACCCCCACCCAACACTTACTTCTCTTCTGTTGCTGTCTCTCCACTGGCTGCCAGCCTCACACAGCATCAGCATCAATCAAATCAGTACTGTTTGTTAGAAACGACTCCACAACATCGCTCCTTCCTGCCTCTGCCCGCTGCTTGTCGATCAACAAGCAGCCTAGGTCTCTCTGTCTGTCTCTCTCTCTGTCTCTCTCTCTCTGTCTCTGTGTCTCTGTCTCTCTCTCTGTGTCTCTGTCCTCTCTCTGTGTCTCTGTCTCTCTCTCTGTCTCTGTCTTTCTCTCTTTGTGTCTCTCTCTGTCTCTCTCTGTCTCTCTCTGTCTTTCTCTGTCTCTCTCTGTCTCTGTCTCTTTCTCTCTCTGGCTCTTTCTCTCTGTCTCTCTCTGTCTCTGTCTCTCTCTCGTCTCTTGCTCTCTGTCTCTTTCTCTGTCTCTCTCTGTCTCTCTCTCTCTGTCTCTGTCTCTCTCTGTGTCTCTCTCTGTGTCTCTCTGTCTCTCTCTGTCTCTTCTCTCTGTCTGTCTCTGTCTGTCTCTGTCTCTTTCTCTCTGTCTCTCTCTCTCTCTGTCTCTCTCTCTCTGTCTCTCTGTCTCTCTCTCTGTCTCTCTCTCTCTGTCTCTCTCTGTCTCTGTCTCTCTCTCTGTCTCTCTCTGTGTCTTTCTCTCTCTCTCTCTCTGTCTCTGTCTCTCTGTCTCCACTCGGCTGCTGAAGCAGCGTGCTCACCTTAAGTAAGGCCCTGACACACTAGTGACCCACCGCTGCTCCTTCTCCTTTATCTATCTCCCCGGAACGATCTCCCCCCCCCCCCCCCCCTCTCTCTTTACTTTAAGATTTCGTTCCGTTTCCAATCAAACCCTGACACTATAATTATCTTCTTCATCCCATGTAATAATCTCTCTTTTCTGCCTGGTTCCAGCTTTTGTATACATTTCAAATTTTTGTTTCTTTAGTTGTAATTTTTCTGTGTATTTGTAATATGTGTAGCGTACAAATGATGAATGAAAGTACTTTGATTAGTCATGAAACGAAAACGGCAATATGTACATATATATATATATATATATATATATATATATATATATATATATATATATACAGGATGATGATAATGATGATGAGGCTGATCAGTCATAGAGAAGGAGAAGAAAGAAAGAAGAAGAAGATCAGAAGAAGAAGAATGAGCAGGAGAAGGAGGATGGAGGAAAAGAATAAAAAATAGAAAAACGAAAATGCACATTGAAAATCAAAAGAAGAAAGAAAGAAAGGAAAGAAGAAAGAACGAAAGAAAGAAAGAAAGAAAGAAAAGAAAGAAAGAAAAAGAATACCTAACAAACAACACTAGCAGTAGATCTGGAAGGGGGAGGAGGAGAGAGGGTGGATAAGAAGGAAGGGGAATGAGAACACACGAAGAAGAAACACATTGACAGTAGACCAAACAAAAATACAAACAAGATAGCAGTAGATCTGAAAGAAGCACGTACACTGACAAGTAACGGCTGTAGTCTGTAGCCATAATAATTATACATAAGTAGCAAATGGTCATACAGTATCATCATCATCATCATAACGACGTCATCGTCGTCGTCGTCGCCGTTATCATCATCATCATCATCATCATCACGAGCAACAGCAACAATAAAAAGCAAATCATACTTATAATAACAACATAGAAAAAAAGATGTTTAAAAACCCTCCACAACTAGACATAATAACAAACAGTGGATAAAACCCACATTACCAACTCTTCCTACAAGCAGCCCCCTCCCCCCCACCCCTTTCTACCTCAAAACCAATCTAAGCCTAGTACAGGGCTGTGCGCATGCTCACCATAATCGCTAGCACACCACCACCACCACCACCACCATTCAAACCAGCGGAAGTTAGCGGTTAGCGAACTTCCGGTAGCTAGCTGCGGATTGATGGGAAAATCAATGGCTGCGGGCGCCATCTTGGCTCTGATTCCTCGATTGGGGGCTGGGGTATAATTCCACTGTTAAGGGAGGGTGAAAAAGGGTAAGAGAGAGAAGGTATCATGGCTGACAAAAGCGACCTGTGCGCATGTAATGTTGGAGAGTGGAGGAGGAGGAGTGTGGTGGCGGGGAGTGAGGGTGGGGAGAGGAAGACAGGTAGGGGGAAGGGGGGAGAGGATGAATCAATACGCCAACGACCTTCAGGGACAGTTCAGGTATCGGTCAGGCCTGTCTGAGATTGATTAACGTTTAATGTTCTCTGTTCTTGGACACAGCCGACTGGAGCCCACGTGCAGCAGTCTGGTCTCTGTTGTAGAAGCAGCTTTTGGCAAAAATGGGCAGGCCCAAGGCAGTTCAGGTATTTGACGGTTACCACACAAGAGCGCATAGAACACAAGAGGGGATTGTTGGGTGGGGTGTGTTGTGTTGTGCTTGTTGTGTTGTGTTGTGTTGTGTTGTGTGTGTTGTGGTGTGTGTGTGTGTGTGTTGCGTGTTGTGTGTATGTTGTGTGTGTGTGTGTGTGTGTGTAAATTCTACATTTGACAGATAGCTAAATAGATACATGAATATATCGACAAATAGACACAGAATGAATGAATCTTTTTTGTCAAGGGTAACAAAATGAGTATGCACATACTTTTTCATCCGGCCCTTGCCCTGATTAGGGACTATCAACAAAACAAAGGTAAAAATCTTACTACAACAACGATAGACAGATAGATAGATAGATATACAGATAGATAGACAGACACATAGATATATAGATGGATGGATGGATGGATGGATGGATAGAAGGATAGATAGATAGACGGATAAACGTATAGATGGATAGATGGATGGATAGATAGATAGATAGATGGGTGGATGGTTGGGTGGATGGGCAAACAGTAAACTCTCAGACATAGATAAATAAGCAGCCAGCCAGCCAGCCAGGTAACATATTATGTGTGTATGTAAACACGGGATAGCTCAGTGGTCGGAGCACTCGCTTTCCCCCAGCCAAGTTAAGCAGCGTCGAGCGTGGTTACCAGTTGGATGGGTGACCGTTTGCGCGCCTTGGCTTCAGTACAGTTCCCCCAGTTCACCCAGCTGTAAATGGGTACCTGCCCTCTTTAGGGTCAGGGAAGGTAAAGCAGCGAGGGAGAGGAGATGGGCGCCGCCCTCAATATGCTGGCCCTAGAGAAGTGAGGTCTCTGACGCCTCGCTTCCCAACGACCTTATAGGTTATGGGACTCCTTTACCTTACCTTATACATGTACACACACACATCTCTATATATCTATATCTATCTATATCTATATCTATCTCTATATATATTAAAATATATATATATATATATAATATATTAAAATATAATATATATATATATATATATAATATATATATATATATGATTTGAGAGAGAGACAGACAGACAGATAGATACAAAGACAGAAACAGAGACAGACAGACAGAAACAGAAACACACACTGAACACATTGCGAAACACAAAAAAGCTTGTTTCCGTTGTCAGTTCAGCACTTTCACACAAGAAGCAAAAGACAAACACACGCACGTCCCGGTAACATTAGTGTCAGCTTAACCCTTTTCAACCCAATCGCCAAGCATGGCCAAATTATTTTTTATACGAATCTGACGTGACACGATTTGTGTGGCATGGATACCACAGCAACCTGTCAGTTTAGTCCTAGTACTTCAAGCCATGTTCCTGACACTGCATGCAGACTCACAGCTGTCAGTTTCCCCTCTTTCAGCTCCTCTCAGTGGCTATCCATTCCATCCCAGCTGGTTTTGATTATAGAAAACACTGACTGCACTTCAACTAAGTATCTTTATCTTATTCTTGGATAGTTTTAGTACTGGGCCATGGACCCTTGACTGAGTTATGCTGGATTAGCGCACTGTTACGCATGTGAAACGTGGACCATAACAGCAGATATTGAAAAAAGGATACCGGCAATGGAGATGAGATGCTTTTGCAAACTCCTTGGTATCTCATTGATAGATCACAGCCCCCTCCTACCTCTGTGAATGTCTTCACCTGTACACTCCTTCTCGTTCCCTTCGCTCTGCTGCAGATACTTTGTGCTTACGAATACCTAGACTCAGCCAGTCCACAGTCGGCCGTCGTTCTTTCTCTGTTTCTGGTCCATCGATTTGGAATGGCCTCCCTATCTCTCTCCCTTCGCCAAAAGCCTTCTTGTGACACTTTTAAATCCGGCCTCAAGACATATTATTTGTTTAAAACCTAAGATTTTCCTCTCCTGTTTCATTTCATAGTTATCCCTGCTTTTCAACAGCCAAAATCCCATCACCCTGCCAAAGTGTATAATCTCTGTGTTTGTGTGCGTGCGTGTGTGCGTGCGCGCGGCGCGCGCGCGGTGTGTGTGTGTGTGTGTGTGTGTGTGTGCGTGCGTGTGTGGTGCGTGTGTTTGTACATTTGGACTTGTTAGAACTATTTTTTGCTTTTGGTTGCATGACTGTGTAAGAATGAGTTGAGTGCAAGCGCTTTGATTTGTCTGTGCAAGATACAGCGCTATATAAATTCCATTAAAATTATTATTATTATTATTATTATTATTATTATTATTGTTATTATTATTGTTATTATCATTATTATTATGATTATTATTATTATTAGAATGAGGAAGTGAAGGCCATAATCAAAAACACCATCGGACCATATGAAGAGCTCCTGACTTCAGTGAAAAAAACCGCAAACTAAAGTGGTTCGGGCACGTCACACGAACATCTGGACTGGCCAAGACTGTCCTACAGGGAACAGTACAAGGAGGGAGACGAAGAGGCAGACAGAGAAAACGATGAGAAGACAACATCAGAGAGTGGACTGGTAGCCTTGAGTGGAACGATTTGCTACAGAAAGCAGAAGACCGCTGTGAGTGGAGGAAGCTGGTTGCAAAATCTTCATCAGTGCCCCCCAATGTCCAATGGACTACGGGATATGTGAGGTGAGGTGAGGTAAGGTGAGGTAAGGTGAGGTGAGGTAAGGTAAGGTGAGGGGAGGTGAGGTAAGGTGAGGTGAGGTGAGGTGAGGTGAGGTGAGGTGAGGTGAGGTGAGGTGAGGTGAGGTAAGGTAAGGTGAGGTGAGGTAAGATGAGGTGAGGTGAGGTGAGGTGAGGTAAGGTGAGGTGAGGTGAGGTAAGGTGAGGTAAGGTGAGGTGAGGTGAGGTAAGGTGAGGTGAGGTGAGAGTGATGTAAGGTAGAGGTGAGTAAGGTGAGGTAAGGTGAGGTGAGAGTAAGGTGAGGTGAGGTGAGGTGAGGTAAGGTGAGGTAAGGTGAGGTGAGGTGAGGTGAGGTAGAGGTGAGGTAAGGTGAGGTGAGGTGAAGTGAGGTGAGGTGAGGTGAGGTGAGGTAAGGTGAGGTAAGGGAGGTGAGGTGAGGTAAGGTGAGGTGAGGTAAGGTGAGGTGAGGTAAGGTGAGGTAAGGTGATGTGAGGTGAGGAGAGGTGAGGGCTAGGCCTCTGGTGCAGGTCACCAGTACATGGCTCTTGCCACTCAAGGTAAAACTGCATCAGTCCGCACTGAACTTCCTATTTTTTAGTCAAGTGGATGCCAGTGTGTTGGTCCCTCTATGTTCGTTTCCCTTGCTGGAGATTCGTGGGTTTCACAATGTCCTTAGAGAACCTAGTATATAGTCTTCAGGTTTTTTTCTTGATGTACTTGAAAAAACCCCAGCAACTGTCGTTTCTTTATCGTTTAAACTTTGGAGCACAAAAACAATTCTTGAACAAGAGCATCTCAGCTGTTCCATACGTCAATAACCATGCTAGTATTGTCACAAGGTTGAACCATAAAGTAACAAACATAAAACAGCCGTCACAAGAGAGAGAGGGGGTGGTGGTGGTAGAGGGAGACAGACAGACAGACAGAGAGACAGAGACAGAGAGAGAGAGAGACAAAGAGAGAGAGACAGACAGACAGAGAGACAAAGAAAGAGAGACAGACAGAGACGGAGAGACAAAGATAGAGAGAGACAGACAGACAGAGACAGAGAGACAAAGAGAGAGAGACAGACAGACATAGACAGAGAGACAAAGAGAGAGAGAGTGAGAGAGAGAGAGACAGAGAGACAAAGAGAGAGAGACAGACAGACATAGACAGAGAGACAAAGAGAGAGAGAGTGAGAGAGAGAGAGAGACAGATAGACAAGAGAGAGAGAGAGAGAGAGAGAGAGACAGACAGACAGACAGAGACAGAGAGACAGAGAAAGAGACAGACAGACAGACACAGAGGACAGACAGACACAGACACAGAGGACAGACAGACACAGACACAGACAAAACAAAGACAGACAGACAGCCAGCCAGCCAGCCAGCCAGAGAAGAGAGAGAGAGAGAGAGAGAGAGAGAGAGAGAGAGAGAGAGAGAGAGGAGAGAGAGAGAGAGAGAGAGAAGAGAGAGAGAGAAGAGAGAAACACCGAAACGCATGGACACAGACAGAAACAAAGACAGAAGTAACACAATAACCATAATATTATAACTTTTACAGCGAGACAAAAGCGGGCAAAACAGAGTGTGACAAGCTTGCACGAAAGGAAACCCAGAGGCGTTACAGAACTGTAACAAGAAACACACACACACATGCGCACGCACACACACACACAGAACGCACGCAGAACATCTTGCGCACACGTTAAATCCTGTTCCGCTCTTCGTAAGAGTAGGCCTTTGAGTGCCGGTGGGAACAGATGACAGAATTCACAAATCCGCATACACACGGGCACTGAATGTAAAAAAGCACATAAGTGCTTATTCCATTATCCTTGATATAAAAGAATTAAACACACACACACACACACACGCCCCACACACACACCACACACACACCACACACACGCCCCCACACACCCACCATACAACACCCCCCCCCCCATCCTCCACACACCACCACCTCCACCACGGCCGATAAGTCAACATCTCTGACCAGTCCCCTTTAAAGTGATACGTAAGCTTTGAGGTCGCGTGGCCATAGTCATTGGTCCAGTTTTTCGTCCACTTACCCCCCTTTTCTCTGCGCTTACAGATCGTGAAAATGACGGACGCTGTAGCTCAGTAGTTCCGATCCTTCCACTTCAACCCCACAGGTCCATGAAATCGTGGGTTCGAATCTCGGCAAGGACTGGTGAATTAAGGGTTAGGGATTTTTGTTTTTGTTTTTTTTACGATCTCCTACGTCAACTTCAAGTGCAGAACTTGCCAGTGCCTTAATGTCCTGCGCGTATATTCACATGCAGAGGATCAATTATGCACGTTAAAGATCGTTAATGTCAGGGTTCTACGGGTTTCGGAAACACGAACATAATTATCCAGTATACATTCCCGAAGACGAAATGCGGTTACTTTCGTGGTGGGCAAAAAATTGGTCGCATACGCAAAATCTCACCATTGGTGAACCTCGGAGCTCTAGCCGAGGAACGAAAAATAAACACAAACCAAAAGACCATGAATACTCCTAGGTCCACCCTTCCCCCACATCCCCCGTACCGGTGATGGAAGCTGTTTAGCTAATCGACAGAAAAGTAAATACAGGAAGGCTGCCGCTGTTGATGCTGCCAATGTGGAAGAAGAAAGAACACAAGTGCTGTAACATGCTTTAGGTACCCACTAGTGGCAGCTAGCTAACACTGACGTCACATGTTTATAATTATGGAGAGAGTGAGAGAGAGAGAGAGAGGGAGAGAGAGAGAGATGGAGAGAGAGATGGAGAGGGGGGGGGAGATAGAGAGAGAGGAGAGAGGAGAGAGGGGGGGGGGGAGATAGAGAGACAGAGAGAGACTGAAACTTGAAATTGAAATAGAGAGAGATATAGAGACAGAGAGAGAGGGACAGGACGAGAGAGAAAAAAAGAGACAGACAGAGACAGACAGACAGATAGAGAGACAGACAGACAGATAGAAGACAGACAGAGAGACAGACGGACGATAGAGGGAGACAGACAGATAGAGAGACGAGAACAGATGGACAGACAGACGTACAGAGAAGAGGGAGAGAGAGAGAGGAGAGTGGGAGAAGAGGAGAGAGAGAGAGAGGGGGAGAGAGAGAAGAGAGAGAGAGAGAGAGAAACAGACAAACAGACAAAGAGATAGACAGACAGACAGACACAGAGAAACACAGAGACAGACAGACAGACAGACAGAAAACTACAGAGAAATGATACAGTCAGTCACGAACCTGGCTAAACACACTCGTCATCCCCCTTTGTGTTGTCACACAAACTCAGCCTGTGTTTTGGTCGCCGTGGGGCCGCCTCTACACCCTCCTGCCCTGCCACCGGCACTTCGCATGCACAGATCGATATATGATTGGGCCAGTGGTATCTTGGCCACTTTGTATCGATCCTGTTTGTGGTTTGGGCGCCAGAGTTCCCATACTCTAATATTCCCAAATTGGTCGATTCTCGTTTTGTTCATTTCAGTTTCCTTCATATCATTCTCTTCTGTTTCGGCTACACACCGGTATTAAAAAATCACTCTTTTCCTTCTGTTTTTCTATGTAACTTTTATATTCATACCGCACGTACTAAGGCATCCACAGAAACAAAAACCACTTTTTGTGAAAGACTAGCCTCTGACTCAAAACTCATGTGATTTTGAACAAATTTGGTAGGTTTGAAATTTTTTAATTTTTCAGCAAACACTGTACCCCTTCAGTCCTTTGTCGTCTGCTAGCTTCCTTACCGCAATATGCATGCGCGAGGTCAACGCTGTAGGAATACAGGCAAACCTCATTTGATGGTTATTTCCAACTTTTTCGTGACTACCTGGTATTGCTCTATGTCCTCAATCCAAAAAACAAGTGCACAGTTCATTTTTTCATGCTTAAAAAAATCTGTGAAAATCACCAACATTTTTTTCCTCTCGCACTCTATACAAGATACTACTTGACCCCCAAATTAATACCGGTGTGTAGCCTTCAGTTTTAATTTTGGTTTATGCTGGTACCGTTTGGACTCGTTGTGATTTTGGCAATTTCTGGTTGTACTAGGCTTTTATTTACTTATTGATCTATTTCTTTACTTATTTCTATAGTTAATTGGTCAGAAAGACATTTTTGTTTGTCTCTTCCACCTTTATTTCTCCTTTTTTCCCCTTTTGGCTGAACTGTTATTGTTTTTTTTCTATTATGTTCTGTACAATCACAATATTTTTGAAAACTTAACAGTACTTTGGTCGATCTCTTTTTTTAATCGAAACAAATTTACATTAATTCTACTGGTTTAGGATAAGTGTAGGAAATGAGAATACTTTGCAATTTAAAAAAAAATTATGTCGATTG
>CM054142.1:70541958-70546958 GCA_028751875.1 Rapana venosa | reverse complement strand
TACTCTGCACACACATAATTATTGGCTGTAGTCTGCACACACACAATTATTGGCTGTAGTCTGCACACACAGAATTATTGGCTGTTGTCTGCACACACACAATTATTGGCTGTAGTCTGCACACAGAATTATTGGCTGTTGTCTGCACACACAGAATTATTGGCTGTAGTCTGCACACAGAATTATTGGCTGTAGTCTGCACACACAGAATTATTGGCTGTTGTCAGCACACAGAATTATTGGCTGTTGAATTATTGGCTGTTGTCTGCACACACAGAATTATTGGCTGTAGTCTGCACACACAGAATTATTGGCTGTTGTCTGCACACAGAATTATTGGCTGTTGAATTATTGGCTGTTGTCTGCACACAGAATTATTGGCTGTAGTCTGCACACAGAATTATTGGCTGTAGTCTGCACACACAGAATTATTGGCTGTAGTCTGCACACAGAATTATTGGCTGTAGTCTGCACACACAGAATTATTGGCTGTTGTCTGCACACAGAATTATTGGCTGTAGTCTGCACACACAGAATTATTGGCTGTTGTCTGCACACAGAATTATTGGCTGTTGTCTACACACACAGAATTATTGGCTGAAGTCTGCATACATAATTATTGGCTGTAGTCTGCACACATAATTATTGGCTGTTGTCTGCACACACAGAATTATTGGCTGTTGTCTGCATACGGAATTATTGGCTGTAGTCTGCACACAGAATTATTGGCTGTAGTCTGCACACAGAATTATTGGCTGTAGTCTGCACACAGAATTATTGGCCGTTGTCTGCACACACACAATTATTGGCTGTTGTCTGCACACACAGAATAATTGGCTGTTGTTTGCACACACACAATTATTGGCTGTTGTTTGCACACACAATTATTGGCTGTAGTCTGCACACAGAATTATTGGCTGTTGTCAGCACACAGAATTATTGGCTGTTGTCTGCACACACAGAATTATTGGCTGTTGTCTGCACACACAGAATTATTGGCTGTTGTCTGCATACGGAATTATTGGCTGTAGTCTGCACACAGAATTATTGGCTGTTGTCAGCACACAGAATTATTGGCTGTTGTCTGCACACACAGAATTATTGGCTGTTGTCTGCACATACAAAATTACAGGCTGTTGTTTGCACACAGAATTATTGGCTGTTGTCTGCACACACAGAATTATTGGCCCCGAGCATGAAATATCTTCCAACCTTGCGCCAGCTGACCGTGAGAATCCTCCAGGTGACCCCAGAATCAAACTTTGATAGCCAGGCTCTATTTCTGACCTCCTGCTGACTCTCAGCTAGTATCGACCAGCAGTATAGGTTTGGTGTGGATGGGTGGTCTAGAGGTAGCGCGCCTGCCTAGAAAGCCAAAAGTCCGGGTCGGAAGTGTGCGATGATTCGTTCCACGTGATGGCCTGGGTGCTAGTCTTTCGGATGAGACGCTAAACCGAGGTCCCGTGTGTTACACAAAATTATTTAGTGCACGTAAAAGAACCCACGGCAACGAGAGAGCAAAATTATCTAGAAAAAAAGTCACCCTGATTGGGAAACAAAAGCAATTGCAGTCAAGAAAAGAACCAAAAGAAATAATGGGTGGAGCTGCTCTTGTGGCGATGCGCTCTCCCCGGGGAGAGCAGCCCGAATTTCACTCAGAGAAATCTGCCATGATTCAAAGTGGCATAAATAAATAAATGAATAAATAAACAAATAAAGTGATGCGCGTTCCCCAGCTTTATACTTTAGGGGGTCACCAAGAATGTGTACTTTGTCTGCTCCCCCCATCCTCACTTAGGATTCACTGGTGTGAGATTGAATGTGCACACTAAATGAGAAGTTGGCGTGAAGGATCCTATACTATATAAATTCCATACATTATTATTATTATTTTTATACTTTTCAAGTAGCTCGCCACATAGGTAGCCATACTCCGACGAGCTTCTCATTCAACGTATACAAAACTCTGCAGCTCGACTTATCCTCAGAAAGAAAAAACCTGGGCACATCACTCCTCTCTTGCAATCTCTCCACTGGCTGCCTGTGCCACAGAGAGTAAACTATAAGATCAGTACCTTCTGTTACAAATGTCTCCACAAAACAGTACCCGCCTACCTCTGTGAATGTCTTCACTTATACACTCCTTCTCGTTCTTTCCGCTCTGCTGCAGATACCTTGTCCTTACGAATACCTAGATTCAACCAATCCACCATCAGCCGTCTCTCTTTCTCTGCTTCTGGTCCATCGATCTTGAATGACCTCCCTCTGTCTCTCCACCAAAAAGCCTTCTTATGACACTTTTAAATCTAGTCTCAAGACATTTATTTCAAACCTAAGATTTTCCTCTCCTGCTTCATCTCATAGCTTTTTCCTGCCTCCAACAGCCAAGATTCTATTGCCCTACCAGGGTGTGTGACCTGTGTGTGTGTGTATGTGTGTGTGTGTGTGTGTGTGTGTGTGTGTGTGTGTGTTTGTGTGTGTGCGCGCGTGCGTGCACATTTGGACTTGATGGAACTATTAATTGTTACTGGTTGTATGACTGTGTAAGAATGAGTTGAGTGCAAGCGCTTTGATTTGTCTCTGCAAGATATAGCGCTGTATAAATTCCATTTATTATTATTATTATTATTATTATTATTATTATTATTATTATCATTATTATCATTATTATTATTATTATTATACCTTACACAGAGGCAGCCGTGCTCCGACCTCAGATAACTTATTTATTAAAAGAAAGGAGAGAGTACGTTGTAAATGCTAAGAGCTTGAAGTGGCTGAAGACAATCTCAATCTCAACATAGCATCTTACAACATACCAACGTTTTCATCATCATCATCAGTCCCGTAACCTTGGCGGTCGTGGAGGAGACACGAAAGACGATGCCGTGGTAAGCCTCCTCCATCCATCTCGGTCCACGGCTCCGCGCAGTAGTGCCGAGTCATTCATCCTGGTCCATTCTCTGATGTTGTTCATCCATGACTTGTTCTGTCTTCCCCTCTTTCTGCCACCTTCCAGTGTTCCCTGCAGTACTGTTTTTGGCAGAGTGTTGTGGCGGGTGACGTGACCGAACCATGTCAGCTTTTTCTTCTTGACGATGGTGAGAAGGGGTTCCTGTGGACCTGCCAGCCGTGTTATTTGACTCTTGACAAATTCATTGGTCTTTCGTTCTCTCCAGGATATGCCCAGCAGTTTTCTATGGCATTTTGTTTCAAATGACTGGATTCGCTTTGCTGTTTCAGCAGTCAATGTCCAGGTTTCACTTCCGTACAGCAGGATAGTCTGAATTAGGGCTGTGTAGAGCTTTAGTTTGATTGGGAAACTGATCTCTTTACTTTTCCATATGGTGGTGAGTTTTGTCATGGAAGATGTTGCCATGGCTAGTCAGGCCTAATCCCGGCTCTTCAGCTTGCGTCAACAACTGACAGAAGTCTTTTCCGGGTGTTAGCCAGGCAGTCTATTCTAGGTTTGGATGTCATTCACGGTGTCTGGCTTATCACGAAGGTGACGCTTCGCTGATTTTTGATTTGAACAGAACGATCAACGGTGACAGCTCTCGTCTGTGAGCTGTCAATACCACTCGAGCTGTCAGGCGTTTAATATAGTGTATGTGCCAGGGCTGCCAGTGTGTGGATCTGGTCTCGTTATCCAATCTTCTTTAGAAACTGGTTAATTGACTAGATGGTTTTTTCTTCTTCTGAATTTCTGACTAGTGGTGTGTGTTCAGTTCAGTGTGTGTGTGTGTGTGTGTGTGTGTGTGTGTGTGTGTGTGTTGTGTTTTTTTGTGTTGTGTATGTGTGTGTTGTGTGTGTGTGTTTTATGTGGTGTGTGTGTGTGATGTGTGTGTTGTGTGCGTGTGTGTGTTGTGGTTGTTGTCGGGTGTGTATGTGGTGTGTGTGCGTGCGTGTGTGTATGTGTGGAGGGATGGTGGTATAGAGGTGTGTGTGTATGCGTGTGTGTGTGTGTGTGTATGCGCGCGCGCGCGCGTAATCGTGTGCGAGTGTGTATGTATGCGAACGTGTGTGTGTGTATGTGAGAGCGAGAGAGAGAGAGAGAGAGAGAGAGAGAGAGAGAGAGGAGAGAGAGAGAGAGAGAGAGAGAGAGAGAGAGAGAGAGAGAGAGAGAGAGAGAGAGACAGACAGACAGACAGACAGACAGACAGACAGACAGACAGACTGATAGACAGAGAAAGACAGATAGACAGGCAGACAGACAGACAGACAGGCTGAGAGAAACAGACAGATAGAGAGAGACAGAAAGACTGAAAGGGTTCAAAAGGGAAATAAGAAGAAACTTACTATCCACTTTACGGACAGGAGTTGTACCGCTTTGCTCATGTGAGCATGTGTGTGTTTTGTGTGTGTGTGTGTGTGTGTGTGTGTGTGGGGTGTGTGTGAGCGAGAGAGAGAGAGAGAGAGAGAGAGAGAGAGAGAGAGAGAGAGAGGAAGAGAGAGAGAGAGAGACAGACAGACAGACAGACAGACAGATAGACAGACAGAAGACTGTCAGACAGACAGGTAGACAGACAGGCAGACAGACAGACAAACACAGACAGAGACAGACAGACAGGTAGACAGACAGACACCGACATAGGCAGAGACAGAACAGACAGACAGACAGACAGACAAGCACAAATTGTGTGCATACATTCTCACTTGCATTCAGCAGACTTGCTTGTTTTCTGACAAATTTTATTATAAAAATCAATATAAACAATATCTGTAATTACACACACATACACACACACTCACGCACGCACGCACGCACGTACCTGCCCCCCCACCCTACCCACACACACACACACACACACACACACACACACACACACACACACACACACACACACACACACACACACACACACACACACACACCACACACTCACACATCAAGATTATTATGAGATGTGCAAAACCAATTTCAAAAATCTATCTAAACATGGCCGCAAAAACTGCATACATGTCTAGATTTGGCATCTGAAGAATAGCTTACTAAATGA
>CM054142.1:70534458-70536958 GCA_028751875.1 Rapana venosa | reverse complement strand
CCCCCAGTGCTGCTGCACAACTGTCAACCCCGCGCGCGCACGCACACACACACACACACACGCACGCGTGTACGTACGCATGCAAGCACGCATGCATACATACACGCATGCACAAAACACGCAAGCACACACACATACAGAAACACACACACACACACGCATGCACACACACACACAAACGCATGCACAAACACGCACTCACATACACACGTACTCACACACACACACACGCATGCACGCACGCATACACACATACACACACACAACGTGCAAACAGCAACAGGCACACAATGATTAGTAGACATAAGCTAGGCCATGCATTCAACTTTATTTAAGAACGCACATAGAGACGTACGCACGTATGCAGGTACGTATGCTTGCACATACGAATGCACGCACACACATACACACACACACGAACACACACATAAATATATATATATATATATATATATACATATAATATACATATATATATATATATCTCTCTCTCTCTCTCTCTCTCTCTTATAATATATATATATATATATATATATATACACATACATACACACATATAGACGCGCAAGCGAACGCACACAGAACATCTTGTACACACGTTAAAACCTGTTCCGCCTTTTCAAAGAACAGGCCATCGTGAGTGCCGGTGGGAACGGACGGCAGAATTTACAAAACTGCCTGCATACAGAGACTGGATGTAAAAACGTGCACCAATGCTTATTCCATTATTCCTTATATTAAAAAAAAATTTAATAGCTGAAAGAAAAATCACAAACACACACACACACTTTCTTACATTTTACCTAATTCTCTAGACATTTCATTATTGTTTGTTTAATTGAATGTTTGGTTGATTGATTTACCTTTTGGACCGAGGGGTGGATGGAAAAAAAGCCCCCATTGTGCTTATTCTTTTTTTATCAATAAAAATGTTCATTTCATTTCATTTCATTTCGCTCTCTCTCTCTCTCTCACACACACACACCGACACACAGACACAGACGCACACACACAGACACACACACGCACACACTAACACACACACACCACACACACACACACACACACACACACACACACACACACACACACACACACACACACCACACACACACACACACACACACACACACACAAAGAAACAAACATGTATATGTGTGTGTGTGTGTTTGTTGGTTTTTGTTTGTTTGTTTGTTTTACATATGTTTTTCACATCTATCCCTTCTGGGTTTTTCCAGAGACGAGAGGACTGGAGAAAGGGGGTTGACAAAGCTTCGAAGGCGCCCCAAAGGATTCGGAATCTGAGGGATCGGTGACGGTGACGGGTTTTTCCCCTCGTCTAATATCACTAGAAGTGAATAGACGTAAAATTGAAGTCAGCAACAACAACAACAATAACAACAACAACAACACCACACACACACACATACACACACACACTAACACACACACAGACACACACACACACAGACACACACACACTAACACACACACACATACACACACACACACACACACACACACACACACACACACACACACACACACACACACACACACACACACACACACACACACACACACACACACACACACCACACACACACAGCTGCATACTGCTGCTGCTGCTGCTGCTGATGATGATGATGATGGTGATGGTGATGATGCTGCTGCTGCTTCTGCTGCTGCTGCTGCTGCTGATGATGATGATGGTGATGATTACCTTCTCTGTGTCTGCAGACTGCGCGGCCATAGGTGAGGAGCAGGTCGGGGTGGAGGTGCTGGAACCCGCAGAGGGAGCGCCAGGCCTGGGTCTGGGGACACTTGCCATACTCCGCCCTCACACACTGACTGGCACTGTCCAGCAGCCTGCGCCTGTGACAACACGAGTGTGCAGATGATGATGATGATGATGATGATGATGATGATGATGATGATGATGATGATGATGATGATGATGATGATGATGATGATGATGGTGATGATGGTGATGATGGTGATGATGGTGATGATGATGATGATGATGATGATGATGTGGTGATGACGGTGAATGATGATAATGATAATGATGATGATGAGAGGAGGACGACGACGACGACGATGATGATGATGATCATGATATCATAATGATGCATTGATATTTTGTTTCTTGTTGTTTTGTGGAGTTTGTTGTTTGTTTTGTTGGTTTGGTTTGTTATAGTTGTGATTTTCTTTTTAGTTTGGTTTGTTTGTTTGTTTGGGATTTTGGGGGGTTGTAGTTTATCCTCTGGTCTGGCTAAAACAATCCTACAAGGCACAGTGAGGGGAGGAAGAAGAAGAAGAAGAGGCAGACAAAGGAAGAGATGGGAGGACAACATTGAGAGTGGACAGACATGGAGCTGAGAGACACCCTGAGGGCGGCTGAGAGACGGGAGGACTGGAGAAAGGTGGTTGACAAAGCTTAGAAGGCGCCCCAAAGTATTCGGAATCTGAGGGATCGGTGACGGTGACGGTGACGGGT
>CM054142.1:70521958-70529458 GCA_028751875.1 Rapana venosa | reverse complement strand
TTCATCAGACTGTCATATAATTATTTGTGAAAGAAATGCTATATGCACACAGAGCGTTAATCAACAGGTCAGCTGGTTGGTCAGCGTGCTCGTGTATCTGTCAGTGTTCAAACCTTTAACCATCCAACCAACCAACCAACCAACCAACAAATCAACCGACCAACCAACCAACAGACCAACCAACCAACCAGCCAAATGATGAACTAACCAACCAACCAATTAACCAATCAACCTACCAACCAACTAACCAGCCAATCAACCAACAAACCCATCAATTCACCAATTAGCTAGTCTGTAAGTCAGTAAATAAAAAACTTAACCCATCTTCGTCAGTCAATGAAGTGGTCGATCAACCGATCAGCACATTCATTCATTTACCTATTCCTCCCTCCATCTTTCTAAAATTCTTCGATCCCTCCGTCAGTCAGCCTGTTCGTCTCTCTTTTCTTCATTCTGTCCACTCGTCCTTTACCCCTCTCTTACTCCATCCACCTGTGCCTCCCTCCCTTCCTTCCTTCCATCCATTCATCTATTTATAAGTATGTCTTCATTATCCTCCTATCAATCACGGCGATCTGCCCAGTGAACTAGCAACTAGCCAAGCAACCTATGGACAAGTGTATACCTCCTCACCCCCCCCCCCAAAAAAAAAAGGCCACCTTTATTCCTTAATGTTCTTCTTCATAAATTCATTTTAAACGAAAAAAGGCACTAAACTCTCGCAATAATCTTTTTTTTATACTCAAACTTTACAATTTCCAGATATTAAACCAACAACCCTCCTTCCCCAAAAAAGCAATCATCATCATCATCAGACCCGTGACCTTGGCGGTCGTGGGGGAGACATGAAAGACGATGCCGTGGTAAGCCTCCTCCATCCATCTCGGTCCTCGGCTCTGCGCAGTAGTGCCGAGTCATTCATCCTGGTCCATTCTCTGATGTTGTCCATCCATGACTTGTTCTGTCTTCCCCTCCTTCTGCCACCTTCGAGTGTTCCCTGCAGTACTGTTTTGGGCAGAGTGTTGTGGCGGGTGACGTGGCCGAACCATGTCAGCTTTTTCTTCTTGACGATGGTGAGAAGGGGTTCCTGTGGACCTGCCAGCCGTGTTATTTGACTCTTGACAAATTCGTTGGTCTTTCGTTCTCTCCAGGATATGCCCAGTAGTTTTCTATGGCATTTTGTTTCGAATGACTGGATTCGCTTTGCTGTTTCAGCAGTCAATGTCCAGGTTTCACTTCCGTACAGCAGGATCGACTGAATTAGGGCTTTGTATAGCTTTAGTTTGATTGGGAAACTGATCTCTTTACTTTTCCATATGGTGGCGAGTTTTGTCATGGAAGATGTTGCCATGGCTATTCTGACTTTGATTTCTGTCGTCGATCGCCCGTCCTTTGTGAGTGTAGCGCCGAGGTATTTAAAAGCGTCTACCTCCTCCAGTTGTTGGCCGTTCATGTAAATTTTAGCGGTGGCATTGCTCGTGCTGTTCACAAGTACTTTACTTTTCTCCGAGCTCACCTCCATCCCATATGCTCCAGCTCTGTTCTCAAGTCTGGTCGTAAGATCTTGCAGCTCTGTGTTACTTCCGCCCATGAGGTCAATGTCATCGGCAAACCGTAAGTTGTTGAGGGTCTGCCGCCAATGGAGATGGTAGGGTGGAAGTCATGGAGGGTCTCTCTCATGATGTTTTCCAAGAAAAGATTGAACAGGACTGGAGATAACAGGCATCCTTGTCGGACCCCAACTGTGGTTTTGAAGTAGTCTCCGACCTGATTGTTCAGAAGGACTGCACTGCTTGCAGTGTTGTATAGTGCTTGAATGGTTTGCACTAGTCCTTCTTCAATGCCAAACATTCTGAGGACCTGCCACAGGCCTTCGTGCCATACTCTGTCAAAAGCCTTCTTGAAGTCGATGAAGTTGTGGAACAGGTCTCTCTCATGTTGAAGATGTTTTTCCATCATGATGTGGCAGTTAAAAATCTGTTCGATTGTGCTCCTGCCTGCCCTGAACCCAGCTTGTTCCTCTGCAAGGTGTTCTTCTGCCTCCTTCTTGAGTCGATTCAAAATAACTTTGAGCATGATCTTGCTGGCGTGGCTGATGAGGCTGATTGTTCTATAGTTTTGGCATTGGCGTAAATTCCCCTTCTTGGGCAGGGTATGATGAGTGATTGTGTCCAGTCTGTTGGCCACTGTTTTGTCTCCCAAATCTTCTGACAGATAGCTGTAACATATGTGATGACTGTTTCGCCACCATGCTTGAGCAGCTCTGCTGGTATATTGTCTGCTCCTGGGGACTTTCCTACTGGTAAGCTGCGGATGGCTTCTTCCACTTCTTCCCTCAGTATAGGTAATGGCGAGGGTGCTCTTGATGTTGCTGCTTTCTCTTCTATTATGCTCTTGTCAGGTTGTATTGGGTAGTTGTACAGTTCTTGACAATATTCAGACCACCTGTTCAATGCAGCTGAGCTTTCTGTGAGGAGGTTTCCGGAGCTGTCTTCAATGACTGATGATTTGGTTTGAAGTGGTTTTGTGAGTTTCTTCAGGGTGTCGTATGCCTTTTTACTGTTGCCCACTTTCATGTTTTTTCGATCTCATCACATTGATCACTGATCCACTTCTCTCTGGCCTTTAACATTGACTTCTTCACGAGATTGTTGGCCTCCCGGTATTCTTTACACAATACACAATCCCCTGTGGAAAAACTTACAAGCCAATATCACACAAGATTACTATTTCTTGTAATGAGACAGCGTTTCTCTGGCTTGACAGCAACTTCAAATGCCTGTGGAAAGAGAGCATACGGTCAAGATGGGATGAAATTTCCATCAGTGATGCAGTTTGGGTCTCAATGGCGTTCTCTGTTTCCTTTCTAACAATGTGGCCTGATTTTCCTCACTAAAAGACCCCCTGCGATCTTAGACACAAACACTGTTAAAGACGAAGGAATGCAATGGCTTTCTTTGCACCTGGTTTCAGGCCACTCTTCCCGAAGAGGTTCCTTGGTCTCGATACAGATATAGAAAGAAGAGGATACGTATCTGACCTACTCGCGGGATGTTTATTTATTTCATTTTATTTTATTCTTTTATGTCGAGGATAATGGATGTGTGACACCTAGATGAAAAAAAAAAACAGGCCAGAAAGATGGCAATCAAGCAAAACAAACCAGGAAGCAAGTCTGCAGCTATCCAAACATCCAAAGAATCAGTCAACAAACACATGAACAAACAGAAGTGCAGGCCAGGAGAAGCTATGATGAATAGTTTAAGTCTGGCCCAGGCCAACGGCTGTGTCAGTTGTCGATGTCAGCTAGGTGCCAAGACCTACACTGGTCATTATGGTGTCATGCTTTAAAATGGGATGTCGTAGATTGTGTCTTCAGCCATGAAAAGCTCCTAGCATGACAACCTGCACTAAAAAAATCATTTGAAGACGGAGTATGGTTGCCTATATGGCGAGGTACTTGACAAAATCAAACATGCAACTTCTCATCCAGTGTGTATTTTCAATTTCACAGCGATCCCCTTGTGTGGTGAGTGAGTCAGAGTGGTAAACTGTGGGTCAACCCCGGGATGTTAAGCTGGGGAACGCACAACGACAAGGAACCCAGACCAACAGCTGGGAGTCAGTCCTCTTCGAGTTTAAAAGCACTTTCATAACTGTTCAGGATCTCTGCCAGAATTATTTCTGCGGCGTCATTAATATTTCTTTCTCATGATTTATTCTGTATGGCAGAATTTTATCAAAAAGTGCTTTTGAGGCATATTTGCAAACACATTACAGGCTTTGAAAATTGAGCTAAAGACCACCTGAGTGCCCGTGCAAATAACAGAAATATAATATCAGAACAATGAACTTGGTAATCAAAAAATCCCTAAAATAAAGTTGATAACTGACCAAAGTAAGTACAGACTGTAGTAATGTGGTTTTGTTTATTGTTTGATTTTTTGTTTTGTTTTGTTTGTTTGTTAGCTTTTAACTTTAATGTGTATGGGGAGGGTTACATTTGTTCGACTTCTTAAAAGTTGCTTCTATGAAATGCGCATAACGAAATTAAATAATTTCAGTATAATTAAATGAAATAAAACTAAGACACGTTAAGCCTAAAAAGTAGAAGTTTGTGAAACAAGCAGAACTGGGACACACATTACTGGAACCATTAGAGTTTGGAAAAAAACCCAGCTCAACAATTTTAACAGTTAAAGGAAAAGTTTAACAAGTTAGACTATTTCTCTCTTACAACATCTGCACACAAATGAAGTCTTCCTACAAGATTTTGGTGCAGTGAGAATTGACCACATAGCAGAAAAATCCAACTGTTTCCGACCAACTTTTCACAAAATCGACTTTAACAACAGATAACAACGACCACAACCTCCACCCTCCCCATTCTTCCTCAATCCTGGCTTTTTAATCACTCCCCACCCCATCCCCCTCCATTTCTCAATCTTATTGCTTTGCTTACCCCGTGCCTGTCAACCAAACATCCACATACTGCCAATCCACAGCCACAAGAATCTCTTTTACTAGTGCCTACATGAAGACAGCGCGAGGGGAGAGAAGGAATAATCACTGGCAAGCTATATAGTGCTGTCTTCATTGGGAGCGCTCAGAGCTGTACTTGCAGACCCAAGATGGAGACATTCAGCTGAGGATCATCATGGCCGGCCAGAGATTGGCTGGCATCCAGCAGAGAGCACCTTTCTGCAATCGATGCCTCTATTGCTTTTTTTTGTTTTTTGAGTTTGGGGTTTTTTGTGTTTTGTTTTGCTCTGGCTGTGGGTTGAATAAAAAGTTGCTATGGTTTTGAGGATGTTAGAGAATAGATTGCTGATGTGAGTGCAAAAGTGTGTACGCGCGCGTGCGTGTGTGTGTGTGTGTGTGTGTGTGTGTGTGTGTGTGTGTGTGTGTGTGTGTGTGTGTGAGAGAGAGTTAACGTGGAGTGGGTTCGAGTTTATGGCTGGCAGGGTGGGGGTAGGGAATAGTGGTAATATATGGACCTTTGATGACATTCCGAAAAGATGGTTTTCTTCACATATATATCCCCCTCCTTTCCCCAAAGTGTTCTGCAGAAATCACTGCGTCTGCATTGAAACCCTCTGCAAAGCATCGAGAACAAGCATTTTAATGGCAGAAAACATCCTCACAATGTATTTGTACTTTTAAAAAAATCTCTCATTAAGTTTTGTTTGATAATCTTTCAGCCTGAAGAAGGTTTTAAATAAACCGAAAATGTACTCTTCCAAACACTTGGATGTTGTGTTTCTACTTGTTTGTTCTTATTAAGTTTTGTTTGATGAAGAACTAAACATTGTTAGGTGAAGAAGGCAAGATAATTGCATGCAAAATATAAATCCCCTCTCCCCTTTTGTTTTTGGCTTTTATCAGCGGCTTCAGCATATAGACCTTTTAAAATAAAAGTACTTGATAATAGGGAATTAACATTTTGCAATGATGTGTGTGAGCTATGCTGCAAGGGTGTCAATAAAGGCACTACTTCACCTAGTTACCCACCCAATCATCCATCCAACCACCCAACCACCCAACCAACCAACCAACTATCTAAGCAGACAAACAATCCAATACACAAATGAAAAGACAGATATTAAGTAAGAAAGAGAGAAAGAAGAATAGAAAGAAAGAAAGAAAGGAACGAAGGAAGGAAGAAACAAAAAAGACCCGCAAGTAAATAGAGTCCTAATAAACAAACAAACAAACAAAAATAACAAGGAAGCCAAACATTTCACTCCTACCTAATCTGTTACAGCTTCTAACTGTCCAACTAGAACCAATAATCACAAGTCCCTCCTTATCCTCATCCTCAAATCATTATAGTGAAAATCCTTTGATTTGTTGCTTTACAAGATTCAGCGCTATATAAATTCCATACATTATTATTATTATTATTATTAAAATCCCACTCTCCCCTTCCCGCGCTCTTATCTCCTGAACAAAGCACACCGATATTGCCAATCTCTCCACAACTCCTCTCCCCTCCCCTTCCTTCCTCCCCCCCCCTCCCCCCCCCCCCCCCCCCCCCCCACCCCCACAGGTTTCACCTTCTCACCCCAAAACTATTGCGCAATTCCAGTCAGTAAACTTCCATTCACAAGCCATCCTGGAGTTCGTGTTAAGCACTCAGTGTCACTTCTCTACACCCGAAATGAAGAAATTCCACTATCAGCCCAACCCACTCCTGATGTTTATCGTTTTGCCGACCACAGGGGTCATGCAGGGTTTCTGCTAGTGCTAGAAGTCTGTGCATACAGAGACAGTCGTTGCTTTCTACCGGAGTCAACTAGTCCTTCGGATGAGACTATAAACCGAGGCCCCGTGTTCGAACGCATGCAGAACATCTTGCGCACACGTTAAAATCCTGTTCCACTTTTCGGAAGAGTAGGCCATTGCGTGCCGGTGGAAACAGATGACAAAATTGACAAAACTGCATACACACGGGGACTGGATGTAAAAAACGCACACGAGTGCTTATTCCATTATCCTCGATATAAAAGAATAAATAAAATAAACAAATAACTAGAACGAGAGACACGGCCTGAAAAAAACTTCACTTGCAGTGTCCCAACTTCTGAAGAAGTTATTAAAGGAGAGAAGGAGGCTCTTTCCCCAGATGGATGAGACAGGTGTCACCTTATTCTCTCTCTCTCTCTCTCTCTCTCTCTCTCTCTCTCTCTCTCTCTCTCTCTCTCTCTCTCTCTCTCTCTCTCTCTCTCTCTCTCTCTCTCCTTGTCAGAGTCAAGGGGACGGGATAGCTCAGTGGTCAGAGCACTCGCTTTCACCCAGCTAAGGTTAAGCAGCATCGAGCGTGGTTACCACTTGGATGGGTGACCGTTGGCGCGCCATGGCTTCAGTACAGTTCCCCCAGTTCACCCAGCTGTAAGTGGGTACCTGCCCTCTTTAGGGTCAGGGTAGGTAAACCGACGAGGGAGAGGAGATGGGCTCCACCCTCAATATGCTGGCCCCTAGAGAAGCTGAGGTCTCTGACGCCTCGCTCCCCTACGACCTTACAGGTTGTGGGACACCTTTACCTTTACCTTTATCAGAGTCTGGAACTGTTGTAAAAGATATTAAACAGAGTGTCCCACATTCCTGACTTGTATGAATCGGTTCCTCTGTGGGATGTTCGGGGGACTGTAGGTACAAATAGCAATCCCTACCTTCTGGAAATTATGTGCTAGAAATTCCCTTTTTTTCTATCCCTCTCCTTCTTTCTGTCTTGTTCCTGTTCTTTCTCTCACCTCCTTCTTTGTCTGTCTTCTGCCTTTTGGGTTCCTTCTCCTGCCTCTTTTTTTCAGAACTACTTAAAAGATAACAATTCTCTCCCATGCCAAAGTCAGATGCGCTGGGCTTGACTCGCCAGCCGTTTAACAGCTTGATTCGCTCCTATGACAGACAACAATAGTTGCTGTCTGAGCGTTCAGCAAAGGAGTGTGAACAAGTAGGTAAGTGAGGTGTATGAGTATTAAGCATTCGTGCTAACTAAGC
>CM054142.1:70506958-70509458 GCA_028751875.1 Rapana venosa | reverse complement strand
GTGTGGATATAAGCACACATACACACGTAGGTAGATGTGTGGGCTTGTAAACGCATGTGTGTGCACACGCACTTACATCCACTCACTTCAATGCACTCCAGTGTATGTGTGCACACACCCACAGGCATACAGACACACACACACAGACACACACACATGCCCTCATGCACGCATACACGCACACACACACACAAACAAGAAACATTGGAGAGAGAGACAGACAGACAGATAGTCAGACAGACAGACACACTCACAAACATACACACATACACACAAAGACAGAGAGAGAGACAGAGAGACAGACAATCACACACAAACACACACACAAAACCACACACACACAACACAATACAACATACACACTCACCCACCCACCCACCCACGGCCACCCACCCACATACAGACAGACAGACAGACAGAGACAGAGACAGAAACAGAGACTACCAGGGAACAATTCCTCTGCAGGCCATTTTGCTTGCATCCCCTGCAAGTGTGAAGCACTGTGAATTATTCATGGTAATCCCTCCCTGCTAAACTGATAACTCAACCCACAGCGCTCCTTTTCACACTCAAGTCTAACACCTCTACAGTTAAAGGACGATCTCCACGCTCACTTGGTCGTGAGAACATGCGCGCCCGTGCTTGTGTGCGCGTGTTCGAGTGTGCGTGCTTGCGTGCAAGAGAGAGGGAGAGAGATATAGAGAGTGTTTGTGTGACATGCGCATGTGTGCTTGTGTACGTGTGTGTGTTCGTGTGTGCTTGCATGCGATCAAAAGAGAGAGAAAGATAGAGAGATATATATATATAGAGAGAGTGAGTGTGCATGTGTGTGTGTCAAGTCAAAGTCAAACTTTTATTTTCAGATGGTACATTGAATAAGCAGCATGCGCGAGTGTGTGAGTGTGTGTGTGTGTTTGTGTGCGTGTGTTGTTGTTGTTGCTTCTATTTTACATCTCGAATGTGTGTGTGTTGTATGTGTGTAAGTGTGTGTGTCTGTGTGTGTGGATACAAGCACACATACACATGTAGGAAGTGTGGGCGTACACATACACCCACTCACTTCCATGCATTCCAGTGTATGCGTGCACACACCCGCAGGCACACAGACAGACACACAGACACACACACATGCACTCATGCACGCATGCACACACACACACAAACATGAAACATTGGAGAGAGAAACAGACAGACAGATAGACAGTCAGACAGTCACACACACACACTCACACACATACACACATAAACACATACACATACACACACAGACAGTGACAGAGAGACAGAGAATCACACACAAACACAAAACACACACACTCAACACAACATACACACTCACCCACCCACCCACGACCACCCACCCACATACAGACACACAGACAGACAGAGACAGAGGTAGAGACAGAGACAGAGACAGAGACTACCAGGGAACAATTCCAATGCAGGCCATTTTGCTTGTATCCCCTGCAAGTGTGAAGCCCTGTGAATTATTCATGGTAAGCCCTCCCTGCTAAACTGAGAACTCCACCCACAGCGCTCCTTTTCACACTCAAGTCTAACACCTCTAAAGTTAAAAGATGCTCTCCACACTCACTCGGTCGTGAGAACATAAGCGTGTGTGCTTGTGTGCGCGTGTTCGAGTGTGCGTGCTTGCGTGCAAGAGAGAGGGAGAGAGATAGAGAGAGAGAGAGATAGAGATAGAGAGATAGAGAGAGATATATATAGAGAGAGTGTTCATGTGTGTGTGCGAGTGTCCATGTGTTGTTGTTGTTGCTTATATTTTACGTCTGTTCACTCAAAGTGATATTAGACGAAATTAAAATGTGTGTGTGTGTGTGTGTTGTATGTGTGTGTGTGTGTGTGTGTCTGTTTGTGTGGATGTAAGCACACATACACATGTAGGAAGATATGTGGGCATACAAACGCATGTGTGTGCATGTGCACATGCATCCACTCACTTCCATGCACTCCAGTGTATGCGTGCACACACCCACAGGTACACAGACACACACACACACAGACACAGACACATGCGCTCCTGCACGCACGCACACACACAAACATGAAACATTGGAGAGACAGAAGACAGACAGACAGATAGACAGTCAGACAAAGAGACACACTCCCACACATAAACACATACACACACAGACAGAGAGAGAGAGACAGAGAGAGAGAATCACACACAAACCCAAACCACACACAACACACCACAACACAACACACTCACCCACCCACCCACGACCACTCACCCACATACAGACAGACAGACAGATACAGAGACAGAGACTACCAGGGAACAATTCCTATGCAGGCCATTTTGCTTGTAGCCCCTGCAAGTGTGAAGCACTGTGAATTATTCATGGTAAGCCCTCCCTGCTAAACTGAGAACTCAACCCACAGCGCTCCTTTTCACACTCAAGTCTAACACCTCTAAAGTTAAAGGACGCTCTCCACGCTCACTCAGTCGTGAGAATATATGCGCGTGTGCATGCGTGTG
>CM054142.1:70499458-70501958 GCA_028751875.1 Rapana venosa | reverse complement strand
ACACACACACACTTGGCCGTCTGATCTCACTTTTCGGTGGAAGGACGTTAAACTGCAGAACTAACTTGTACACACGTTAAAACCCTGTTCCGCCTGTCGGAGGAATAGGCCATTGAGTGGCAGTGGAAACGGATGACGAACTTGTACAAAACCACATGTACACGGGAACTGGATGTTTAAAAAAAAAGCTAGTGAGTGTATATTCATGATCCTGGGGAAAAAAGGATTTAAATGAATAAATAAAATAGGTATACTCGCGTTAATGAATTTGTCAATTGCATTTTCTTTAGTTGTGTTATAGTGCTTGAAAGAATTATTACATGATAAGGTGCTCACCGTCCATTCTGAATTCACAATATGTGATTCTCCACCACACAATTTATTTATTTTATTTATTGATTTATTCTTTTATATCGAAGATAATGGAATAAGCACTCATGTACTTTTTTTCTAAACATCTAGTCCCCGTGTGTATGCGGTTTTGTAAATTTTCTCATCTGTTTCCACCGGCACAGAATGGCCTACTCTTCCGAAAAGCGGAACATGATTTAACGTGTGCGCAAGATGTTCTGCATGCGTTCAAACACGTGGCCTCGGTTTATAGTCTCATCCGAGTCATATAGCACCAGTAGTCAGTAGTTAGTTGTTAGCATGTCTCATCCGAGTCATATAGCACCAGTAGTCAGTAGTTAGTTGTTAGCATGTTATTAATCTGCAAATAAAATATTATTCAATACAGATAACAGATTGAAAATCGGACAATTTTACCCCCCAAAAAAAACCCAAAAAATACCCCAAAAACAAAAACCAAAAACCATAAACAAACAAAAAAACGTTACTGGAAATTGAAATGGTAGACTGCAGGAAGCAACAAAATGAGAAATTCACAAGTTTTGCATCGTAGTAAGTGGTCAGAATGAAGGTTTGGGTGTTTTTCTAAAATGCATTTTAAAGCACACAAAAAGAAACAAAATTACGTCTTGATACTTCAGTACAAAGTAGAAGAATAGCTATAGTTTTATAATCAATCAAAATCTCAAAAGGACAACCTGACTCCCCACCCCCCAACCCCCACTTGCCTAAAATGGCTTCTAGCAGAAAAGTAGGTCAGGTGCAAAGCGACGCATTGTGGGATGGAGTGTCACCTAGGTCTTACACTTCTTCGTGTTCCATCAGTTGAGAAGGAAATAATTTTTGTATGTAGATGATGCTGAATTCATGGCACGGCGGTGAGAGAGAAGATGCACTGACTTGGATTTTGAGTACCTCTTAATTATGGCAGTGACTCATTTGCATAATTATTTCCCCAACAGCGAGTAAATACGTTTGGTCAATAAACGTCGTCGACTAGATTGGCAATTTCTCTGACAAGGTTACAAGCAATTTTAAGGGTTGGGGTTTTTTTGCGTTCCCGTTTGTGTCTTTTTTGTGTTTTTTTTTCGCTTTTTTGAGGTAGTTATTATTAGGTTTATGTTTATTTCTTCCTTTATTCTTCCCTCTTTCTGTCTTTTCGTTTTGTTTCTTTCTTTCTGTCTTTCTGTCTGTCTATCCATCCATCCATCCATCCATCCATCATCATCCATCCATCCATCCATCCATCCATCCATCCATCCATCCATCCATCTATCATCTATCTATCTATCTATCTATCTATCTATCTATCTATCTATCTATCTATCTATCTATCTATCTATCATTATCTATCTATACTATCTATCTTTCTTTCTTTCTTTCTTTCTTTCTTTCTTTCTTTCTACTTGCGTCCAATCATAATGACAACCAAAAAAGTATCGTAACAATACCATCGTCAATAAATCCGAATATATTTTTTATCCTGTATGGTTACAAAGGTGAACGATTTGTTGTCAGAATGCTCAAAGCACTCCACATGTCTATGAATAATTTATAGACAAGAAGGACATTATTTATCATCATCATCATCATCATCATCATCATCATCATCATCATCACCATCATCACCATCATCACCATCACCATCATCACCATCATCACCATCACCATCATCACCATCATCACTCATCATCACCATCATCACATCATCATCATCATCATCATCATCATCATCATCATCATCATCATCATCATCATTATTATCACCATCATTATTGTTATCATTATCATTATCATCATCATTATTATTATTATTATTGTTATTGTTATTGTTATTGCTGTTATTACTCTTGCCCTGTGTAATGTGGGGCTTATCTCTCTTGCACACAACGTCCGGTTGATAGTCCTGGTGTAGTGTGCTGTATTTCCCGTTGTTACTGTATGTCATCCTCTGTGTCTGTCCTCTCTCTCTCTCTCTCTCTCTCTCTCTCTCTCTCTCTCTCTCTCTCTCTCTCTCTCTCTCTCTCTCGTTGTGTCCTGCGTTTGTCTGTCTGTATGTTTTGGTGTCTATTTGGTCATTGGAAGTCTGTCTGTCAGCCTGTTTGACTGTCTCTGTCTGTCTGTCTCTGTGTCTCTCTCGCTCTCTCCT
>CM054142.1:70484458-70494458 GCA_028751875.1 Rapana venosa | reverse complement strand
ATCTGTGGCAGATAAAACGGGTTAAGCAAAGGGACCATCGTGCGATGAAAACCTCTTTGTACATTATTTATTTATTCATTTATCATATCGAGGATAATGGAATAAGCACTCACGTGCTTTGAAAAAAAATTACATCAAGTCCCCTTGTGTAGGCCTATGCGGTTTTGTAAACATTGTCATCTGTTCCCACCGGCACACAATGGCCTACTCTTTCGAAATGAGTTCATAATCACTGAATCAGGAGCAAAGTGGACTGGCTCCCATCTCAGACCACAGAGCACAGGTACCATGCTGACAGAGTTGATCCACTCTTCTTGTCCACTCTCCCCAAAAGTCCTTCGGATGAGACTATAAACCGAGGTCCCGTGTGCGAACGCACGAAGAACATCTTGCGCACACGTTAAATCCTGTTCCGCTTTTTTGTAAGAGTAGGGCATTGTGTGCCGGTGGGAAGAGATGACAGAATTCACAAATCCGCATACACACGGGGACTTGATGTAAAAAAAAAGCACATAAGTGCTTATTCCATTATCCTCGATATAAAAGAATTTTTTAAAAAAGTACTACCACTGTACTGGAAAGCAGAAAATAGCCAAAAGGGAAAAAAACAACAACAAACCAGCCCCCCCAACCCCCCCAATAAAAAAACACAACAAAACAACAAGAAGAAACAAAACGAACACCCCCCTCCCTCCCCCAAGGAAACCCCAACCAAACACTCCCCAAGAACTACTAAAACCACCACTACTGCCCAGCTGTATATGGGTACCTGCCCTCTTTAGGGTCAGGGAAGGTAAAGCAGCGAGGGAGAGGAGATGGGCGCTGTACGCCCTCAATATGCTGGCCCCTGGAGAAGCTGAGGTCTCTGACGCCTCGCTCCCCTACGACCATATAGGTAATGGGAACACCTTTACCTTAACCTTATCTATGTGTACGTGCGGACGTAGAAGCGTGCATTTGTGAGAGTAACGCATAATTTGTACACGCGTGTCTGTGTAAGTAGGTTTGTTCGTGTGAATCATTCGTCCTTGCCAATGACTCTGGGGACGAATCACAGAGGATGACATTAATTTTGAAAAAGAGAGAGACAAACAGAAGAAATATAAATGACAGTCACGTTAGGCTGAAAGTGATACAAGTGAACGAGCGGTTTTTTTTCTTCATAATTAAAAAGATTCTGTTTTATATGAGATGACATCATCTTATTGCATATTACTTGTACTGTGTGTGTGTTTATTTATTTATTTATTCTTTTATATCGAGGATAATGAAATAAGCACTCATGTGCTTTTTTACATCCAGTCCCCGTGTGTATGCGGTTTTGGCAATTTTGTCATGTTTCCACCGGCACACAATGGCCTACTCTTCCGAAAAGCGGAACAGGATTTAACGTGTGCGCAAGATGTTTTGCATGCGTTCGCACACGGGGCCTCGGTTTATAGGCTCATCCGAAGTGTGTGTGTGTGTGTGTGTGTGTGTGTGTGTGTGTGTGTGTGTGTGTGTGTGTGTGTGTGTGTGCGTGCGTGCGCGCGCGCGCGCGCGCGTGCGTTTGCCTCTCTCTCTCTCAATGATCAAGTACCTGCCTTCTTTACATCTTTTCATATTTCTAACTTCATTTTTTTCTCTCGCTCTGTCTGTGCTTCTGTCTCTATCTCTCTGTCTCCCCCTCTCCCAGTTTGTGTGTCTGTCTGTGTGTCTGTCTGTGTATCTGTTTGTGTGTCTGTGTGTCTGTCTGTGTGTCTGTCTGTGTATCTGTTTGTCTGTGTGTCTTTTTTTTTTGCCTCATCTTCTGTGACGTCCCCAGTCCTGCTGTTCCCACGCCGCTCACTCCAATCTCCCCGCCACAGCCATACCCAGATTTGTTATGTCTCATCCCCAGGGTTGGAAGTCCACAGGGAACCCATCACTATCAGGCCGCCGTAGGGTCACCAGCCAGAGGGGCTCTGCACTGCTGCTGGGTCACTTTGGTGGTGTTCAGTGGTACCTGTTCTGAGCTGACATACGCAGGACACCACCTACTAAGCCCCCTACTAACGACAGTATTAGCTCAGTCGCGGAGCCAGACTGAGTGAGTTGCCCACCCAAGGTGGCAACCACCACAACGTCCCTCCATCGACCGTACCCTGCGAACCCCCAACCCCAAAGGCTTTGACACAAACTCACCACAGGCACACAGAAGTGTATGGGGAAACCAAATCTGAGGTCACCATGAGACCAGAGCAACCGGGACCACCCAGGCAATTTTTTTATTTTTTTATAAATTGCATGATGATCAATGACAATGAGGATGGCACAGTTCTGTTTCTTGGCTTTTCTTCACTTCATCTCTCTGCGTTTCTTCTGTCTGTTGGGTTTCTTCTTCATTTTTTGTTGTTGTTGCTGCCTCATCTTCTGTGACGTCCCCCGTTCCGCTGCTCCCACGTCACTCATTCCAATCCCCCGGACACAATCATACCCAGACTCATTATGTCTCATCCTCAGGGTCGGAAGTCCTCAGGGAACCCATCACTATCAGACCGCCGTGGGGCCACCAGCCAGAGGGGCCCTGCACTGCTGCTGGGTCACTTTGGTGGTGTTCAGTGGTGCCTGTTCTGAGCTAACATACGCAGGACACCACCTACTAAGCCCCCTACTAATGACAGTGTTAGCTCAGTCGCGGAGCCAGACTGAGTGAGTTGCCCACCCGAGGTGGCAACCACCACAACGTCCCTCCAACGACCGTCCCCCGCGAACCTCCAACCCCAAAGTCTTTGACACAAACTCATCACAGGCTTAGAAGTGTATGGGGAAACCGAATCTGAGGTCACCATGAGACCAGAGCAACTGGGATCACCGAATCAGAGGCATTTTTTAATTTTTTTTTTATAAATTGCATGATGATTAATGACAATGAGGATGACGTAATGATGCTGCTGTGGAAGTGTATATGTTTTGAGGCTACTTGACAGGGTTGTACTCTACCTTACTATCATAATATATCCCGGCGTCAACCAGGCCCGAGAGATACAGACACCTGCAGTGTTGGTCAGGTAATTTGAGCAACACTCTCAAACTCACATCCGTTAAGTGGATGAAGCTCGACTGCGTGGTCCCAGTCTTCCTACTGAGCCCACAGCACACTCACTCTGGGTAGGAGCCGGCCGGAGTCCGAAAAATTCATATGACTCTTATGGGAATCGGACCCGCGACCTTCCAGTCTGTAACCCAAGGCGCTAACCACTGCGCCATGGCGGCTGGTTTGTCTGTGTGTCTGTCTGTGTGTCTGTGTGTGTGTCTGTCTGTGTGTCTGTCTGTGTGTCTCTGTGTCTGTCTGTCTGTGTGTCTGTCCACCTGTCTCTTCCTCTCTGCCTGTTTGTCTCAATGAATGCAGTACCTATATTCTCCTTATTTTTCCCCCATACCTTAACTTACTTTTTCCCCTCTCTCTGTCTCTCTGTCTCTGTGTGTGTGTCTCTCTCTGTCTCTCTGATCTCCTTATTTTTCACATACTTTAACTTACTTTTTCCTCTCTCTCTCTCCTCTCTCTCTCTCTCTCTCTCTCTCTCTCTCTCCTCCTCTCTCTCTCCTCTCTCTCTCCTTCTCTCTCTCTCTCTCTCTCTCTCTCCTCTCCTCTCTCTCTCTCTCTCTCTCTCTCTCTCTCTCTCTCTCTCTTCGTTCTTCATGGGTGTACCTCCCCTGTCCCTTCCCTGACACATGACTGTCATCATTTTTCATGTTGATGTATAGCTGAGATGTACTGTGCCTTCTTGTGTCTTATGCAGAAATCCTTTTCCCTACAAGGCTTACCTCTGAAAGCATTAAGACAACGAAGAAGAAGAGCAAGAGAGTGTTCTCAGCCTGGTTAAGTCATTTGGTGGTGTCGTTGTTGTTGCTATTATTGTTGTAGTTTTGATCTTCGAAGTGTGTAGTGGTGTATTTAGTTTTGTTAATTTTTTTTCTGAGTCGGTATTTGCTTGTTTGTTGTTGTTTTTTCTTCACCGAGTCTGCATTTGGTTGTGAGTTTTGGTGTGTGAGTTGTTGTGTTGGAGTTATTTTGGATTATTTCGGTTTTTTTCCTGTGGGAGTGTCCTGGTTTTTGTTGGTGTGCGGATTGTAACATTTGGGGCAGGTAAGTGTCTGTTTGTTTTGTTTACTTGTTTGTTTGTCTGCTTGTTGTTGTTGATTTGCATGTCTGTCTTAATTGTTTTTTGTTTGTTTGTTCTGGTTTCTTTCGTATAAAACATGTGGCTGAAAATTGGAAGTAGAAGGTTGTATATCCCATTAAGGAAGATTGTTAGAACAGTTATGTTATATACATTTTATGTTGTTGTGCACTTTTATCGTGTAATCTTTTCTCAGTTTGCATGTTTGTGAGTATGTGTGTGTATTGTTTCACTCTCTGTCTGTCTGTCTGTCAAACGGTGTGTCTGAATATCTGTCTCTGCTTGTGTGTTTTTTGTCACGGTCTGTCTGTCTGTCTCGTCTCTGACTCTGGCTGTCTGTCTGTCTGTCTCTGTCTTTCTGTCTGTCTGTATGTATATCTGTCTGTCTGTCTGTCTGTCTGTCTGTCTGTCTGTCTCTCTCTCTCTCCCTTCTCTCTCTCCCTTTCCCCCTCTCTCTCCCTCCCTCCACCCCCTCTCGCTCTGTACGTTGTGTATTTGTCCTTTATTCTTATCAGTCCTTCGGATGAGACTATAAACCGAGATCCCGTGTGCGAACGCACGTAGAACATCTTGCGCACACGTTAAAATCCTGTTCCGCTTTTCGTAAGAGTAGGCCATTGTGTGCCGGCGACAACAAATGACAGAATTCACAAAAACCGCATACACACGGGGACTGGAGGTAAAAAAAAGCACATAAGTGCTTATTCCATTATACTCGATATAAAAGAATAAATATAAAAATTTTAAAAAATCATTCGCCTCCACCGCTGTTTTTCTGTTCTTATTTTCCTTGTGTCTTTGCGTCCGTCCATGTGCACAATTGTTCAGCTTCACCTTGACATTTGTCTGTGCTGTTTGTCAGTGTGTCTGTGCTGTTTGTCAGTGTGTCTGTGCTGTTTGTTAGTGTGTCTGTTTGTCAGTGTGTCTGTGCTGTTTGTCAGTGTGTTTGTGCTGTTTGTCTGTTTGTCAATGTGTCTTTGATGTTTGTCAGTGTGTCTGTGCAGTTTTTCAGTGTGTCTGTTTGTCAATGTGTCTGTTTGTCAGTGTGTCTGTGCTGTTTGTCAGTGTGTCTGTTTATCAATGTGTCTGTTTGTCAGTGTGTCTGTTTGTCAGTGTGTTTGTGCTGTTTCTCAGTGTGTCTGTTTGTCAATGTGTCTGTTTGTCAGTGTGTCTGTGCTGTTTATCAATGTGTCTGTTTATCAATGTGTCTGTTTGTCAGTGTGTCTGTTTGTCAGTGTGTTTGTGCTGTTTCTCAGTGTGCCTGTCTGTCAGGGTGTCTGTTTGTCAGTGTGTCTGTGCTGTTTGTCAGTGTGTCTGTTTGTCAGTATGTCTGTGCTGTTTGTCATTGTGTCTGTTTGTCATTGTGTCTGTTTGCCAGCATGTCTGTGCTGTTTGTCAGTGTGTCTGTGTGTCAGTGTGTCTGTTTGTCAGTGTGTCTGTGCTGTTTGTCAGCGTGTCTGTTTGTCAGTGTGTCTGTTTGTCAGTGTGTCTGTTTGTCAGTGTGTCTGTTTGTCAGTGTGTCTGTTTGTCAGTGTGTCTGTTTGTCAGTGTGTTGTGCTGTTTGTCAGTGTGTTTGTTTGCCAGTGTGTCTGTTTGTCAGTGTGTCTGTTTGTCAGTGTGTCTGTTTGTCAGTGTGTCTGTTTGTCAGTGTGTCTGTTTGTCAGTGTGTCTGTGATTTTTGTTAGTGTGTTTGCCTATTCATATATTTGGTGTTGTCTGCAGGATTCTATGTGTTTGTATGGCTGTGTTTGTCAATCTATCTATCTATCTATCTATCTATCTATCTATCTATCTATCTATCTATCTATCTATCTATCTATCTATCTATCTATCTATCTATCTATCTATCTATCTATCTATCTATCTATCTATCTATTTATCTATCTATCTATCTATCTATCTATCTTTATCCATATCCACGCCTCTGTCAGTATGTCTATTGTTTTTCTATCTGTATGGTGTGTGTGTATTTTATTTATATTTATTTATTTATTTTATTTATACCACTTTAAGACACGAGATTTCTCTGCGTGAAATTCGGGCTGCTCTCCCCGGGGAGAGCGTGTCGCCACAACAGCAGCGCCACCTTTCTTTTTGTGGGTCTGCAACTGTATTTGTTTCCCTATCAGAGTGGCTTTTTTTCT
Source organism: Rapana venosa (assembly GCA_028751875.1). NCBI lineage: Eukaryota > Metazoa > Mollusca > Gastropoda > Neogastropoda > Muricidae > Rapana > Rapana venosa. The sequence goes on along the minus strand of CM054142.1, from coordinate 70,488,172 downwards.
AAGAAATAAAAAAAAAAGCCAGGATCAAGTCCCTTGTTGCCGTGGGTTCTTTTACGTGCGCTGAATAATTATGTGTAACACACAGGACCTCGGTTTATCGTCTCATCCGAAAGACTAGCGCCCAGACCACCACTCATGATCTAATAGATGGGGGAAACGTTCGGGCCCAAACGGGATTCAAACCACAACACACTTTCGACCCGGACTTTTCGCTTTCTAGACAGGCGCGTTACCTCTAGACCAACGATCCACTGTGTGTGTGCATGCGTGTGCGTGTGTGTAAATATATATATATCTATATCTTTCTCTGTCTCTCTCTCTCTGCGTCTGTCTGTCCCTGTCTCGGTCTGTCTGTCTGACTGTCTCTGTCTCTGTTTCTCTCTCTCTCTCTGTTTCTGTGTGTCTCTTTGTTTGTATGCATGTCCGTCTGTTTGTATGTGGTCTTTCTGTTTGTTGTTTGTGTACGCGTCTGTGTGAGAGGGGTGTGTGAGTGGACGCGCGCGCACGCGCGCGCGCGCGCGTGTGTGTGTATGTGTGTGTGTGCACGCCCGCCCGCGCGTGTGTGAACAGAAAGAAAAATAGACGAAGAGGGACAGACAGCAAAGCACATAGACAAACAGAAACGCAAACATAGACACCAAAAAACAAAACAAAACCCACACACAGAAAGAAAAATATAAAGATAATAGACAATCACAACAGTAACAAACAAACACAGAAGAAGAAAAAACAACAGCAGCAACAACACCAACAACAAGAAGCAGGGAGAATAAAGAGAAGAACGTAGTAGGATAGAGAGAGAGAGAGAGAGAGAGAGAAGGAGAAGAAAGAAAAAATAAACGAGTAAAATTAAAAAGCAAAGGTCTGGGTGGTGTGATGAAGCGCTGGCCTCATTACGTCACGGTTCTGTTTCGTCACCAGCTCTGCAGTGTAGCCACGCCCTGTCACGATTGTGTCATCCTCCTGCAGGGCAATGTGTCCTTGTGTTGGTGGTGTGTGTCATCATCCTGCAGGGAATGTGTCCTTGTGTTGGTGGTGATGTGTCATCATCCTGCAGGGAATGTGTCCTTGTGTTGGTGGTGTTGTGTCATTATCCTGCAGGGCAATGTGTCCTTGTGTTGGTGGTGATGTGTCATCACCCTGCAGGGCAATGTGTCCTTGTGTTGGTGATGTGTCATTATCCTGCAGGGCAATGTGTCCTTGTGTTGGTGGTGATGTGTCATCATCCTGCAGGGTAACGTGTCCTTGTGTTGGTGGTGGTGTGTGTCATTATCCTGCAGGGCAATGTGTCTTTGTGTTGGTGATGTGTCATTATCCTGCAGGGCAATGTGTCCTTGTGTTGGTGGTGGTGATGTGTCATCATCCTGCAGGGCAATGTGTCCTTGTGTTGGTGGTGGTGTGTCATTATCCTGCAGGGTAATGTGTCCTTGTGTTGGTGGTGGTGTGTCATTATCCTGCATGGCAATGTGTCCTTGTGTTGGTGATGTGTCATTATCCTGCAGGGCAATGTGTCCTTGTGTTGGTGGTGGTGTGTCATCACCCTGCAGGGCAATGTGTCCTTGTGTCATCATCCTGCAGGGCAATGTGTCCTTGTGCTGGTGGTGTTGTGTCAACATCCTGCAGGGCAATGTGTCCTTGTGTCATCATCCTGCAGGGCAATGTGTCCTTGTGTTGGTGGGGTGTCTGTTTGTCCATGTCCCGTAGAGGGGGTTTCTTACTTTTCTTTCTTTCTTTCGTTCGTTTGTTTCTGTGTTTGTTTGTTTGTTTTGTTTTTGGTTAGTTTGCTTGCTTTTTCTCCCTTTCTTTTCTCATTTGCTTTTTTGCGATTTCCTTTCTTTGTTTTTTTTTTCTTTTTCTTTTCTTGTTGTTTTTCTTTCTGTCTTTCTTTCTGTCTGTCTGTCTTTCTTTCTTTTTGTTTCTTTCTGTCTTTCTTGTCTTTCCTTTTCTTTTCTTTCTCTCTTTCTTTCTTTTTTGCTTGGCTGCTTGATTTGTTCTTTCTTTCTCCCTTTTTCTTTTCTTGCGCTTTCTTTCTTTCTTTTTCTCTCTTGTTAATATGCGTCGTTTTGTCTTTTCTTTTCCTTTTTATTTCTTTTATATTGTATTTATTCTTTCTTTCTTGCTTTTCGTTCATATTGTATTTGGTGTGTGTGTGAGGGTTTTGTTTTCCTCTTTTTCATTTCATTTTATTTTATTGATTTCTGTCCTTTTTGTTTTTGTTTTTTTCGTTCGTTCTTTCTTTCTTTTTTTTGATCTTTTCTTTCTACCTATCCCCTTTTTCTTCTTGATTTCTGCATTTCCTTCCCTAAACCCTTTTTACTTTTTTTCTTTCTTTCTTTCCTCCTTTCTTTCCTTTCTTCTGTCTTATTTCAAAAATAATATTTTACTCTATTTCTTTTTCTTTCTTTCCCGTTAACTGTGTTTATTTTTCTTTAATCAGGTAGAGCATTTGTGGCTTAAAGATTCAATAAGATTGAAAAGTAGATTGTCAAACTGTCAGGATTCGATCACCCTTTATAGTCTCATTATTCTTCATAAAAATGTCAGTAGTAACATCATATAGGCATCCGTACTTCGGCTTCACACAAGATTGTTGTCTTCATTTGATGGAGAATACAGGTTGTTCTGCTAACAGCTTGTCTCGAATTCAGACTGTGTCCGCATATAACATTTCATATTACAAACAACATATTGACAATTGTAAGCTTTTGGCACTTAGCTTACATAGGCATCCATACTTCGGTTTCATAGCTTTGTTCTCAATTGATGGAGAGTACAGGTTGTCCTGCTAAGAGGTTGTCTCGAATTTACACTGTGTCAGCATATAACATTTCAAATTACAAACAAAATGTTGACAGTTATAAGCTTAAGCACTTAGCTTACATCAATAACTGTCAAAGCTTTTTAGCCAAAGTCAGCAAGTGCAGAAGCGATGTGATGATGTTTTGTATGCAAAGAATAAAAAAACAACCACTAGCAACTTGATCTCCAAAAAATATATATGGAGAACGCTTTGTGGACCTACATCAAAAGAAGGAGTGACAGTGATCAAGTCAGGAAAACTGATGTACAGCGTGGCATGGAGTCCATGTTGATGAATGAGCTACCACACACTTCCTCTTTCCTGTCTTCTCTTTGCGCGGTTTCGTATACTTCTCTTGAACAGGTTTTTGGGTAGTTTTTTTTAGGGGGAGGGGGGGGCAGTTTGTTTTTGGCCTAGATTTTTGTTGTACAAACAACACCAAACAGCAAAAGAGGCTACATTGTCTGTCGATTTAAGGTTTTTAGAACAGAAAGGATTTTACAGGGAAGGGGGGTAACTATGACAGCGTAATAGAAACACATACACTTACACGTACGCACGCACGCACGCACGCGCACCCCCCCCCCCCCCCCAACACACACACACACATACTCACTAACACACACGCATCACACTCTCTATCCCGTTCAAGGGGATTTTCTCCCCTGGAGTTAACATCAGTGCAGACTCCACTCTCCCCAAAAGTCCTTCGGGTGAACTATAAACCGAGGCCCCTTGTGCGAACGCACGCAAAACATCTTGCGCACACGTTAAATCCTGTTCGGCTTTTTGTAAGAGTAGGCCATTGTGTGCTGGTGAGAACAGATGACAGAATTTACAAAAGCGCATACACACGGGGACTAGATGTAAAAAAGCACATGAGTGCTTATTCCATTATCCTCGATATAGAAGAA
>CM054142.1:70464458-70481958 GCA_028751875.1 Rapana venosa | reverse complement strand
GCTGCCGAGTGATGAACGATTGTGATGTGCTAGGGAAGATTGAAGCTGGATCTGCATACGATCTTGTAGCGAGATATACGAGAACTCGTTTAGTGACAATGAAAGTACGGGGCTTCTGCCTCTGTCTCCAATGTGAAGATCTATAGAAGAGGGGAGTGGGGGAGAGGGGGGAGTGGAGAGGGTTGGCGGGAGGGAGAGAGGGAGGGATTTAACAGAAAAAAAAAGAATTCTTTTGAAAGTACGCTAAAAACAAATGATAAGAAAAGAAGAAGAAAGGAGAACAGTTTCACAATGCGAACACACGAGTGTGCATCAGTCCTCATGTTGGTATACAGACACTGGCACACAATTACTTTTGCTTTCCTCAGTATTGTCATCCTTCCAAAGCAGTTTGCTGATATAATTTTTTACATGGTTTCAATGTCACCTTTCGTTTGTGATTGCCAGGACCTTCTTTCTATATACTATCTGTAATCAGACAAATTCGTAGTATTTTTGGTTGTTTTTGCAATCTGCCTCTGTCTAGAACTCTCTCTCTCTCTCTCTCTCTCTCTCTAGGTGAAAGAAAGGTAGGCAAATGCTTACTTGTAGCCCTAAAAATAAAGATGTTTCATTCATTCATTCATTCATTTATTCAGTCAGTCAGTCAGTCAGTCAGTCAGTCAGTCAGTCAGTCAGTCAGTCAGTCAGTCAGTCAGTCAGTCAGTCAGTTACTCTCTCTCACACACGCGCTGAGTGAAAAAGCTATGCGAATGCTTGCCGGTACTCCTTGGAAATAACGTATCATTCATCATTCATTCATTCATTCATTCATTCATTCATTCATTCATTCATTCATTCATTCATTCATTCATTCATTCATTCACACTCTCTCTCTAACACACGCTCTGAGTGAAAAAGCTATTCGAATGCTTATCGATACACCTTGGAAATAACGTTGTTTCATTCGTTCATTCATTCATTCATTCATTCATTTATTCATTCATTCATTCATTCATTCATTCATTCATTCACTCTCTCTCTCTCTAACACACGCTCTGAGTGAAAAAGCTATTCGAATGCTTACCGGTACACCTTGGAAATAACGTTGTTTCATTCGTTCATTCTTTTATTCATTCATTCATTCATTCATGCTCTCTCTCTGTCTCTGTCTCTCTGTCTCTCACCTTCCCTTCCCACCTCAATATCCCTCCTTGACTGTTGAGAAACGTGCAGAATAAAAACAACTGAAGTCTGACACTCCTCCAGCCTCAAACAGCATGGTCCCTAACGGAACCTTGTCCTTCAGACAGACAGACAGACAGACAGACAGACACCACAGCGGTCAGCGTTGTCAGCACTCTGAGCAGCAGCAGCAGCTGCCACTGAGCTCTGGCACTGGGGAGATGAGCGCTTCTTTGTTCCTCTCCAGAGACAGTTCTGCACAGTTTTGTCCAAGGCTAGCTAGCTCATTACTCGAAGAGTTGAGTCATTGTCCAGCCAATCCCTTGAAAACTGTGAACAATTTTCTTTGTGTGTTTTTTTTTTAAGAAATCGAGCATGTCTGAGAAGTGCTGAGCTGATTTTAGATAAGAAATTCATGAGATCGAGACAAAAAGAAAAAAATGCCAGAAAGGATTAAAAAAGAGATTTTAAAAGGTGAAGAAAATGTGGTTGTTAGACGTGCATGTTAAAGAGACTTTCCCTGAAGAAATTGTCAACTTGAAACTTTGGCACTAAAAGGACAGGTTTGAATAGTGTTATTCCTCTTTGGTGGAAGGTTTTTGCTCCCCCCCCCCTCTCTCTCTCTCTCTCTCTCTCTCTCTCTCTTTCTCTCTCTCTCTGTGTGTCTGTCTGTCTGTCTCTCTTTCTCTCTCTCTCTCTCTTTTGTTTTTCTTGTATTTCCTTGTTCTTTTTTCCTCCTCTTGTTTCTTTTCTCTTTTTCTTCTTCTTCTCATGATTGGTTGTTCATTCAGGCATTTGATAATTCATTTTAGACTGTGTTTTTTTTTCTTCTTTTTCTTCTTCAATATTTTCCATTTGTTTTTATTTCAGATTTGTTTCTTTGTATATTTATTGTTTTGTATGGCTTGCTTGTCTTCTCCTCCTCTCTCTTGCTTTTTTGTTTTCTCTCTCTCTCTCTCTCTCTCTCTCTCTCTCTCTCTCTCTCTCTCTCTCTCTCTCTCTCTCTCTCTCTCTCCTGTTTCCTGTTGTACTTCCTTGTTTATTTTTTCTTTCGGCGTTTTTTGTGTGTGTTCTTCTTTTTTTTCTCACCATTGCTTGAATGTTTGCTCAAGCATTTCATACCTTCTTTCAGACTGTTTTTGTACTTTTTTTTTATAGTGTTCTTTGTTTGTCTGTTGGGTTATTTTTTTCGGGGATGGGGGTGGGTGAATGTGTGTGTGTGAGTGTGAGTGTGTGTGTGTGAAGGGGAGCTTCTTGTCTTTCTTGCTTTTCTTCTTCTGTCTCTCTCTTTGATTTTTTTTAACTCTCTCCCTCTCTCTTGTCTTTGTCTCTTTAAAAAAAAAAACCACGAAAAATAACACAACACCCACCCCATCCCAAACACCAAACACCCCCCCCCCCCCCCAAACAAACCGACAACAACATCAACAACACAACAGCAACACAACACAACGCAACAAAACACAACAAAACCAGACCCAGTTGTGACTTGGCAATTAGGCAGACGCTCCCAAACTCCACAAAGGCGTTGGTGCACTGAAGAAAAGGGCCTTAACTCCTGCCGGAACGTCCCTTCTTTCAGCAGACAGTGCAGCGCTAGTGTTGTGTGCCCCTTTTTTCCTCCCTTCATTTCCTCAGCAAGTTCCCCAAGCCACGCTTAGCCATGAATTTAATTATCGGGAACATGGCACTTTTTTGTCTGTTTGTCTGTCTGTTTGTCTGTCTGTCTTTGACTCTCTCTCTCATTCTCTCTTTCCCCCCTGTTTGTCTGTCTGTCTGTATGTATGTATTTATCTATGTCCGTTCGTCTGTCTGACTGTTGTCTGTATGTTTGTCTGTCTGTGTGTCTCTGTCTGTGTGTCTCTCTGTCTCTCTCTCTCTCTTCTCTATGTGGGCTTTAAATGCGAAGATTGTCTGTTGTGGGGCAATGGTAGAGTGTGTGTATGTGTGTGCGCGTGTGTATGTAAGAGAAAGAGAGAGACATACACAGACAGAGACAGACACACAGACAAATAGACAGACAGACAGACAGATGAAGACAGAAGCATGGAAGCAATGAGGGATGCATTTTCAGAGATGGGATCAATTTCATCAACACAGTTCAGACTGACATAGTCCAAACACAAGCCCCTAACAAACAACCCCCCTCCCCAACACACACACACACACACGAGCGCGCGTACACACTTCATTCCATTATCCTCGAGAAAAAGAAGAATTTAAAAGAAAAAAGAAAGAAAGAAAACTATCTGCCTTTGTCAGAATCCTGATAGCTCTAAAAACTTAACATAGAAAAAAAATGAACGCGACTTAAAAACCTATAGAGAAAGTTGTAGGAAGGATGTTTTGTCCAAAAGATGCCTGATTACCAGACTTTAGCTCGCTGTTTACCTCTGGAGAAATGCTGAGACATTTTCTCTGAAAGAGAAAACAAGTCTGGAGTCGACAGGAGCTCAATCCAGCCTAATTCTCACGAGAAATTCACTGTGGAGGAAAAGTGTGTGTGTGTGTGTGTGTGTGTGTGTGTGTGTGTGTGTGTGTGTGTGTGTGTGTGTGTGTGTGTGTGTGTGCTTTAAAATAGGAGATGGTTACAACAAGAATATGTGTCAGAAAAACCTGTCACTGCTTCTTGTTTCTAAAGTCGTTTCTAGCTTGTATTTTCAAATTTTGAGGACGTGTTCTAATAATAATTATGTTAGTGTTGTTGTAGTATCTTGTAGTCTGTGTTAATGCTTGTAAAGTTATCTTTTGCGTTTAACCGTAGATGTTTTTGGTTTTTTTCTCTATGTAACTTTTCGTTTGAGTTCGCAAAGTTGGGAAGTTCATTCTTCATTCATGTGTTCTTCTCTTTCTATCTCTGTAATCGCTTGTTCAGTCTTCCTCGTAGTCCTGCATCTTACAGCTTCTTTTTCTTCTTGTTCTTGTTTGTCTCCGTTTTCCATTCTTGTTCCTGATCGTGTTCTAAATCTTATTGTTGTTGTTGTTGTTGTTTTTGTTGTTGTTGTTGTTGTTGTTCTTCTTCTTCTTCTGTCTTTCTGTTCTTTTTCTTTTATTCTTTTATATCGAGGATAATGGAATAAGCACTCATGTGCTTTTTTACATCTAGTCCCGTGTGTATGCGCTTTTGTAAATTCTGTCATCTGTTCCCACCGGCACACAATGGCCTGCTCTTACGAAAAGCGGTGTGTGTATGTGTGTGTGTGTGTGCATGCATGCGCACACACGTGTGTGTATGTATGTGTGTGTGTGCTTGTGTTCAAGCATGCTTGTGCCTGCGCACGCGCGCGTCTCTGACATAGACATAGAGAGAGACAGAGACAGACAATGAGGGAGAGAGATGATCAGGAAGAAGACATGAAGGCAGAGATAAAGACGCACAGATAAAAGAGAGACACATTCCAAAGAGAGAGATGCACAAGAACTCCTGTGGAAACACTGAAGCATTTCAATGATACAGTTAAAACCGACATGGTCCCAAAACCAGTTCCTACAACCCCCACCCCCTCCCCATCCCCCCAACCCCTTCAATAGTCATCATCATCATCATCATCATCATCATCATCATCATCATCATCATCATCATCATCATCATCAACCATTACACCCAGTGGTGTGTAGGGCAGCAACAAAGCGCTTTCACTCCTGCCTATCCTGGGCCAACCTAGTCACTGATCCCCAAGAGTGCTGCATGGCCTTCATCTCACTTTCTACAGTCCTCCTCCATGTTGCTTCAATAGTCAAGTCCAGTCAAAATAGTGAGAATCTCAGAAGGATCATACCAGGCCCAGCACTGAACGGATAAGGCAGAGGAAGGATGAAGGCAGCCGAACCCTCAAGGGAAAGTTGTGGGCAAGTGTTGTCTAAAGGTGGCCTGGTTACCAAGACCCAAGCTGCTATTAACCTTGTGAAAGCTGATGCTAAAGAATTTCTCTGAGAGAGGAAAAACAAAAGTCTGGAGTCGACAGGAGCTAGCTGATTCCATCCCTTACTCTCACGAAGAATTTAGAGTCGAAAAACTATTTAAAAGAAAAGTGTGTGTGTGTGTGTGTGTGTGTGTGTGTGTGTGTGTGTGTGTGTGTGTGTGTGTGTGTGTGTGCGTGTGTGTGAAGTGAAGTGAAGTCAACTCAAAATTTTATTTCCAGATGGTACATTGAATAAACAATACATTTGCTTTTTTTTTAACAAGCCATCTATCTAAGAACAAATTTCTTAATGATTATACTGAAATACTACATTATTGCATCCTTTACCATTAAATTAAACCAGTAAAAAGAGAAAATCGATAAGATAATACATTGAGAATACAAATTACCACATATGCATATTCACGCACACACAAACTCATACACACCTGCGCGCGTGCGCGCTCACGTCCACACACACACACACACTTAAATAAAGAATGTTTTAAGAATTAAAAAAAAAAGAAAATCATAAAACGTCATGTGTGTGTTTGTGTGTGTGTGTGTGGGGGGGGGGGGGGGGGGGGGTGAGGGGGGCCGTTAGAGGCTGGGAAGGGAAGCAAGAAATGGTTGAAAGATGATATTTTGTCAGGAAGTTGGTATTTTGCTAGGTTATTTTTTTAATCTGAAGTAGTTGTCTGTCTTGTACGGTTAACCTTTGAAAAAGACGTTTTGTCTATTCTGATCCTTTTCTTCGTCGTTTCTTTTTCTAATAATAATAATAATAATGTATGGAATTTATATAGCGCTGAATCTTGTAAAGCAACAAATCAAAGCGCTCAGATTTTTTTTCATACCACTTTAAGTCACGGCAGATTTCTCTCCGTGAAATTCGGGCAGCTCTCCCCGCGCGTCGCCACTTAGCGCTGCGCCACCCTTTCACCCTTTTTTTTTTTTTCTGCAGCTGTATTTGTTTCCCTATCAGAGTGACTTTTTTCTAAGAATTTTGCCAGGGACAACTCTCTTGTTGCCGTGGGTTTTTTTACGTGCGCTAAATAATTACGTGTAACACACGGGACCTCGGTTTATCGTCTCATCCGAAAGACTAGCGCCCAGACCACCACTCATGGTCTAATGGATGGGGGGAAAATTTCCGGTCCAAACGGGGTACGAACCGCCGCACACTTCAGACCCGGACTTTTCGCTTTCTAGACAGGCGCGTTACCTCTAGACCACCGATCCACCGATCTACTGTTAATATTGTTTTATTGTTATTTTAGCTTTGGCTCTCTCTCTCTCTCTCCTCTCTCTCTCTCTCTCTCTCTCTCTCTCTCTCTCTCTCTCTCTCTTTCTCTCGCTCGCTCGCTCACTCGCTCTCTCTTCCTTCCTTCCTTTCTTTCTTTCTTTTTCTTCTTTCTTTCTTCTTTCTTCTGTCTGTCTGTCTGTCTGTCTGTCTTCTCTCCTCCCCCCCCCCCCCCCCCCCCCTGTAATATTGTCTGGCATCATGCTATGTGGAAAAGACGTAAGATTGAAGATTACTACTCCCTTAGCACACACACACACACACACACACACACACACACACACAACACACACACACACACACACACACACACACACACACACACACACACACACACCCACACACACCCACACACACAACCGCACACACACAACACACACACACTACACACACACAACACACAACACCACCCCCACCCGCCACACCCAACACCCCCCCACACACACACACAACCCCCACCCCCCCCACCCCCCCCCCCACTCCCCCCCCCCCCCCCCCCCCCCCCCCCCCCCCCCCCCACACACACACACACACACACACAGCAGACACACTAGCACGCAAGTTCGCCGATCAAGCAAGGCTGTTAACTTTGCCCGGAAATTTCGTCTTGCAGCTGACAGTAATGTCCCTTTCCAATGAGCTTGTCGCCTCGATTGAAAGCCAGATTGACGGAGCAAAAACGCTGTTCAATCATTGAAGGCAATCAGCTTAGTTCAATCCTCTTGTTTTCAGGCCAGTCGGTCACCAAGGCCATTTATTATCAGACCTAACATCCCTGTCAAATTTTAAAGAAAAAGAAGAGAAAATAAAGAAGCCATGCAGACAGTCATAAAAAGAAACAGCCTCCCCATCCACCTTCCAAAAAAAGGCGTTGTAGCCACAAACATTGAATTCTGAAGATTAGTGATAGCTGTCTGTCTCTGCCTCTCTCTGTCTCTGTCTCTGTGTATCTGTGTCTCTCTGTCCATGTCTCTGTCTCTCTGAGACCCATTATGAGTTTGTTTTTGAAATTGACTTAGAATGTAAAATCGCTTGTATATCATGAATAGATTGTAACTCTCTAAGCCACCTCTCTTGTCTCCTAATGCCTGTGTGTGTGCGCGCGCGTGCGTGTATGTGTGTATAATTATGTATGTGTGTATGTGTGTGTGTTTATTTATTTATTTATTCTTTTGTTTCGACGATTATGGAATAAGCACACATGCGCTTTTTTATCCAGTCCACGTGTGTATGCAGTTTTGCATATTTTGTCATCAGTTCCCAATGGCAAACAATGGCCTATCTTCCGAAAAGCGGAACGGGTTTTAACGTGTGCGCAAGATGTTCTGCGTGCGTTCGCACACGGGACCTCTGCTTATAGCCTCATCCGAAGGACTTTTAGGGAGAGTGGAGTCTGCACTTATGTTAACTCTAGAGGATAAATCCTCTTAAACGAGATTCGAACCCGGGTCAGCAGACCCCGAACATCACTCTAACCACCAGGCTATCCCGTCCCCTGTGTGTGTGTGTGTGTGTGTGTGTGTGTGTGTGTGTGTGTGTGTGTGTGTGTGTGTGTGTGTCTTCTTCTTCTTCTTCTTCTTCCTTCTCTCCGACATTTCTTCCACTCTACAGCTTCCTTCGTTGTTTTTTTCTCAAGAGACGGTAACAAAACAATCCCAGAAATTTAGAAATTCTTAACAGCAGCGCAAGGCATTTTGCCTATATGACAGACAACAATAGTTGCTGTATGATTTTTCGAAGAAAATCAAGAATTTGAACCAAAATATCGAAGAAGAAGAATTTGAAAAATAAGCCTTTAAAGAAAAAGAATAATTTGAAGAAGAAGAGTTGCGAAGAAGAAGAATTGCGAAGAATGAAGAAGAAGAATTGCGAAGAAGAAGAATTGCGAAGAATTGCGAAGAAGAAGAAGAGAAGAAGAAGAAGAAGAAGAAGAAGAAGAAGAAGAAGAAGAAGAAGAAGAAGAAGAAGAAGAATTCGAAGAAGAAGAAGAAGAAGAAGAAGAAGAAGAAGAAGAAGAAGAAGAAGAAGAAGAAGAAGAATTGCGAAGAAGAAGAAGAAGAATTGCGAAGAAGAAGAAGAAGAAAAAGAAGAAGAAGAAGAAGAAGAAGAGAAGAAGAAGAAGAAGAGAAGAAGAAGAAGAAGAAGAAGAAGAAGAAGAGAAGAAGAATTGCGAAGAAGAAGAAGAAGAAGAAGAAGAAGAATTGCGAAGAATTGCGAAGAATTGCGAAGAAGAAGAAGAAGAATTTGGAGAAGAAGAAGAATTGCGAAGAAGAAGAAGAAGAAGAAGAAGAAGAAGAAAAGAAGAAGAGAGAAGAAGAAGAAGAAGAATTGCGAAGAAGAAGAATTGCGAAGAAGAAGATGAATTGCGAAGAAGAAGAAGAAGAAGAAGAGGATTTTCTCTGAGGCCAATGCTTATCAAATGCATCTCCATCACTAGCGGGATTTGCTGAATTAGCTGGCACTGACGGCTGACATTGGGAAATGAATGCTCCACAGCCCTTGGAAGAGGGGTTCTTTTTTTTTTGCCTGCTTTTTTTCTTTATGCTGTTCTTCATCTTCTTCTGCTTTTTTTCCACTCTGTCTTTCTTTCTTCTTCTCTCATTGCAATTTGTTGTTGTTGTTTTTTGTTGCTGTTGTGTTTCTTCGTCTTCTTGTTCTTGTTCTTCTTGTTCTTGTTCTTGTTCTTGTTCTTCTTGTTTTTCTTCCTGTTGTTGTTGTTGTTGCTGTTGTTGTTGTTGTTGTTCTTCTTCTTCTTCTTGTTGTTGTTGTTGTTGTTGTTGTTGTTGTTCTTCTTCTTCTTCAAATTCTCCTTCTTCTTCCCCACAGCACATCTTTATATGAAGAAATCTTTGAAAGTCTGTCATATTATACTCCCTTAAGGACCTGTATCTGTTCATGTCTCTACAAATGCGTGTAGTTCCTTTCATATATCGAATAATCAGTTTCCCAGTTTATCCATCCCCCTACCACTTTTTGGACATTTTTTACATCATTCCCCCTTTTTCTTTTTTACATAATTTCTCCTTTTACATCTTTACACCATTTCTCCCTCATCGCTACAGGAGGCCCCAAAGTGATGACGTGATACACGCAAAGGGACATTACCATTAAGGTGAACTCCGAATTCGGTGTTTCCGGTAGATAATGGCTTAGAGAAACCTCCTGGGTGATAGTATGACATGGTAGCCTTTGTGTTCAAGGTCTATTGTTTTGGGGGGTGTTTGTGTGGCTGTTTTGGGTTTTGTTTTTGTTAAAATGTAAGAACCGCGAGGAAGGACACAGAGGGAATAATGCAGAAGGAGAGGAAGGTCAGAGAGGAAGGGTGAACAGAAAATGATACACAGAAATAAAAGTAAGAAAGAAATAGGATAATTTTGAAGAAGAAGAGTTTGAAGAGGAAGAATTTGAAGAACAAAGAAGGATTTGAAGAAGAAGAAGAAGAAGGATTTGAAGAAGAAGAAGAAGAAGGATTTGAAGGAGAAGAAGAAGAAGAAGAAGAAGAAGAAGAAGAGAACTTTGAAGAATTTGAAGAAGAATTTAAAAAATTGGAAGAAGAAGAAGAAGAATTATGAAAAAAAGATGATGATGATGATGATGATGATGATGATGGTGATGATGATCGTGGTGGTGGTAGTGGTGGTGGTGACGATCGTGATGATAGTGATGATGATGATGACGATGGTGATGGTAGTGATGATCATGATCATAATGATGATGACAAAGAAGAAAATAGAAGAAGAAGAGTTTGAAGAAGAGAGCATGTAAGTGACCGTGCGTTATCAAATCATCATCATCATCATCATTGTCTTTCTGTCTTTGCTTGTCTGTTTGCCTGTAAAATTAAATGGCAAAATCAGACATGATGAGCCAGTCCCTTAAGCCGGCTCACGAACAGTTTTATAATAGTTCATCACTGCAGCTAAAACTAGCATTCTCCTTCACATGCATCCACTGGGTATTTCTTCTGGAAAATCTCCATATAGAAGCTTTCATAATAAAGGAAAAAAGACTGCATCATGAGGTCAATTTTAACTCTTTAATACTATGCCCGTTTATTTTGGTGGTGGTGGTGGTAGGAGGGGTGGGGTGGGGGGGAGGCGTCATCTCTTGTCCCCCCTCTGTTTTTGTTGTTGTTTGTTTTGTTGTTTTGTTGTGGTTGTTTTTGGCAGGGTGGTCAGAACACCAATCAATAATAATAAGAGGTTTCAGTTTTCTTATATTCTTCAATGAAAAAAAAGCATTAAAACACAAAAATACCCCCAAAGAAAAACACCCCCCCCCCCAAAAAAAAAGAAAAAAAAAAGAAAACGAAACAACAACAAAAACAAAAACAACAACAAAACAAAATAAGAATAAAAACAAGAACAAAATTCTCTCTCTCTCCCCCATTCCCTTGAAACGAGATAACGTGATAAGCGATGGCGTTGTTCAGAAGGGAAAAGACTGTGAAGGAGTGTTGCTGCTGGAGAGCTGCACAATCTATCCCGTTTATATATGGATGAATGCCATGTCGGCCTATTCTCCAGGGAGAGAGAGAGAGAGAGAGAGAGAGAGAGAGAGAGAGAGAGAGAGAGAGAGAGAGAGAGACGGACAGACAGACAGACAGACAGACAGACAGAGAGAGGGACAAAGACATACAGACAGAGACAGAGACAGACAGACAGAAAGATACAGATGGACAGAGAGACAGACAGAGAGAGACTGAGAGACAGAAAGTGACAGAGACAGACAGCCAGACGGACAGACAGGCAGACAGACAGACAGAGAGAGACAGAGACATACAGACAGAGAGACAGAGCCAGACAGCCAGCCAGCCAGCCAGACAGACAGAGACATACAGACAGACAGAGACATACAGACAGAGAGACAGAGACAGCCAGCCAGCCAGACAGACAGAGACATACAGACAGAGAGATACAGATAGACAGAGACAGACAGACAGAGAGATACAGATAGAGACAGACAGACAGAGTGATACAGATAGACAGAGACACACAGACAGACAGAGAGAAGAAAGATAGACAGACAGACAGACATACAGACACAGAGAGAGCTTTCCCTATCACTGCACAGACAGACAGACAGACAGAGACAGAGACATACAGACAGAGAGACAGAGCCAGCCAGTCAGACAGACAGAGACATACAGACAGACAGAGACATACAGACAGAGAGACAGAGACAGACAGACAGAGAGATACAGATAGACAGAGAGATACAGATAGACAGAGACAGACAGACAGAGAGATACAGATAGAGACAGACAGACAGAGAGATACAGATAGACAGAGACACACAGACAGACAGAGAGAAGAAAGATAGACAGACAGACAGACAGAGACAGAGAGATCTTTTCCTATCATTGCACAGACAGACAGACAGACAGACAGACAGACAGACAGACAGAGAGAGACAGAGACAGATAGACATAGGAAGGGGGGTGGGGGTGGGGGGGGTGGAGGTTTTTCCTATCATTACCTCTGATTCAGAGGGACTGGCTGTTTTCAGAGGAGAAGAAGATCAATATCGTTTTGCTGTCTGAGTGAGGATGAGACAAATCTTTCCAATGGCTTTCGGCTAGATATGTTTATGTGTTGGAGCTGTTCCACGAGGTCAATGAAAGTCTGATGAAACTGGAAGCAAAACAGTGGGCTGGAGATAAGGATGATACGCTTGTGCTGAAGTAATATGTCCATGCTGGTTTACTTGGGTTAACAAAACAATATTATAACAAGACTGTCACGCTTCTTTTCCTCCTTTTCCTTCTTATTATTTCTCTTCCTCCTCGTCGTCGTCGTCATCGTCGTCGTCCTTGTTGTTGTTGTTGTTGTTATTGTTGTTCTTCTTCGCAATTCTTTCTTCTTCTTCTTCTTCTTCTTCTTCTTCTTCTTCGTCGCAATTCTTCGCAATTCTTCTTCTTCTTCGCAATTCTTCGCATTCTTCTTCTTCAAATTCTTCTTCTCTTTCAAATTCTTCAATTCTTCAAATTCTTCTTTTCTTCTTCTTCTTCTTCTTCTTCTTCTTCTTCTTCTCCTTCTCCTTCTTCCTCTTCTTCAAGTTCTTCTTCTTCAAATTCTTCTTTTTTTTCAAATTCTTCTTTTTCTTCAAATTCTACTTCTTCAAATCCTTCTTCTTCTTTTCCTTCAAACTCTTCATCTAATTCTTCTTCTTTTCTTCTTCTTCTTCTCCTCCTTCTCCTTGTGCTTCTAATTCTTCTTCTTCAAATTCTTCTTTTTCTTCAAATTCTACTTCTTCAAATCCTTCTTCTTCTTTTTCTTCAAATTCGTCATCAAATTCTTCTCCTCCTCCTCCTTCTTCTTCTTCTTCAAATTCTTCTTCTTAGCATGCTACATGCTTCTTAGCATGCTTCTTTTTTGCAATGCTTCTTCTCCTTTATTGTCATGTGTTTGTCTTCCCCTCCTACCAATATCCTTCCCTCTTTCTCCCCTGTATTGTTTATCCGTATTTTTTTCATAATTCAATCAAAGGTGTTAAACTTACTCTTTTTCTTGTGCTATGAAACTAGTTACCCGAGAGATCTGCTCTTTAAGCTGTCATCAGTCTCAAGCGCCAAGGGACATTACTGTCCTCGACAGTAACGTCCCTTGGTGTGTCTCCGCGTCATTGGTTTGGGTCCGCAGCAGCTCAGAGGGAAAAGTTCACGTATAGATTTCAAAGAGCGTTGGGATGTAGAGTGATTGGGGGGGGGGGGGGGGGGGGGGGGGGGGGGGGGGGGGGGGGGGGGGGGGGTGGGATGCTTGTGCGGCGAGACGGAGAGGGTGGGAGGACAAGTTTAATCTGGATTATCCAGTATCTCTCAAGGCTTGTGCACTGCTGGAGAAACGTACAAATTAAAGACAGGTTTCCTTCCCCCACCTTTCCTCCCCCCCCCTCCCCCGACCTCCCCACAAAAATGAAAAAAGCTGAGAGATTTCCAAAGACTGCTTTTTGCAGATATACACATGTGTCAAGATTGCAGCTTTGTAACAGTTCTGAACTGAAGAGAAAAAGAAAGAAAGGGAAGTGAGAAGGATATGCAAGCAAGAACGGGAAAAGGAGAATGAGAAGCAGGCATGATAGATAATGGGAGCATAGATTAAAAAAAAGAACAGAGATGAACACCAGATAGAAAAGCAGACAGTCAAGCAGACAGACAGACAAGCATGCAGTCAGACAGAGACACAGACAGACAAACAAACATGTTTTCGTCAAAAACTGACAAACACACAACAGGCATGACAAGCATTTTTTGGTTGTTTGTTTTCGGGGAGCTGGAAGGAGGGGGGGGGATGGGGGGTGGGGGATGGGGGGAGGTTGGCTAGAGCTCCAAGGTTCAACGATGGTGAGATTTTACGTATGCAACCGTTTGCCCGCCATTAATGTAGCTGGATTATTACCTTGGAATAATATGTAAAAAGGACGCCAGTATGCATGCGTTGGTTTTTTGTTGTGGTCTTAACTTTTGTCATAAAAACCCTGTTACACAAGACTAGAAAATTAATGTCGTTGTTCAGAATCAGGTTATTAGCAGATCAGATATGTCCTTCACACACTGACTGCTTCTTCTTGCTTGCATTGTTGTTCTTCTCTTTTGTTTTTTCTTCTTTTTCTTCTTGTTGTTTCTGTTGTTGTTCTTCTTCAAATTCTTCTTGTCCTTAACTCCTCTCTCTTCTCTCTCTCTCTCTCTCTCTCTCTCTCTCTCTCTCTCTCTCTCTCTCTCTCCCTCTCTCTCTCTCCCCTCTCACACACGACACAAATACACACACCCCTCACACACACAAACACAACACACTTACACACACACTTTATGCATCCATAAAGGCGGTACTGGATATAAAAAAGCACATGAGTACTTATTCATTCTCCTCGAAATAAAGAATTTGTTGATCCTCTCTCCACCACACCAACCACACACACACACACACACACACACACACACCACTACACACACACACACACACACACACACACAACACACACACACACACACACACACACACACACACACACACACACACACACACACACACACCTACACCTTTCCTTCCTTTTATGTTCACATACACGCTAGACAGTCAAGCAAGACCTAGATCTTTCGCAATCCCATCGTGGTATTTTCTGTTCTGTTCTGTTTTTCTTGCTCTTTCTTCTGGCAGCTCTCGTGTTGATTCCTGTCAGGATATTGACAGATATCTGGGTCTCTTCACAGGCTCTAGGAGCTATTGCTATTCTCTCCACGAGACAAGAAACGCGAAGGTATCGTTTGCAGCCTATTTTGGAATGGTATATCTCTGGCTTCGCGATTCAGCGTAGCGGAATATTTATCTTTTGTTAGTAAGAAACAATATTAAACTTGACCTCTGTTGTCGTTATTGTTATTCTGTTGTTATTGTTGTTGTTGTTCTTCTTCTTCGTCGAACGCTCAGACAGCAACTTTTGTTATCTGTCATATGAGCAACAACGCGTTGCGCTGCCGTTAAGCGCCTGACAAGTCAGGCCCAGTACATCCGACTTCGGCATGGGAGAGAAAATATTTGAGGTTTTTCTGGGGATGAAAAAAAAGGCAAGAGAATGGACCAAGAAGGTGAAAAATAGACGAGAAGGAGGTGGCACGAAGAAAAGGAACAAGGCAGAAACAAAGAGAGGGATAGAAAAGGGGGATACCTAGGGAATGCTATTTATACTGCTAGGCCCCAGGTATCCCCACGGGGAAGCTTTTGTTCTAGCACTAACAACATACTTAAGATAACTGTATTTCTACATCCTCTTTTGCCTTTAAAAAAATCCCTGCAACATAATTGAAACATTGATGTTATGAGTACTAAAATCACAGTGACAGCATGCTACCAACTATAATAGGAATTAACTATTTGTAGTGATGTTCATGCTTTATGAGAGTATATAGCTTGCGATGCAAGGGACAAAGAACAGTAACAACAACACATCATTTCGACTGTTTGGTCCTGTTTTTTGCTCATGATATTATCATCATTTTATTTCATCTTGTAAGTGAACGTAAAGGTGTCCCATCACCTATGTGGTCATAGGGGAGCGAGGCGTCAGAGACCTCACTTCTCCAGGGGCCAGCATATTGAGGGCGGGCGTCCATCTCCTCTCCCTCGCTATTTTACCTTCCCTGACCCTAAAGAGGCAGGTACCCATTTACAGCTGGGTGAACTGGGGGACTATACTACCAAGTCGCGAAAACGGTCACCCATCCACTTGGTAACCACGCTCGATGCTGCTTAACCTTGGCTTGGGGTGGGGGGTGGGGGGAAGTGAGTGCTCTGACCACTGAGCTAGCTATCCCATTATCTTGTAAATGGCTCAAATACACACAAATGAAGCAGCGTGAAGAAATATCGCTATCTATTCTATTCTTATTTAGACAAAGCAAGAAGAAGACCGATTTTCCCCCTAAAACAACTAAGCTGGCTGAATCAGGGGAGATGATCGGAAAAAGCCTGTTTTCATTTTTTTCCCTTTCTCTCTTGTCTAGCAAAGAAACCATCATTGCGCTTGTCCGTGTGAACTTTAAAATGTCTATTTCAAGACCCTTTTCAACGCTCTCTCTGCATCTTCCCCACACAACTAACACTCATAATGTCCCCTTGAATGGCTTTGGTTTTGATAAGGCGAGAAACCGCTTTTTTTTCTTCCATTCTTCTCTTCAATTCAGTATCATTATGGAGATTAAATTTCTTTTTCTTTTTTTATCATGGAAGGAAATGGAATAGAGAGAGAGCAAGAGAGAGGAGAGAGAGAGGAGAGAGAGAGAGAGGAGAGAGAAGAGAGAGAGGAGAGAGAGAGAGGGGGGGGGGGAGGAGCAGCAAAATAAACCAGGAAACAAAATAGAAAACCAAGAGGGGAGACGGGATAGACTGGTGGTTAGAGCGTTGCGCATCGCGCTATCGATACTGTGACCCAGGTTCGAATCCTGTTCAACGGAATTTACGCCGCCCCCCCCCCCTTCCCCCTAGAGTTAACATCAGTGACGACTCCACTCCCCTCAAAAGTGCTTCGGATGAGACTATAAACCGAGATCTCGTGTGAGAACGCACGCTGAACATCTTGCGTACGCTTAAAACCTGTTCAGCTTTTTGGAAGAGTAGGCTATTGTGTGCCGGTGGAAACAAATGACAAAATGTACAAAACTGCATACATATGGGTACTGGATGTAAACTATAAACCCCATGAGTCCTTATTCCAGTATCCTCCAAATAAAAGAATAAAACAAATAAAAGATTAGAATTTAAAAACCGCCAAAAGCAAAACACTCAAACAAGCAAACACTCAAACAAACGAAAACTCACACAGACAAACAAACAAAAAAACAACAACCAAACAAACAAACTAGAAACTAGCAGAGTTTTCAGAGAACAAACATCTCATCTTTCAATCTTGTCCAACAGTTTTGGAAGAGGTTTTGGAGTGGAGGTTATCAAGAGCACTGGAGAAAAGGGACACTGCAAGGAGAGTGCTGGGTTTAAAAGCAAGGGCGAAATATTGGGACACTCTTCCCAGGCTTCCATGCTCCAAAGCACTAGCTGGTATTCTCTGAATTCTTTTTCCTTGTCCGGCCAGGCTTGTCTGTCTTCTGCTGACCCCTCTCTGTCTCTGTCTCTGTCTCTCAGCCTCTGTGACTGTCTGTCTGTCTGTCTGTCTCTCTGTCTGTCTGTCTGTCTGACTGTCTATTTACCTGTCTGACTGCCTATCTGTCTTTTTTGTCTGTCTCTTCTCTCTCTCTTCTCTCCTCTCTCTCTCTCTCTCTTTCTCTCTCTCTCTCTCTCTTTCTCTCTCTCTCTTCTCTCTCTCTCTTCTCTCTCTCTTCTCTCTCTCTCTCTTTCTCTCTCTCTCTTCTCTCTCTCTCTTTCTCTCTCTCTCTCTCTCTCTCTCTCTCTCTCTCTCTCTCTCTCTCTCTCTCTCTCTACTCTGCCTTCTCTCTCTCTCTGACTGCCTGTCGTCTACCATTATGTCTGTCTTCTTCAAATTCTTTTTCTTTTTCTTCAAATTCTTCTTCTTCAGATTGTTCTTCTTCTTACTGCAGGTCCTATTTCGTGGCGGGGCTTTTTGTGTAAAAAAACCCAACTCAAGTTGGCGTTAAAGACAAACGTTACCCTGTCATAGAATC
>CM054142.1:70451958-70454458 GCA_028751875.1 Rapana venosa | reverse complement strand
TTGTTATATCATTACTGCCTTGTTGCTAAGACTTTGTTGTGTTCTATCCAAGCAAACTGAGAGAGAAGAAAGATGCTAGGCCTATCTTCCCATTTACGTTATATTATTTTATCTTCCTATCAATGTTTGAACTTTCAGTCTAGATACTCTTCTTACACCATTAACAGTCTATATTCCTACTATACCCAGACCATCAGTCTATCTCCACACTCTCCCTCTTAACATTCTGTGCCCCGAGACATTTCCCATCATTTGCATCAGATAACAATAAAGTCTTCGCTGTCTTTTTAATTCTCAGCACACACGCACCCCCCCCTCCACCCCCACACACACAGGCACACACACACACACACACACACACAAACACACACACACACACACACACACACGCACACACACACACACACACACAGAGAAGGCCCAGACTATGGACTTCTGAGTACTCTTTTCTCAATCTGTGATCTTAATGACTCTGGAGAATGGACATCTCTGAAGCCGTTCACTATTTCCTTCTTCTTTTCCGCAGAACTCTTGACCTAAGTCCTTCAGAATGCTGGCTGGTCCGTCAAAGGCCCCCATCTCATGCCATTTCCTTCTCATTGCGGCCTGCTTGTCCGTTTTGCCATTTTCTTCCTTGTGGTAAATGTCAAAATGTCTTTGATCTGAGAGATTTTTTCAGATCTGACCCTCCAGAAATCTGTGTAGGTTATTTCAGGCGTGTCCCCATTGTTAGCTTTGTGTGTGGTAATAAGTATACATTTTTTTTCTTGTCAAAGTTTGTGTGGTCGCAAAATAGGTATATATTTTTCCTATCTAACGACGTGGGAATATAATATGAGACATGTTCTCTCTGTGTAAATGTATGGATGTACATTTTTCCTGTCTAACGTTGTGTGAATGTATATGTGTGCATTTCCCCTGTCTTTGTGGAAATGTATAAGTGTGCATTTTCTCTAACGTTGTGTGAATGTATAGGTGTACATTTCCCGTGTCTTTGTGTGATTGTTATGCATTCCCCTTTCTAAGTTCATGTGAATGCATTGACGTGCATTTTCTTAACTTTGTGCCAATACACCAGTGTAAATCTTCCTTGTTTAATTTTACCTTAATGCATAAGTGTACACTTTCCTTGTCTAACTTCGTGTTAATGTGTGGGTGTACATTTGTCTTGTCAAACATTGTGTTAATGTATAGGTGTACATTTTCCATGTCAAACTTTATGTGAATTTGTAGGTTTTTATTTCCCCTAACTTTGTGTGACTATACACATGTAATTTTTTGTGTAAGTCTCACAAATGTATACGTTCTCTGTCCGTCAGCTTATACTTCTTCTTGTGCATCAGTCTTCACATGTTTTTTTCTGTATCCCATCAGAGTGGACTCCCTTCCTGGCCTTCACTGTGCACACTCTCTGTGTTTAAGGTCTGGACACTGAGAGATGTGGCAGTAGTTGGATAAGACACCAACATTGTAATTGACTTTTTATTTTTCAGCAAACTCTGGATCCAGACTACGAAATTCTAAGTTTTCTCTTTCTAGTATATGTTCACGATGAATTTATTTATTTATTCTTTTATATCGAGGATAATGGAATAAACACTCGTGTGCTTTTTTACATCCAGTCCCCGTGTGTATGCGGTTTTGTAAATTTTGTCATCCATTTCCACCGGCACACAATGGTCTACACTTCCGAAAAGCGGAACAGGATTTAACGTGTGCGCAAGATGTTCTGCATGCGTTCGAGCACGGGCCTCGGTTTATAGTCTCATCCGAAGGTCTGAAAGATGAATTTAAAGAAGAAAGGTCCCCACAGCTCTTAGTTGTTCTTGACTTCTATCTGCATAGCTGCCGAAATCAACCATGCGATATACTGGTTTATCAAAGATCCCATCTCTTGCAAATTTTTTCTTTCTTGTCCTTGCCCGCTCACTTGTCATTTCAGGTTGCTACTTTTGTCCTGTCTGGCCAGTCTCTAAACGTTTCCAATCAGGAGGTTTTATCATTGGAGACGAGGTGATTACTTGTGAATCGTTTGGTTTTGGACTTTTCTGTCGTCTCGTTGAATAACACTGAATTGCTGTCTGTGATCTGTACAAACACTGTGTGATCTTCAAACACTGTGTATAAGATCTGGTCAGTATTTGGTGTGACAAGAAGGGTTGATGATTTGCTATGGGTTGTTTCTGGTCATTGAAGGGAAGGGGAAGACAGTCATAACACAGTCCTGTTTTCAGGCACTACCTTAGGTGGTTGAACTTTTGGGGCACACAACAGAAAACAGGATGTGGGTCAGAGGCAAAAGCTGGCACTGTTTAGGTAGGTGAGGGAAAACCAGTTTGTGGCTGCATGCGTCAACACAGTCTTCTTGTCCTCGAGTCAGTGCTGACCCAGTCGTCTTGTCCATCATCAGTGTGTACACACCCACACCCCAGTCCATACACAATCAGCTCTGTCTATCGGCTCGCACACTCTTAGTTTTTATCAGTTTAGGCAACATCCC
>CM054142.1:70436958-70446958 GCA_028751875.1 Rapana venosa | reverse complement strand
CAATCTTTCAATCACAACATTTTTAGGCATTTTTGTAATGAAACGAAATGTAATGTAATGAAAATAACTGACTCATTTCCCCAAAAGATATGTCTACTAAAGAAGTGTTCAACCGATCACTGACACACTAAACAGACAGAGAACAGGCAGTACAGACAGACACTCATTCCCTGCAGACGCCTCTTGGGTTGTGGGCAATGTACATCCACCCCTCCCCAATACACTAACGCTACACACTACCTACACAGGGGGACGGGATAGCTCAGCGGTCGGAGCACTCGCTTTCCCCCAGCCAGTGTTAAGCAGCGTCGAGCGTGGTTACCACTTGGATGGGTGACCGTTTGTGCGCTTTGGCTTCAGTACAGTTCCCCCAGTTCACCCAGCTGTAAATGGGTACCTGCCCTCTTTAGGGTCAGGGAAGGTAAAGCAGCGAGGGAGAGGAGATGGGTGCCGCCCTCAATATGCTGGCCCCTGGAGAAGCTGAGGTCTCTGACGCCTCGCTCCCCTACGACCACATAGGTTGTGGGACACCTTTACCTTTTTGACACACTACATTCACTCTGTCACTACAATATCAATCGTCTGCCACTCTTCCTTCAATCACCCTCCTCCTTCACTGCTGCTGCTGCTGCTGCTACTACTACTGCTACTACTACTATTACTACTACTACTACTACTACTACTACTACTACTACTACTACTACTACTATTACTGCTACTGCTGCTGCTGCTACTACTGCTACTGCTGCTGCTACTACTACTAGTACTACTCCTCCTGCTACTACTGCTACTGCTACTACTACTATTACTACTACTCCTACTACGGCTGCTGCTGCTGCTGCTGCTGCCTCTGCTGCTGCTGCTACTATTGCTACTGCTACTGCTACTACTACAAATACTACTACTACTACTTACTACTACTACTACTACTTCTTCTACTACTACTACTACTACTCTTACTACTACTGCTGCTACTACTACTACCACTACTCCTGCTACTACTACTACAACAACAACAACAACAACTACTACTACTACTACGACTACAACAACAACAACAACAACAACTACTACTACTACTACTACTACTACTACTGTGCTGCTGCTGCTGCTGCTGCGCTGCTGCTGCTGCTGCTCCTCCTCCTCCTCCTCCTCCTCTCTACTACTACTACTACTACTACTACTACTACTACTACTACTACTACTACTACTACTACTACTACTACTACTACTACTACTACTGCTACTACTACTTCTACTACTACTACTACTACTACTACTACTGCTGCTGCTGCTGCTGCTGCCACTGCTACTACTACTAAACCACACAGTAACACACACACATATTGAAAATATGACTATGTCACCAAAAGTTCTGGAACTTCAGGGAGGAGTGTTCATCCGATCACGGACACCACACTAAACTGACAGAGAACAGACATGCAGACACTACGTGCAGACATCCCTTGGGTTGGGGGGTCAATGTACCCCCTCCCCTTCCACCCCCAACCCCCACCCTACTCCCACCCCCTCCACACCAACACTTATTACTACACTCACTCCATCACTTCCATATCAGTCCTGTACCAGCCCTCTTCCATTAATCCTCACCTACCATACACCCACTCACTTATTCTAAAGCTTTCACCACTTAGTGTTTGGTCCAAGGGTTTTCTCTCTGTCCTGTCCAAAAAAAGAAGTCTGTCTTCAGCTTCCAGGTTTTTTTTTTGCCCAGCCAGACCAAAAGCTGTCTTCAGTTGTTATTGAGGTAAGCAAAGTTTGGTTTAAATAGGTTTTTAAAATTCAGAAATGAGTATAAGCATTGAAAACAAACAGCAGTTTGGAATCATAGCAACAACAAGCTTGTAGCTTATGGTGTGCTCGATTAAACAATGAAGATTAACATGAACATAACGGCTGCTGAGCTGCAAAATGTAAACCAACAACAACAAACATTTTCATCAATTACAATCTTTGCTAAAGTAAGACAAAAGGAAAACAACACAAAGAAACATATCAAGGTGTAGAGTAAGCACACATAAAAACAAACAAAAAATAGTTGAAATAGGAAAACCAGAGAGAGAAGAGAGGAGAGAGAGAGAGAGAGAGAGAGAGAGAGAGAGAGAGAGAGAGAGAGAGAGAGAGAGAGAGAGAGAGAGAGAGAGAGAGAGAGAGAGTAACGTAGGAAAATAACATCCACAAAGCCAAGAATACTCTTAGTTAATATAATACATAATATAATAATTATATGGGTGGATCGGTGGTCTAGAGATAACGCGCCTGTCTAGAATGCGAAAAGTCCGGGTCGGAAGTGTGCGGTGGTTCGTATCCCGTCTGGGCCCGAAACTTTTCCCCCATCCATTAGACCATGAGTAGTGGTCTGGGCGCTAGTCTTTCGGATGAGACGATAAACCGAGGTCCCGTGTGTTTACAAAATTATGCAGCGCACGTAAAAGAACCCACGGCAACAAGAGAGTTGTCCCTGGCAAAATTCTTAGAAAAACGCCACTCTGTTAGGGAAACAAATACAGTTGCAGACACTCAAAAAGAAGGGTGGCGCTGCTCTTGTGGCGACGTGCTCTCCCCGGGGAGAGCAGCCCGAATTTCACGTAGAGAAATCTCGTGACTTAAAGTGGTATAAATGAAATAAATAAAATGAAATGAAAATACCAAGGGTATAATTTACATAAGCAGGACAATTATTAAATAAATCGTGTACTATGTCAGTAACTATTGCAAAACATTTCTATACATTATTACAAAATGTTTCTTGCTTTCTTTTCAACAATCACACATACATCAATGGAGAGCAAAAAGAGTTAATTAAGTCCTTCAAGGTTTCAAGGTCTAGTTGTATGTTTCAAGATGTTCTGATTATAGAGTTTGTCTTCAACCATGACACGCTAAGAGTGTCACTACCTGGACTCTCCTTCAAAGTTAAGGAGAAACGTCTTTTGAAGTCGGAGTGTAGCTGCCTATATGTAATGCACGGTACTTGAACAGCTATACACACACACGCAAAGTCCTCATCCACGTGTTACTTATGGTCCTACAGTGATTCCCAGGAGTGAGATGGAGTGTTTCTTCTGGGTGCCTCAGGATGCTTAAAGGCTAGGAAACATACAACAACAACAACAACAACAACAACAACAACAACAACAGCAACAGCAACAGCAGCAACAGCAACAGCAGCAACAGCAGCAGCAGCAGCAGCAGCAGCAGCAGCAGGATATTTTGAAACTCTTTCTGTTGTGAATGGTGTGATAAAGTGTAGGACGTTCTTTGTGAATGTACAACGACAACAACCATAGCAACCACAACAACAACATCACCAATATCAGCAGCAACGTCTTTTTAAAAGTCTTTTTCTTGCGCTCTGGTAAGATAAAGTATTACATTGGCAGCCGTCTGTCTCGGAAGACTGTGGAGTTGCGCTCTAGGTGTTCATTTTGGTACAGCGTCGGGTGTGGCAGTTCAGTCCGACACGGCAAGGACAGACAGTGCCTATGGCAGAGGAAGGCACAGATAAAGTCTGACAATGCTGGTCTCTCTGCCTGCCTGGGCTGCAGCCTTTCTTCTCCTTCTCTTTGCCTCGTGCTGCTGAGCAAGTGTCTCTTCGATCTTCGAGAGACCTTTCTGCACAGTCTGTCTCCAGGCTGACCGTTCAAGGGCTGTTGCTTCCCAGTTGTTCTGGTCGATGTTCAGGGCTTTTAAGTCCCTCTTGCACACGTCTTTGAATCGCAGCTATGTTCTGCCTGTGGGACGTTTTCCCTGCACAAGTTCTCCATAGAGGAGGCCTTTAGGGATCCATCCATCGTCCATGCGTACGACATGGCTGAACCAGCGCACACGTCTCCGTTTCAGCAGCGTGTACATGCTGGTGCATCCAGCTCTTTCCAGGACAGTGTTGTTTGGGACCTTGTCCTGCCAGGTGATAAGGTATAGGACGGTTTTTTTTTTAATGAATGAACAATAACAACAACAATAGCAATAACAACAGCAACATCTTTTAAAAACCCTGTTGCGTTCTGGTGTGTGTGTGTGTGTGTGTGTGTGTGTGTGTGTGTGTGTGTGTGTTTGTGTGTGTGTGTGTGTGTGTGTGTGTGTGTGCGTGAGTGCGTGGGTGCGTGCCTGCGTGTGCGTGGATGTGTATGTGTGTATGTGTGTGTGTGTGTCTTTGCTCGCTTTTTTTTGATTGCTTGTTTGTTTGTTTGTGTTTTGGGTTTGTTCGTTTATTTATTTTAGGTTTGTTTTGGTTGGGTTGTTTGTCTGCTTGCCGTTTTTTTAAAATATAAAATCGCACTGCATAACATCCTTTATAACACTCACAAACTTAAAACATCGAATTTCTCTTTCCTTTATGTAGGGGGTGGGGGAGGGGTGGAGAGGTAGGATGGTAGCGCTCTCCTTTACCACATCCTTTTGTTATCTCTCTG
The DNA here is from genome assembly GCA_028751875.1 of Rapana venosa. Lineage (NCBI taxonomy): Eukaryota > Metazoa > Mollusca > Gastropoda > Neogastropoda > Muricidae > Rapana > Rapana venosa. The sequence goes on along the minus strand of CM054142.1, from coordinate 70,442,522 downwards.
GTCATTCTCTGTGAGAGGCTGTTTGCCCCCTCCCCCCTCAACCCCCCCCCCCCACCCCCCACCCCCACCCCTGGCGACTGGGGAGAGAAGAGGCACTGGCTGCAGCTGACTGACAGCCAGCCAGTCGTTAGCGGGGAGGGGGGGGGGGGGGGGGGGGGGGGGGGCAGGCTTACTGCCACTTCAATGGGGCGATTCTCTGGGCTGTGTTTTTACTGGGCCACACTGAAGGAGGGGTTGGGGGGGGGGGGGGGGAGGGGAGGCGGAGGGGAGGGGATGGGTTGGCCTGCCTTGCCTATGGAGCAGTCAGTCTGGGCTTTGGCTAGACTCCACGACTTAGCAATCGTGATTGATGTTTACAGCCTGGTCTGGTCTGGTCTGATTGAACAGTTCATGGAGGCCGCATCATCTGTGCATGATAGCATCTTTGGGAAAAGTCTGGTCTGTGTATGTGTGTCTGTCTGTTTGTCTGTCTGTCTCTGTCTTTCTCTCTCTCAGCTGATCTAGCCCTTCCTTCACCTATCCCGTAGTCCCATGGACTATGGAGGCACCAATGAAGATGTTGCAACCAGCTTCCTCCACTCCCCGCGGTCCTCTGCTTTCCGTATCAGTTCGTTCCACTCAAGGCCAGTAGTCCACTCTCTGATGTTGTTGTCTTCCCATCGTTTTCTCTGTCTACCTCTTCTTCGTCTCCCTCCTTGTACTGTTCCCTGTAGGACAGTCTTGGCCAGGTCTAGCTCAGGTCAGGATTAACAAATTATACATTTACACACACACACACACACACACACACACACACACACACACACACACACACACACACACACACACACACACACCACACACACACACACTAAGGCAAGGTGATGAAGATGGAGGAGACTCACTGAAGGTAGGGACAGATCTGAGATGCAATGATGGAGAAAGATCCTAGGTAGGACATACGTGTAATTCGTGAAGGCTTTACATGTAATTTACCTTAACAGAAGGGAGTCTCCTCATTCTCAATCCAAAAAAATAAAAGAACCATTACCCAGAGAGAAGTCACTCTTAGATTACTAACGCCATTAGCTCACGGAAACTGTTGTCGATACCGCTGACAGTAATGTCCCTTTCCCCCCTGTGCCACGTGACAGACTGTATCGCCCTCTACTGCGCAGGGGAGAGAATTAAGGTCAGGACTGTTAGGCATTGTCTGGGCCACTTGTGACTGATGGATTCAGTGAGAAGAAAACAAAGCAGTCAGAACACTTGAGGAGAAACAGGAAGACGTCTGAGAAAGCATCTGTGGAAGGAAGATTGGGGTTTTGTGTTAATAGAGAATAGTAACGAAGGACTGACAATCAAGAGGAGCAAAGTGACAACGTGTTTTATTCAATGTTGGACACATCTTTTTGTGTGGATAGGATACAATATGCTTACAATTGTTTTTAAATATGTATATGATAGTTACAAAAAATGAAGACCTAATGACATCTAAACGCATTATTTGTAAAATATGAAAAGTAGAAAACTCATCATTTATATGATACAAAAAGAAGAAAACTTATTTTTTGTATGATACAATCAGTAGAAAACTCAGCATTTGTCTGATACAAATAGTAGAAAACTCATCTTTTGTATAATAACCAAAAAAAATAGCCGACAAAAAGACCATCACACGTTTATAAGCTGACATTCAAGTATAAAAGTTAAACACCATTTGCAGGCTGCATATAAACACAACCAACAATATATTAGGCCTTATGCAAATAAGGAAAAAAGAAAAAATGACCTTTATGCACACATAAGGTACTTTTCCAAACAGCGTTGTTCTATGCCTCTGTGTTGTTATAATAATAATAATAATAATAATATATGGAATTTATATAACGCTTATGTGTTTGTGTATCTGTTTCTTAGTGTTGTGTTTTTGCTGTAAATTTTTTGTTCTTGGTTTTATTTTTGCTTTTATTGCACATTCAAGTCTAAGCTATCTGTTGGTTTATGGCCATTACCCACATATATATTCATGCAGGTGCAAGGACACACACACACACACACACGTGAACAGAAGATTGTTTCTTTTGCCCCTTTTGGGGAACAGAAGAAGGGTGGATATTGGATAATTACAGAAAGAAGCAAAACTATGACAAAGAAGAATTTATTGTAGTTCGTTACTTAAATAATTACACAACTTTAGACAACACACCTACGCACGTTATTCCATTATCCTCGAAATAAAAGGATAAAATAAAAATAAATAAAACGCACAGACACACACCTCAGTTACTTACTCAAACAATCTCTTTTCTTTCTGACAGCAAGAAAGTGATGCAAACGATACATTTCAAACGTTTGACTTTTAATCCACCAAACACCAAAGACTCTCTTGACTCTCAATCTAAAAAAATAAAAAGTATCTTTTTTTCTAGCGAGAAATTGCTCACAGCTCACCATCACCAGTAACTCACAGAAGTCAGTGCCACAGACAGTAATGTCCCTTTTCCAATCTGCCACGTGACAGACTGGAATGCCCCCTACTGTGCAGGGGAGAGAATTAACGTCAAGACTGAGGGGACTGTCTGGACCGCTTTCCACTGCTGGAGTTAATCAGGAGAAAACCCAGTCAGCACACTTGAAGAGAAACAGGAGGACATCTGAGGTTCCATCTCTAGCCATTGAGACAGCGAGGATGGGATGGAAGGAGTGTTCAGTCTGAGGAACAAACAAACAAGAAAACGAACGACAAACAAACAAACAAATGAACAAAATACCTATTTTGCATATTGCAGGCCACAGCCCTTTCTGAAGGAAGGACAATAGTAGGATATCCATTGCTGAATATGTAGAATATAACTGACTGATGGAACATGAATAGTTATCTTTATGATTAAAAAAATGAAGACAACAAGTTCATAACGCCTGTATCAGCTAACATACATGTCGATACAGTTAGCCATCTCTTTAAAGTAGCACATAAAAACAACACAATGTTCCTGCATGTGCATAGTCAGCAAACAAGACGAGCTGAAATTATGTATTAATTTTGTAAGGTAAATGGCAAACAATGTTTGTCTAAGTAGTTCTGCCTTTCCTAGTATCTGGCATCCAGTATTCTGTCTATAGCAGAAAGATTCGAGTTTGGACTGACAGAGCGTAGATAGAGTCCTTATGCCCACTTGGCCGAGAGAGTGGGGATGTGCTGTGGGCAAGGCATCTCCACTATAATCAAATTTCTGCACAGTTTCCAAAACAGCAGCTGCCTCCTCTGCTGTTTTGGAGGTCATCGTCGGACACGACGGACAAACATACATACATAGAGGACTACACGACTAGACTACTACACATAATTATATCATGTCCATTAAAGACCAAGCTGTTTTGAAAAGTGTACGCTAGTATTAGGATAGTCAGACATTTGCATAATCACTTGATAAAATTAATACAGAATGCCAACAAGTCATGCTGACATAATATTTTACGCCAGAGGATAACGTTACGTTGTACACTATTTAAAGGCTTTACCAAAAAAAACACCCCCCACACACAAAAAGTTACACATTTTTAATAGGCAAATGAGTAACCAAGAGAAGATTTTGAATAAAGGAAATGATATAATAGCAAACTATGTTTTAGTTTGGTTTTGTCGGATCTGTTGTTGAGTAAAAACAGTAACATAATCATCTATTGCTGTTTGTGGTAGAATTTGTTCTTTTGGATTGGTTGCAAGTGTGTGTGTGTATGTGTGTGTGTAAGTGTGTGTGTGTGTGTGTGTGTGTGTGTGTGAGAGAGAGAGAGAGAGAGAGAGAGAGAGAGAGAGAGGAGAGAGAGAGAGAGAGAGAGAGAGAGATGAGGGTGTATGCTGGTGGAGGGGGAACGTTTCTTTCATTTCCTATGCTGGGTTTGATATTTATTACGTTCATTCAATGACGCGAAATCTTTCAGAAAAAAAAGTATATTTCAAAGTTACAGTGACGAAACTGCTGGGAGTTAATATTCTTTAAGTTGTAATGATATTGCCGCGAGGATGGGACAAGAAAAAGGAGAGGAAGAAAATCAGTTTCCCACACCCATATTATTTTGTTGTTAATAAATTTGAGACGTCATTGTGTTCATCAAGATACAGCGCTATATAAATTTCATTTATTATTATTATTATTATTATTATCGACGACAGCAAAACCGCACAGGACATTGGTCAGTCTCCTTGCCTATGAACTGTTTAGCTAAACATTTTTGATCCATTTTTGATCATCATCTCTCTTCGCAAACTCTCTGGCAGCCTTTTAAAAATTCTGAGGATGATTAACACATATCTCATTACGACAGCGTGAAGAGGGCACAGTCTTCTTATTTTTGTCTGTTGCAAGAGCGAAAATGTGTTGTACTGCCGTTAGGCGCCTGACAAGTCAGGCCCAGCACATCTGACTTCAGCACGGTAGAGAATTGTTATCTGTTAAGTCTTTCTGGGGGAAAAAAGGAAGGAGAATGGACCAAGAAGGCAGAAAATAAACGAGAAAGGGGAGACAAGAAGAAAAGGAACAAGGCATAAACAAAGAGAGGGATAGAAAAGAGGAAATTCCTAGCACATGATTTCCAGGAGGCGGGGATGCTGTTTATTCTGACAGGCCCCTGGCATCGACATGGGGAAAGAGGCCATTGAAGAGAGAAAACCTTAATGTGAAGGCGTTTTCCTTCCATCCTCCTCATCACCATCTATCTCCATCTCTGCCTGGCAAGAAAACATATAAAAAAGATGCCCAGTTAAAATCAGATTTCAAACGTTAAGCTCACAATCAGTCTCACAGTAAGGCTTCTCTAAACTCTCAACCCCTAAAGACAAATATAAATCACAATGATTACCCTGACGCAAAATCCCTCCTACAGTTACCAATACCGGTAACCCTGGAAAATTAAAGCTTGGTGGCCCCCACCCCCACTGACAGTAATGTCCCTTTTCTGTGTGTCACGTGAGAGACTGGTAAACCCCTTGCAGCGCAAAGGGAGGGAATGGAGGGAATTACTGTTGGGACTGACTGAGCCGCTTGTGACTCGGGGATCCACCAGCCAGAGTTGTGGCAGCGAATCCTGTTTGTACACTTGACGACAAACGGGGACACGGCTGAAGTTCCAGCTGTCACAGAAAGGCTGGATTTGGACTGAGCTGAGAGAGTGGGAGACAGAGAAGGACGACAGAGGAGAAGGCTTGACAAGTGATAGGCGTTTAGAAGGGTGGGGGTGGGGGGTGGGGGGGGGTAGCTAGTAGGCGAGGGTTTGTTCCAGTCTTGTGCTGTTCGTTTGTTAGTACAGTGTTGCAATGGTTTTGTTGTTATGTTTGTTTGTTTTTTTCTGGAGGAAAGGGGTAGTGAGGGTGGGAAAGAGACTATTTTTTATATAATTGCAAACGCAAACGCAATTTTATTTCACGAGGGTAATAGATTAAGTTACAAAGACTTTTTTTTTTATTACATCCAGCCCTCAACATGAAAAGAAACTACTGCAAGAAAAAAACCGAAAGCATGTAATACAAGTGAATAGATCTGACGTGGTTTATTTTTGTACTTACAGGGAGTCATTATGTTAGC
>CM054142.1:70406958-70429458 GCA_028751875.1 Rapana venosa | reverse complement strand
GCCTCTCTGAAGTGAACTGTGTATGGACACTGGTTTTCTTCTTCCTTTCTTCGCCTTTTGTTCTCTTTCATCTTGCGACCCACTTAAGTCAAAACAGCACACACATACACACACACAACAAACACGCACACACACACACACACACGCGCACACGCACGCACACACACACACAAACCACACGCACGCACACACACACACACACACACACTCTTTCACACACACAGACACCCACACGCACGCACGCACGCACGCACATACGCACGCACGCACACACACATATACACACACACTCTCTCTCTCTCACACACATACACACGCACGCACGCACGCACAAACACCACACACACATAAACACACACACACTACACCACATACGCACACAATCATACAAACAGATCCAGACACATACACAGACAGATAGACAGACAGACAATAAAACATACACACGGATAGACAGACAGATAACACAGACAGGCAGACAGAGAGTAGAACGCCAGAATAAAAACGGTGCTAAATCCTTACCCCCAAAATCCCAAAACATATATATATATATATATATATATATATATATATATATATATATATATATATATATATACATATATATATAGATAGCTAGATGGATATATATATATATATATATAAATATAGATAGCTAGATAGATATTATATATATTGAGCGCTTTGATTTGTTGCTTTACAAGATTCAGCGCTATATAAATTCCATACATTATTATTATTATTATTATTATTATTATATAGATAGATAGATAGATAGATGGATGGATAAATGTATATATAGATATATAGATATATATATATATCTAGCTAGCTAGCTAGATATAGATAGATATATATATATAAACCGGTCTAAAAAGACAAGGTCTTTAGAAGCCCGACAAAATCAATGAGATATGTTGCTATTCTCAACCCTGACATACCCCCACCCCCTCACCCCCCACCCGTAAATCACCAACACGGGTATCGATTATGGCTTGAGCTGCCATGAGACCATAATTATTATTATCATTATATGGGGGTCTTAGTTTTCCCTGGAGAAGGCGCGTGTCAATGCGTGCAGCAGCGTCCATACAGGCTACTCCACACATGTGGTAAGGAGGAAGGGAAGAAAGAAGCGAGGTGGGTGATCGGGTGGGCAACTCACTCAGTCTGGCTCCGCGACTGAGCTAATACTGTCGTTAGTAGGGGGCTTAGTAGGTGGCGTCCTGCGGTATGTTAGCTCAGAACAGGCACCACTGAACACCACCACAGTGACCCAGCAGCAGTGCAGGGCCCCTCTGGCTGGTGGCCCCACGGCGGCCTGATAGTGATGGGCTCCCTGTGGACCTCCGACTCTGAGGATGAGACATAACAAATCTGGGTATAGCTGTGGCGGGGAGATTGGAAGGAGCGGCGTGGGAACAGCAGGACGGGGGACGTCACAGAAGATGAGGCAGCTTAAAAAAAAGAAAAGAAGTGAGGTGGTGGGGGTGGGATAAAGGCGAGATGTCTTGATCTTCAGCTAGTACATGTAATTCGACCCAGGCATAACCAGTCCTAGCGCACTGGTGGGCGGTCACGTGTCTGGGTTTTTTTTTTAGTGGTGCATATGTACTTGGAGGGGACGGGATAGCTCAGTGGTCAGAGCACTCGCTTTTTCCCAGCCAATGTTAAGCAGCGTCGAATGTGGTTACCAATTGGATGGGTGACCGTTTGCGTGCCTTGGCTTCAGTACAGTCTCCCAGTTCAGCCTGCTGTAAATGGGTACCTGCCCTCTTTAGGGTCAGGGAAGGTAAAGCATCGAGGGAGAGGAGATGGGTGCCGCCCTCAATATGCTGGCACCTAGATAAAGCTGAGGTGTCTGGTTTCTCGCTCCCTACGACCACATAGGTTATGGGACACCTTGACCTTTTTAACTTTTAGATGTACTTGAATTATCTATGGTGCATGACTGTGCACTTGAAAGTTTGCATGCCTGAAGACTTGAAGGTGTGTACCGATGTTTGTGAAATGTGTATCCGTGTGTTTGTATGTCTGTCTCTGTCTGTTTTTTCTCTTTTTCACTCTCTCTCTCTCCCTTAATCTCTTTCTCTCACTCCGTCCGTACCTGCAACTCACACACACACACACACACACACACACACACACACACACACACACACCACACACACACACACACACACACACACACACACACACACACACACACACACACACACACACACACACCATTCACACTGACACATACAGATACAGACACACAGACACACACAGACACACACACTCACACACACTGCGTGTACTTCTCCCTCTCTCTTTCTCTCTCTCTGTGCCTGTCTGTTTGTCTGTCTGTCTCTGCCTTTCTATTCCTGTCTCTTTCTTTGTATCTTATTATTCTTCTTTTTCTTCTTCCTCTTCTTCTTCAAATTGTTCTTCGAATTCTTCTTCCAATTTTTCAAAGTCTTCCAATGCGTCGTCTTTACAAATCTCCTTCTTCAAATTCTTTTTTTTCCTTCAAATTCTTCTTCTTCAAAGGGTTCTTCTTCTTCCAAATTCTTTTTCTTCAAATTCTGCTTCGTCTTCAAAGGATTCTTTTTTTTACATTCTCTGTTAAGTTCATCTGTTTCAGCTAATTTTTCTGCTTTTTCTTTCTTCTTCTGGACATCTAAGAAAGACTTTCACCAAAGACTAGCACTGTGTTCAAAGACCTCACCTGATCTGGGTGGCTATTAATGTCAGTTGAAACGAAACCTACACTGAAATGTCGAACGAAGGTGGAAAGTGGTAGAGGGTGAGAGAAATAAGGAGGCATGCATGGAGAACGAAGGATGTGTGACAGACAGACAGACAGAGAGAGAGAGAGAAAGAGAGAGAGAGAGAGAGAGAGAGAGAGAGAGAGAGAGAGAGAGAGAGAGAGAGAGAAAGACAGACAGACAGACAGGCAGACAGACAGACAGACAGACCGATAGACAGATGAGCAGAAGTCCGCCATCATTAGTTTCTTACAATCTAATCTACTAACAGACAGACAGGCAAGCAGGCAGACAGATAGACATAATTATAGACATACAGACAGGCATGCAGACAGGCAGACATATGGACATGCAGACAGGCAAACAGACAGATGGACAGAAAGAGAGGGGAGGAGGGGGACACAGACAAAAGGTTCCCTGTGAGTAGGTTTTCGTTTTCTTTTTAATGAGTTTTCTCAAGAAGTAGTTCTATCAGCAGATATACAGAGAGACAGACGGACAGATAAACATACAGGCAGACTGGCAGGCAGACAGATAGACTGACAGAAAGAAATAATAATTTTTAAAAAAAGGTTCTCAGTCAGCATGTTTTTTCTTCAACATTTTCTTCAAGAATTAGCTCTATCAGCAGACAGACAGACAGACAGACAGACTGGCTGGCAGACCCACAGATATACATACAGACAGATAGACAGGCTGGCAGACCCACAGATATACATACAGGCATACAGACAGACTGGCAGGCAGACAGACAGACAGATGGGCAGGAAGAGGAACAAAGCAGACCAAAGGTACTCTGTCTAGGGATTTTTTTCCTTCCCAGTTTTGTTCAAGAATTAGTTCTATCAGGAGACAGTCAGTCAGATACACAGACAGACAGACAGACAGACAGACAGACAGATGTAGAGATATAGTTTGAAAAAAACAACAGACAAAAGGTTCGCTGTCAGTGTGCTTTTTCCTTCGACATTTTCTTCAAGAATTAGCTCTATCAGCATACAGGCAGACAGACACACACATAGACAGACAGACAGAGGGACTGACAGGCAGACAGACACACACATAGACAGACAGACAGAGTGACTGACAGGCAGACAGACACACACATAGACAGACAGACAGAGGGACTGACAGGCAGACAGACACACACATAGACAGACAGACAGAGGGAATGACAGGCAGACAGACACATAGATATACAGACAGACTGACAGGCAGACAGACACACATAGACATACAGACAGAGGGACTGACAGGCAGACACATAGACAGACAGAGGGACTGACAGGCAGACAGACAGACACATAGACATACAGACAGACGGACTGACAGGCAGACAGACAGACACATCGACATACAGACAAACGGACTGACAGGCAGACAGACAGACAGACAGACCCACTGAAAAAAAACGGACAAAAGGTCTGCTGTCAGTGAAATTTTGTTGTTATTTCACTTGACACTTTGTTCAAGAGTCAGTTCTGTCAACAGACAGACAGACAGACAGACAGACAGACAGACAGACAGACAGACTGCCAGACATTTATATGGACAGGGAGAGGAGTAATGATTTACACCGATATACAAAGCTGGAGATGTTGCTTTTTTAAGATGTGTGTGTGTGTGTTTGTGTGTATATGTGTTTGTGTGTGTTTGTGTGTGCTTGTGTGTGTGTGTGTGCTTGTGTGTGTGTGTGTTTGTGTGTGTGTTTGTGTGTGTGTGTGTGTGTGTGTGTTTGTGTGTGTATGTTTGTGTGTGTGTGTGTGAGTGTGTGTGTGTTTCAAAGTCAAAGTCAAACTTTTATTTTCAGATGGTACATTGACGAAGCAGTGCGGTTGCTTTTTTCATCAAGCCATCTATCTAAAAAAAATAATGATGAAATATATGTATACATATAATAAAGAAAACCTAAACAATGACAGACCGTAGAAATCAAACAAAGAAAACAATGTTATGTACGTACATAGAATAAAATAAACGTAAACAACGTTAGTGTTTGTGTATGTGTGTGTGCGTGAGAGAGAGAGAGAGAGAGAGAGAGAGAGAGAGAGAGAGAGAGAGAGAGAGAGAGAGAGAGAGAGAGAGAGAGAATGAGAGAGAGAGAGAGAGAGAGAGAGAGAAAGAGAGAGAGAGAAAGAGAGAGAGAAAGAGAGAGAGATCGAGAGAGAGAGAGAGAGAGAGAGAGAGAGAGAGAGAGAGAGAGAGAGAGAGAGAGAGAGAGAGAGAAGAGAGGGAGAGAGGGAGAGAATGAGAGAGAGAGAGGGAGAGGAGAACACAGTCTGGAAAACAGGCCCAAAGTAAAGGATGAAGCGAGCGGACAAGCCTAGTTAGTTAGTTAGTTAGTTAGTTAGTTAGTTAGTTAGTTAGTTAGTTAGTTAGCTATGCCAAGTGAGCAGGACAGACAGACAGACAGAGAACACAGAGCCTACTTTGAAGTCATTGTGACTAGTCTGCCTTATCTCCTCCCAATTAGACCGGAAATTTCGAAATCTGTCTGTCTGTCTGTCTGTCTGTCTGTTAGTCTCAGTCTGTCTGTCTGTCTGTCGGTCTGTTCATCTCTGTTTGTCTGTCTCTCTGTCTGTGACTACCTATCTCCCCTGCACGCACGTACACTACACTACACTACACTACACTACACTGCACTACACTACACTACACTACACTACGCTACGCAAAAACACACTACACTACACTACACTACACTACGCTACGCAACGCAACGCAACACTACACTACACTTCATTACACTACACTGCACTACACTACACTACACTACACTACACTACACTACACTACACTACACTACACTACACTGCACTACACTACACTGCACTACACTGCACTACACTACCCTACGCTACACTGCAAACACTACACTACACTACACTACACTGCACTGCACTGCACCACATTGCACTACACCACACTATACTGCACTACACTGCACTACACTACACTACACTACACTGCACTGCACCACACTACACTACACTACACTACACTGCACTGCACTACACTACACCTGCATTACACTACACTACACTGCACTGCACTGCACTGCACTGCACTGCACTACACTACACTACACTGCACTGCACTGCACTGCACTACACTGCACTACACTAAACTACACTACACTGCACTACACTACACTACACTACACTACACTGCACTACACTACACTACACTACACTACACTGCACTACCCCTATACACTACACTACACTGCACTGCACTGCACTACACTGCACTACACTGCACTACACTACACTACACTACACTGCAACTGCACTGCACTAACAACTGCACTACACTGCACTAACACTACACTACACTACACTACACTGCACTACACTGCACTGCACTGCACTACACTACACTACACTGCACTACACTGCACTACACTACACTACACTACACTGCATTACACTACACTACACACTACAATGCACTACACTACACTACACTACAACTACACTGCACTACACTGCACTGGACTACACTGCACTACACTGCACTACACTACACTACACTACACTGCACTACACTACACTGCACTAACACTACACTGCACCCGCACTAACACTGCACTACACTACACTGCACTGCACACACTACACTACACTACACTACACCTACACTAACACTGCACTACACTGCACTACACTACACACACTACACTACACTAACACTAAACTACACTGCACTGCACTACACTACACTACACTACACTGCACTGACACTACACTACACTACACTACACTACACACTACACTAACACTACACGCACTCACTACACTAAACTACACTGCACTACACTACACTACAACTGCACTACATTGCACTACACTACACTAACACACTACACTGCACTACACTACACTACAAACCACACAACACTACACCACACCACACTACAACCACACCACACTACACTACACTACACCACACTACAAACCACACCACAACCACACACCACACTACACTCTCACCAACACACACCACACTACACTACACCACACCTAATCACATACACTACACTACACACACCACACCACACCACACCACACTACACCACACCACACCACACTACCCTACACACACACACACACACACACTAGCACCACACTACAACTACACTACACTACACTACACTACACTACACTACACTTACACCACACTACACTACACTACACTACACTACACCACACTACAGTCACACCACACTACACTACACTACACCACACTACACTACACCACACTACACTAACACTACACACCCACACTACACTACACCACACACTACTACCTACACTACACTACACTACACAACTACACTACCTACATACACCCACTACATACTACCACACTACACTAACACTACACCACACTACACTACACACACACTACACTATACACAACTACACTACACACACTACACTACACCACACTACACTACACTACACCAACACTACACTACACCACACTACACTACACCACACTAACACTACACTACACTACACTTAACACCACACTACACTACACTACTACACTCCCACTACATACACTACACTACACACATACACACTACACTACACCTACACTAACATCTACACCACACTACACTACACATACTACACTACACTAACCTACACTACACTACACCACACACACTACACTACACCACACTACACTAACACCACACTACACTACACTACACTACACAACACAACACTACACATACAACACACTACACTACACTACACTACACTACATTACACCACACTAACACTACACTACACTACACCACACTACACTACACTACACTTACACCACACTACAACTACACTACACCTCACCACACACACTACACTACACTACACTACAACACACTACACTACACTACACTACAGACACTACCACTATACAACACTACACTACACTACACAACACTCACTACCACACACTACCCTACACTACAGTACCTACAGACACTACAGTACACTAACACCACACTACACTACACTACACTACACTACACTACACTACACACCCAAATCAACAAGAGAGAAGCCTCCTCTTATTACAGAAGAGGAAAGCTCTTTTCATGCCCGGTCAAAATCGATGAAGGATGCCTCTAGCCCCGCTCTAGCTGCTAGCTATTTCTTGTCCCTCGCTAGATTCCACCATAAATCACAGAGGCAGATATCGATTCTCAATTGACAAGACAAGGGGAAAGACTCTGGCTGCAAGGAGAGAAGGGCAGACTAAAGCCTGCCTGTTAGCTAAATCACATCCCTGCTAAGTGACCTGGCGAGGCTTGTGAGAAGGTCTATAGAGTACATAGCGCAGTGTACTTTCAGTTCGTACCTACCCGTTCTCTTTCAGTCTATAAGTCTGTTAAGTCGAGAGGGCTCGAGTAAGGGTAGTGCGTGCATAGGATCTTGTTGCATACGTACATCCCATTTTTTTTACGTGTAAGAAGTAGGGTAGTTAGCTAGCCTTTGGTATGGATGACTTTAAGTCTGTCTGTCTGTCTGTGTGACTAACTGTGTGACTGTCTGTCTGTCAGTCTGTCTGTCTATCTGTCTGTCTGTCTGTCTGTCTGTGTGTCTGTGTCTCTCTATGTCTGTCTGTCTGTCTCTGTCTGTCTGTCTCTGTCTGTTTGTCCATCTCTCTGTCTGTCTGTCTCTGTCTGTCTGTCTGACTGTCTGTCTCTCTCCCTCTCTCTCTTTCTCTCTTTTTCAATTCATTTGAGAATTATATGTTTATTAACGCATATCTCTTTTCTCAAAAAATACACAATCTATGTATCTCTTCACATTAACGTTCAGGTCAGTTTGGGATTACGTATTGCTAAATATACACTTATCTTTTTTAAAATCATGTTGTCGTTGTTGTAGTAGGGTTTTTTCCCTTGTTTTGTTGATAGTACCAAATCAGGGCAAGGGCCAGATGAAAAAAGTATGCCTATGCTTATTCTGTTAAGTAAAGGTAAAAGTAAAGGAGTCCCATAACCTATAAGGTCGTAGGGGAGCGAGGCGTCAGAGACCTCACTTCTCAAGGGCCAGCATATTGAGGGCGGCGCCCATCTCCTCTCCCTCGCTGCTTTACCTTCCCTGACCCTAAAGAGGGCAGGTACCCATTGACAGCTGGGTGAACTGTACTGAAGCCAAGGCGCGCAAACGGTCACCCATCCAACTGGTAACCACGCTCGACGCTGCTTAACTTGGCTGGGGGAAAGCGAGTGCTCCGACCACTGAGCTATCCCGTCCCCTCTACATATGCTACCCTTGAAAAATAAAGATTCATTCATAAAGATTCATTCACTCATTCATTCATTCTCATTCTCATTCTCTCTCTCCCTCTCCCCCTCTCTCCCTCTCCACCCTCTCTCCCTCTCTCCCTCTCTCTCTCGCTCTCCCCCACCTCTCTCTCTTCCCCCCCTCTCTTTCTTTCTCGCTCTCTCTCTCTCTCTCTCTCCCTCTCTCCCAACAGCCCCCCCCCCCCCTCTGCTCGCTCTCTCTCTCGCTCTCTCTCTGTTTAGGTAATAGGAATCTTTTTCAACCATCCTCAACGACCCAAAAATCGCCTGGGCAGCCAGTTAGTCTCACAGAATGTGGACAGAAAGTATTTTGGTCTCTGTAAAAGTGAGGCCATGTCTGGACAGTCACTTAAAGACTATGAGAAGGGACATAATTCATCAAAGAGCAGCAGTTACGTCCCTTATCGAATTTTTTTTTTTTTGGAAGGGGGGTGGGAATGGAGGGGTTAGTATAAAAAAGAACTTCGTCTCTTCACAAGGCAAAAAACAAAAAAATTATCCGTGTGTGGGGGGGGGGGGGGGGGGGGGGGGGGGCTGGGAGGGAAGGGGGGTCTGTGTGTGCGCGTGTGTGTGTGCGTTATGTGTTTGTGCGTTTGTGTGTGTGTGGTGTTTGTGTGTGTGTATGTGTGAATGTGTGCGTTTGTGTGTGTGTGTGTGCGTCCGCACGCGTGCATGCTCTCTTGCTCTCTCTCTCTCTCTCTCTCTCTCTCTCTCCTCTCTCTCTCTCTCTCTCTCTCTCTCTCTCTTCGGATGAAACTATAAACCGAGTTCGAGTTCGAGAGTTCGAGTTCGAGTTCTCTTTGGGGGGACGGGATAGCCTAGCGGTCAGAACATTGCGCTCGCTATCAAGTCCTTCGAATGAGACTATAAACCGAGGCCCGTGTCCGATCGCAAGCAGAACATCTGGCGCACACGTTAAATCCTGTTCCGCTTTTCGAAAGAGTAGGCCATTGTGTGCCGGTGGGATCGGATGACAAAATTTACAAAACTGCATAGACACAGGGACTGGGTGTAAGAAAAAGCACATGAATGCTTATTCCATTATCCTCCAAATAATAGAATAAAATAAACAATAACGTCTCTCTGTCTGTCTCGCTGTCTCTCTATCTCTGTGTCTCTGTCTCTGACTCTCTCCCTCCCTCCCTCCCTCCATCCCTCCATCCCTCTCCTCTCCCCTCTCTCTCTATCTATCTATCTATCTATCTGTCTGTCTGTCTGTCTGTCTGTCTGTCTGTTTGTCTATCTATCTATCCCTCCTCTCCCTCTCTCCCTCTCCTCTCTCTGTCTGTCTATCTATCTATCTATCGATCTATCTATCTATCATCTATCTATCTACCTCTCTCTCTCTCTCAACATTATCTTGTTTGTTGATCAATTGGTTTATTCATGTTTGTTTCACTTTTTTCCCCATGAGGGCCTGGTGTAAAGAAGCCTCTGGCTTATCCAATTACCCTCATTAAAATATTCGAGTTCGAGAGTTCGAGTTCTCTCTCTCTCTCTCTCTCTCTCTCTCTCTCTCTCTCTCTCCTCTCTCTCTCTTATACGAGTACTGCGCACTAGATTGATAGATTGTAGGTGGCAGGAGTGTTCCAGTCATATTCAGGAGAGTGATCGTTTTAGTTTGTATAGGCAGTTTAGTTTATTAGGTAAAATTCCTGTATATTTGTCAATGAACATGGATAGACATCATAAACATATTATGACAAAATTTAGATTTGGAGTGTCTGAATTGTTTGTGCACAATATTCGCTATAGACAACACTGTGTTACAGATCTTCTTTGTCCATTATGTAAGGGGTCTGTCGATAACGATGTTCATTTTGTAGTATGTTCGCCTATGTTAAATGATCTTAGAACTCAGTTGATACCGCAAAAATATGTGAGCTGTCCTTCCATGTTTAGACTTTGTATACTTATGTCATCTACTAACGAACGCATTAATAAGCGACCAGCAATTTATTTGTATAAAGCTTTTAAAATTAGAAATACTATCTGTACTTGAGGTATTATTCTTCTGTTCATATATGTTTCTTATGCAACATGTTTTGGAATGTTGATTATATACACACACCCCCTTCATGAGGGGCCAAGGCCTTTAATGAATAAAACTTTCACATTCGCATTCTCTCTCTCTCTCTCTCTCTCTCTCTCTCTCTCTCTCTCTCTCTCTCTCTCTCTCTCTCTTCTCTCTCTCTCTCTCTGCCTGCTTCCAAGTTAGATGGAATCTTGTTTTCAAGCATCCTCTACGGTCAAGGACTGCTAGCTAGCGTAGCACAATCTGGGACAAGAGTCTGTTTGGTCTTTTAAAGCCACTCTCCAAGCTTGAAGATGCCAGTTATCGCTGCAAAGGGGGACATAATTCTTCAAAAAGAGCAGCAGTTACGTCCCCTATCGATTTTTAGGCGGGAATGACAAGAACTTCGCCTATCCACAAGAAGAGTTTCGTGTGTGTGTGTGTGTGTGTGTGTGTGTGAGTTTCGTGTCAGTGTGTGTGTGTGTGTGTGTGTGTGTGGTGTGTGTTAGTGTTATTTTTTATGTTTATTTTATATTTTATTCTTTTCTATCGAGGATAATGGAATAAGCACTTCTGTGCTTTTTTTTACATCTAGTCCCCGGGTGTATAAGGTTTTTGTAAATTTTGTCATCTGTTCCCACCGGCACACAATGGCCTAATCTTACGAAAAGCGGAATAGGATTTAACATGTGCGCAATATGTTCTGCGTATGTTCACACACGAGGCCTCAGTTTATAGTCTCATCCGAAGGTTGGTGTGTGTGTGTGGGGAGGGGGGGCGGGTGTTTTGTTTGTCTTTGTCTCTGTCTCTGTTTCTGTCCCTATCTGTCTGTCTGTCTTTCTGTCTGTCTTTCTGTCTTTCTCTTTTCTGGTGCTCGTGTCTCTATATTCTGTAAAGTTTCCTTTTCCAAGAACTGTTCTTACTTTACAGTTGTTCGCTTTCCTTTTATTTGTCGTTGTCTGTCTGTTTCTCTCTCTGTGTGTGTGTGTGTGTGTGTGTGTGTGTGTGTGTGTGTGTGTGTGTGTGTGTGTGTGTGTGTGTGTCTGTCTGTCTGTCTGTCTGCCCTGTCTCTTTATCCCTCTGTCTCTATCTCTTATTTGCTCAGCTCTCAATATTCTTAGAATGCATGTTGAAAGAACTCTTAAATTCAAAGATAAGCTATCTCTCTCTATCTCTGTCTCTGTCTGTTTGTCTATTTTTTTCCTGTCTGGCTGTATGTCTCTCTCTCTCTTTGTCCCTCTCTTGCTTTGCTTAATTTTTTTTTAAAAAACATTCTTAAATTTTGTTTGAGTTCAAAGGTTCTCTCTCTCTATGTCTCTGTCTCTGTCTGTCTGTCTGTCTGTCTGTCTGTCTGTCTGTCTGTCTGTCTGTCTGTCTGTCTGTCTCTCTCTCTCTCTCCTCTCTCTCTCTCTCTCTCTCTCTCTCTCCTCTCCCTCCTTCTCGCCCCACCCCCCCTCCTCCCCCAGTATTCCTTCAGAGCGTGATTCTTTTCCAACGTACTTTCTGTTACATCAAATGAACAGGTTTCCTAATTGAGCCTCTGATCTCCTGTGGGAATCTCGTTTTCAACGCAGACAGAGATAGCTGAAGGAGATCCAGTCAGTTAGACAGACATACAGACAGACAGACAGAGAGATAGACAAGCAAAGAGATTTGCTGAGACTGAGAAAAAATAGTAAAAGAGGAGAGTAGAAAATAGGATGGAGAGAGAGAGAGAGAGAGAGAGAGAGAGAGAGAGAGAGAGAGAGAGAAGAGAGAGACAGATGATAGAAAACTAATTACCAAATTAAGTATCAGAAAGAACGCTAGGAAAACTAAAAGATGAGAGAGAGACAGAAGAAGAAAAAGAAAGAAGAAGAAGAAGAAGAAGAAGCAAGAAGAAGAAGACAAGAATTGCGAAGAGAAGAAGAAGAAAAGACGAAGAAGAAGAAGAAGAAGAAGAAGAAGAAGAAGAAGAAGAATTGCGAAAAGAAGAAGAAATTGCAAGAAAAGAAGAAAAGAAGAAAGAAAGAATTGCGAAGAAGAAGAGAAGAGAAGAAGAACGAAGAAGAGAAGAAGAGAAGAAGAAGAAGAAGAAGAAAGAAGAAGAAGAAGAAGAAGAAGAAGAAGAAGAAGAAGAAGAAGAAGAAGAAGACTTGCAAAGAAGCAGAATTGCGAAGAAGACTTGCGGAGAAGTAGAAGACGAAGAATTGCGAAGAAGAAGACTTGCGGAGAAGTAGAAGACGAAGAATTGCGAAGAAGAAGAATTGCGGAGAAGAAGAAGACGAAGAATTGCGGAGAAGCAGAAAACATAACTATTGCCATACTACAAGAAGCATATAAACTAGTAAACAATCCAATAAGCAAATTAGTAAAACAAAAGCAACTGGTAATTGATAGACTCTGACTGTGCCTCTTAGACACGACCAAGTAATTGACTACTTTCTCTGTCTGTTTCCTGTTTTATTCGAGGATTTGGATTAAAGTTTTTTGCTTGTGCTTTATTGACCTGAAGAGGAGAGAGGAGACAGCTTCTTCATCTGAAACGATGGTGATGTAATTCTAGACTATCATCTTTCCTTTGATACCTGAAAACGGCTAGTTTAAATAATTCTAGACTTTCTTATGTTTTTTTCTGATACTACTACTACTACTGCTACTACTACTACTGCTGCTGCTACTACTACTACTACTACTACTACTACTACTACTACTACTACTACTACTACTACTACTACTACTGATGATGATGATGATGATGATGATGATCATCATCATCATCATCATCATCATCATGATAATAATAATAATAATAATAATAATAATAATAATAATAATAATAATAATAATAATAATAATAATAATAATAATAATGTATGGAATTTATATAGCGCTGAATCTTGTAAAGTAAACAAATCTGTCTCCTGGTGCCTGTAAATGTTTCCTACAGGCAACATCATTTTTTCTTTTCAAAGTAATCTAAATGATGGAATTAATTGTGTTTACTTGTCTGCCCGTTTAATTCAAAACTTTTCATAGGTGTCGTCAAGGCTTGTACTGTAAGTAGTGTATGTCCGTGCTTTGCCAAAGAGCTGAATCAAACTACGTAACAGTAAAAGAAAAGGTCATGGTGTTCTCATAAACTGTGCACTGGTAGGGGAGCGAGGCATCAGAGACCTCAACTTCTCCAGGGACCAGCATATTGGGGATGGCGCCCATCTCCTCTCCCTCGCTGCTTTACCTTCCCTGTCCTGAAAGAGGGCAGGTGTCTATTTACTGCTGGGTGAACTGGGGTACTGTACTGAAGCCAGGATGTATAAACGGTCACCCATCTTCTAGGAAACTACGCTCAAAAGCTGCTTAACCTTCCTTTGGGGAAAGCATGAGCTCTGACCCCTGAGCTATCCCGTCCCCAGTAACTGTGTCTCAATGTAGCATTCTCAACATTTTGGTCTCTTTATATTTTCCTTATCCTACTCCTCATCGGGGACGGGATAGCTCAGTGGTCAGAGCACTCGCTTTCCCCTAGCCAAGTTAAACAGCATCGAGCATGGTTACCAAAGTGGATGGGTGACCGTTTACGCGCCTTGGCTTCAATACAGTTCCCCCAGTTCACCCAGCTGTAAATGGGTACCTGCCCTCTTTAGGGTCAGGGAAGGTAAAGCAGCGAGGGAGAGGAGATGGGCGCCGCCCTCAATATGCTGGCCCTAGAGAAGTGAGGTCTCTGACGCCTCGCTCCCCTACGACCTTAGAGGTTATGGGACTCCTTTGCCTTTACCTTTTACTCCTCATCATTATCATTGTCGTCGTCATTGGCACCATCGTCTTCGCTGTCATCATAGGATTTATCGCCTACGTCACCATGATCTTCATCAGCAACAGTAGCAGCAGCAACAGCAGCAGCAGCAACAACAACAGCAGCAGCAGCAACAACAACAACAAGAGTAGTGCTGTGGTGGCAGTAAATATGTGACTAAGAAAACAATTTTGACTGCGTCCTCTCTCTCTCTCTCTCTCTCTCTTCTCCTCTCTCTCTCCTCTCTCTCTCTCTTCTTTCTCTCTCTCTCTCTCTCTCTCTTTCTCTCCTCTCTCTCTCTCTCTCTCTCTCTCTCTCTCTCTCTCTCTCTCTCTTCACTCTCTTTCTCTCTCTCCTTCTCTCTTTTCGCTTTCTCTCTTTCTCTCTTGCTCTCCATCTCTCTCTCTCTCTCTCTCCTCTCTCTCTCTCTCTCTCTCTCTCTCTCTCTCTCTCTCTCTCTCTCTTTCTCTCCATCTCTCTCTCTCTCTCTCTCTCATCTCTCTCCTCTCTCTCTCTCTCTCTCTCTTATTAGGGAGGGAACGGCGTGTCTCTTTTCCTCTTTTTCTTCTTTTATCCATTCGCCTTCTGTATGTCATCCTTTTCATCCCATCTATATTAACCACATATAGACCACATTCATGAAATACCAAAAAAAAAGACACTGACACCAACTACGTAGAACTGACATCAAAGTGAACATCTCCCTGTATCTTCTGCTGTAAGTTCCAAGAAAATCAACCCGGTCTGTCGTCATGGCAACCTCTTTGCCAGTCTTTCTTTTACTGTCTGTGGAAACAGAGACTTGTACAGTCTTTAGAGGCAGAAAAATCGGTATTTTTGGCAGGGGTTTCTGTACAGTATGATTATTATATTCACAGAAACTGGCTCCGGGTAATTATACTAAGGGTTCCAACAGGTTCCAATGGATATTTTGTTGTGTTCTTGGTTAGGGCTGTGAGGTCCATCAATGGTGAGATTTTGCTGTATGAAACCGTTTGTTTTGTCGCCTTGAAGGTAGCCGCATTCTGACTTCGGGGCCGATTGGGTATGAAGAAATATGTTTCGATTCTAGACCTCTTCTGGAATTACTGTTGGGTTTCACCCCCCACCCCCACCCCCCTCACAGGAGTAAATGAAAAATGAAGAGGCAAGCAGAGGTGAAGCGGCTGTGGTCAGTGTTGGGATGAGTCTTTGGGAAACTGGAAAGGTGAAAAAACAACAATACTGGTAAACAGAGTGCACTGTCTCTGGTTTTTATTGTTTATGTTCTCGTCGTTGTTGTTGTAGGTTTGCTTTTCTTGGTCCTGTCCCCATCTTCTGACTTTGCTTGTTATCATTATTCTGTTGTTGTTGTTGTTGTTTTTGTTGTTGTTTTGTTGCTGATGCTGTAAGTAGTGGCGGTGGTGGTGATTGTGTTCTTCTTCTCTAGTTCGTTTTTTACACCGTCAGATGTGTCTGGGGGGAAAATGATGGAAAGTCCTTTCCAGCTCCTCTCTTGGGCCGTACAGCTTGGTTTGCAGGGTTACTATCTCTGTCAGCCACACAATCTTCCTCAGGTCGCTGAATAGCGTGCATCTTTGAAGGATGTGCTCGCCAGTCTGGTTTTCTTTACCACAGGGGAGAAGGAACAAGTTTCAACTTTGTGGACATGTGGTGATTTAGCCTGTTGTGCCCAGTGTGGAGTCTTAGAATGATGACCTCCTCTTCTCTTTTGAGATGGTGGTAGTCGTCCTTCTCTACTCTGGGTCGGGCCATTGATTTGATGATTGTTTTCTTTTTGTGGAAGGTGAGGCTGCTTTCGCTCAGTTCTTTCTGTGCTCCCTGTTTCGCAAGTTCATCAGCCTGTTTATTTCCAGGTATTCCGCAGTGAACAGGTATCCATTGCAGCGTTACACGTTTGTTTTGTGTAAGGAGCTGTAGTTCCTGTTTGAGTTCTGTTTCTTTGTCTGCAGACAGGGCTTGTAGGACTGACAGGGCATCGGTGAAGAAAACCACTTGCTGGCATTCATCTATGGAGTGTCTGACCATGGTGGCAGCTTGTTTCAGGGCTTGGGTTTCTGCACGGGGTGATTGTGGTGACGGTGGGGGTGATGTACTTCTCTGTCCTTCCTTCCTTCCTTTCTTTATATCTGACTGCATTATTCTCTTTTTCATTTCTATTTCCCTTTCCTACCTACTCTCTTCGTTGGTCTCTTCTTTCTTTCTTTCTGTTCTTTCTTTCTTTCTTTTTTTCTTCTGTTCTTTCTTTCTTTCTTTCTTTCTTTCTTTCTTTCTGTTCTTTCTTTCTTTCTTTCTGTTCTTTCTTTCTTTCTTTCTGTTCTGTTCTCTCTCTCTCTCTCTCTCTCTCTCTCTCTCTCTCTCTCTCTCTCTCTCTCTCTCTCTCTCTCTCTCTCTCTTTTTCTTTCTTCTTTCTGTTCTGTCTTTCTTTCTTTCTTTCTTTTTTTATTCCTTTCCTTTTAATCTTCCTCCATTTCTTTCCTTTTCCCGTCCATCCTCACTTTTCTTTTTTACTTCAATCATACAACTGTAGCATCCTAACTCCATAATATAACCGCTCTTCTCAGAGCTACTGAACATACAGCCCAACATCAAAGTGTATATTTCCATATCTTTCATCACAGGTTATGAAGAAAAAGTCAATCAGCTTGGTATTCCTCGCCAGTTCCTTCAAGAAGTCTGTGAAGTCTTGGAAAGCAGTGATATCAGTGTCTAAGTCCTTGATCTCTTTATAGCAATTCAAGAAGCCGATCTTTGATGTGACGTCAGTTGTCTGTCTTACGCAAGCATAGAAAGGACTTCTTTGGGGAAGGGGGAGGGGCAGGGGGGGGGGGGGGGGGGGGGGGGGGGGGGGGGGGGAGGAGGGGGTACAGTTTGCCCTCTTACCAAAGTTCTGTTTCATGTTTTGCCAAACGTAGCAGTGTGGATCTGGCGGGGGACTAACACGCATTACTTGTCCAGAAATAATAATAATAATAATAATAATAATAATAAATGGAACTTATATAGCGCTATTTCTTGCAAAGACAAATCAAAGCGCATGCATTCAATCTAATCTTACACAGTCATCCAATCAATGACAAATAATCAATAGGTTAAACAGATATTACAAACATGGTACCCTGCAGACCAAATCTATGAAATAAGATTGCGATAGTCAAATGTTTTTCAAAAGCACACACACACACTCACACAGGTCATCCCTACACATAAAGAGGTCTGACATTTTTTGAAAGTAAAAACACGCGTAGAGAGAGAGGGAAAGAGGAGGTTTGCATTTTTCTTTTATTGTAAAGTCATTGTACATGGAGAAGTTTAGCATTTTTAAAAGGAAACTTGAATGTATATGGAGCATGTTTGCAATTTTCTACAGTTAAAAAAATAATCAATGAAATATAGAAAGAATTTGCTGTTTTTTCCTAGCAAAAGAATATACAGTTATAAATTATGTTGTACTTTTTCTTATAGTGTAAATGAAAGTTCCAACAAATGCTGTCCGTTTTCGAAAGTGAAAATGTATTATGCACTGAGGTGTAGTGTCTTTCTAAAATATACCAATAACATGCGCCAATATACTAAACACATGTTGCACTACTTTCCAAAATGAAAATCAAAGACTACAAAAAGGATGCTGTGTACCTGAAGAGATTTGACAAAACAAAGGCTGCATGCTTAATTTCCTCCAGTGAAATTCCGTTTACCGAGAGCGATTGTGCATTAGGGCAAGAGATTGTGCATTAGGGCGAGAGATTGTGCATTAGGGAGAGAGACTGTGCCTTAGGGAGAGAGATTGTGCATTAACAGGAGAGATTGTGCATAAGGGAGAGATACTGTGCGTAAAGGAGAGAGACTGTATGTTAGGGAGAGAGACTGTGCATTGCAGGGAGACATTGTGCATTAGGGAGAGAGACTGTGCCTTACGGAGATAGATTGTGCATTACGGAGATAGATTGTGCATTACGGAGATAGATTGTGCATTACGGAGACAGATTGTGCATTACGGAGACAGATTGAGCATTATAGAGAGGTTGTGCATTAGGGAGAGATAATGTGCCTTAGGGAGAGAGATTGTGCCTTAGGGTGAGATATTGTCCCTTAGGGAGAGAGACTGTGCATTAGGTAGAGAGATTGTGCATTAGGTAGAGAGATTGTGCATAGTGAGAAAGATTGTGCATTAGTGAGAAACAATGTGCATTACAGGGAGAGATTGGGCATTTGCGTTTTCGAAAGCCCCAATAAATGTACAATAAAACCCCAACAGGTTTGCAGTTGTGCAAAGCAAAAATCAATCTGTCTGTAACAAACACAAACCATGACTGCGATGTACAGACCATACCCAGGGTGTAATTTACCTGTCTGCAGCAGCAGGAGCATCATTCCCTTGTCCATTTTGGCGTGAGGTGGAAAGGGGGCATCCTTGAGTGATGTCCTCTTTAAAGGGCTTCTCTCTTTCTCAGTCCATTACGCAGTTTGATGGCTTATCATCAATTTTTCATTACTGGGGTTCAGGTGTATGTATGTGTGTGTGTGTGTGGGGGGGGGGGGGATTTGTGTGTGTGTGTGTGTGGGGGGGGGGGGGGTGGGGGGGGTGGGGGGGGTGTGTGTGTTTGTGCGTGTGTGTGTGTGTGTGTGTGTGTGGCTTATCATCTATTTTTCATTACTGGGGTTCAGGTGTGTGTGTGTGTGTGTGTGTGTGTGTGTGTGTGTGTGTGTGTGTGTGTGTGTGTGTGTGTGTGTGTGTGTGTGTGTGTGTGTGGGGCGTGCGTTTGTAGGTGTGCCAGTATGGATGTGGGTAAGATGGTTAGTGAGTGAGTGAGTGAGTGTGTATGTCTGCCATTTGGCAAGTGTGTTGGTCAGTCTGTTAGTATGCAAGTCTGTTGGTCAGTCTGTCACTATGCAAATCTTTTGGTCAGTCTGTCAGTATGCAAGTCTGTTGGTCAGTCTGTCACTATGCAAATCTTTTGGTCAGTCTGTCACTATGCAAGTCTGTTGGTCAGTCTGACAGTATGCAAGTCTGTTGGTCACTCTGTCATCGTATACAAGTGTGTTGGTCAGTCTGTCAGTATACAAACGTGTTGGTCAGTCTGTCAGTATGCAAGTGTGTTGGTCAGTCTGTCAGTATGCAAGCGTGTTGGTCAGTCTGTCAGTCTCTTTATCTCTTTCTCGCTCCCTTGCACTTGCGTTATCGGCACTGAAACGCCCATCACTATAGCCCACTCCACCAGAAACTTCTTGTCGGAGAAAGTCCATTAGAGATTTAAGCATCCATCTCAACCATCTTTTGTCCTGCCTGCCTGCCTGCCTGCCTGCCTGCCTGTCTGTTGCCCCCCCCCCCCCCCTCCTATCCTTCGTCTGTCTGTCTGTCTGTCTGTCTGTCTGTCTGTCTCTCTCTCTGTCTCTCTTTCTCTCCTTCCTTCGGTGACACTATAAACAGAGGTCACGTGTGCGAACGCTCGCAGAACATCTTGCGAAAACGTTAAAATCGGTTCCGCTTTTCGGAAGAGTAGGCCATTGTTTGCCGGTAGGAACGGATGACAAAGTTTACAAAACTGCATACACAGGGGGACTGGATGAAAAAAAGCTCATAAACGCTTATTCCATTATCCTCGAAATAAAAGAATAAATAAATAAATAAATAAATAGATAAATAAAACCTCTCCTTCTCTACCTCTCTCTCGATCTTTCTCTCTTCCTCTCTTTCCTCTTTCTCCTCCCTCTCTCTCTCTTCCATTCTCTCTCTCCCCTCTCTCTCTCTCTCTCCTCTCTCTCTCTCTCTTCTCTTTCTTCCTCTCCCCTCCCTCCCCCTTCTCTCTATCTCTAGTCTCTGTGTTACTCTTTGTCCGTCGGTCTGTCTGCCTGTATACCTCTGTGTCTGTGTCTCTATCTGTCAATGTGTCTGTCAATGTGTCTGTCTTTCTCTGTCTCTGTCAGTTTCTGTCTTTCTGTGTCTATGCCTGCCTCTGTCTGTCTCTCTGTCTGTCTGTATCTCTCTCTCTGTGTCACTCTCTCTGTCTGTCTATCTGTGTGTCTGTCTATCTGTGTGTCTGTGTGTCTGGTGTCTGTGTGTCTGTGTGTCTGTGTGTCTGTCTGTCTGTCTGTCTGTCTTGTCTCTCTCTCTCTCTCCTCTCTCTCTCTCTCTCTCTCTCTCTCTCTCTCTCTCTCTCTCTCTCTCTCCGACTCCTTTCTTCTTCATTCCAGTCATATTCCGGTGCAGTTAGTCTTTTCAGACGTCTCTTACAAGGACGACACCGAGTGATCTCCCTTCCCTCCCTAGCCCAGCCTGCTTCAGGTCTTCTGCATGAATCCAATTTCAAGTTGAAAGGAAATGGGACAGTAAAAGAGGAACAGGATGTGTGGGTGTGTGTGGGGGTGGGGGATCGGGGGATGAGGGGAATGGGGTGGGGTTGGGGGGTTGGTGTGTGTGTGTGTGTGTGTGTGTGTGTGTGTGTTTGTGTGTGTGTGTGTGTGTGTGTGTGTGTGTGTGTGTGTGTGTGTGGTGTGTGCGAGTGAATGAGTGAGTGTGTGTGCGTGTGTGTTGTGTTGTGTTGTGTTTGTGTGTGCGTGTGCGTGTGAGTGTTTGTTTGTGTGTGTGTGTGTGTGTGTGTGTGTGTGTGTGTGGTGTGTGTGTGTGTGTGTGTGTCTGTGTCTGTGTCTGTTGTAGTGTTTGTGTGAGTCGTAGTATGTGTGTGAATTTATTTATTTATTTTATTTGTTATTTTATTTGTTATTTGATTTTATTCTTTTATTTCGAGAATAATGGAATATGCACTTATTTGCTTTTTTTTTTTTACTTCTAGTCCCCGTGTGTATGCAGTTTTGTAAATTTTGTCATCCATCCCCACCGGCACACAGCGGTACTACTCTTCCGAAAAGCGGAACGGGTTTTAACGTGTGCGCATGATGTTCTGCGTTTGTTTGCACACAGGACCGCGGTCTATAGTCTCATCCAAAGGACTTTTTGAGGGAGAGTGGTGTCGGCACTGATGTTAACTTCAGAGGAAAAATCCTCTTGAACGAGATTTGAACCCGGGTCAGCAGACCACAAACGCAATGTGCATCACTCTATCCACTAGACTATCCCGAGTGAGTGAATGAGTGAGAAAGAGCGCGCGCACGCTTGAGAGAGAGAGAGAGAGAGAGAGAGAGAGAGAGAGAGAGAAGAGAGAGAGAGAGAGAGAGAAGAGAGAGAGGAGAGTCAGACAGACAGATAGGCAGGCAGGCAGAGACAGACAGACAGACATCAGACAGAGCGGTGTTACAAATAGAAACAGACATATCAACAGACAAACATAAAAAGTAACACAAAAAATACCCTCAGCAAATCCCCCTTCTCATTAAGAAAATCAGACAATGAAAAAAAAGAAGGAAAACAATTATAAAAAATGACCCATGTCTTTTTTTTGTCTGTAAACAATGAGGAACAAAAACATCAAACTAAATCTGAAATGGCTGAAGTGTCTGTAAGAGAAGAAAACAACAAAATAAAGAGCTGATCCGATATCTCTCAAAACCTACTATCTGAACACTACAGTTCTCCTCATCTTTTTTTTTTAAAATTCCTGTCACAATAGCAAAAAAAAAGCAGACGTCTTTTTTCTTCTGGAAGTACCCTGTCTGAGACACAGTCTTCTGATCT